>JAWDGP010005602.1:705000-856708 GCA_033675545.1 Elysia crispata
CATCTTTTACAAGGTAATACAAATGTTCGTTTTTTTCTGATAGGATGATCACTATTTCGTTTAATTCCCTGCAAACGAAATTCACCATACTTAGATCCTCTTCTTTAATCCGAAGATGCAAAGATTAACACAGCATACTTCAGAGTCTTACAAGACGAGACTGCAGGGTTTGATTTAGTTGTACGAATTTCGATATTAATTTGACAAAGTACCACATGAACTGAATCTAGAAACATTTTATAAAATAAAATTAGGCTATGAAAATTAAAAAATAATCTTCACATTGAAAATCATAGTTATGGAAATATTAGTGTTGAAAGGTACTCACAATTCAGAGATAGAAAAAGGTTACTCAAAATTCAGAAAAACAATAAGACAGCGAAATAAGTATTCTTCCACAAAGTGAAGACATTTCAGTAATTGATGGTGTTAAGACACTGTATTCTATTGTTATCTGCCTATCTCTGTGGTTTCACACTAGTAACAGGTTCATAAGTTGGAAACAATTTGTTTACTGTAGTTTTTTTTTTTCTTCCAAGAAAAGAAAATTGATAGCAATGGCGATTTTGACTTAATTGAAGTGGAAATAATCACTGCCAGTTTACCGATCTTATAGTCCTTTGAATGTGGATGCTAGTGCTTATCATAGGAAATGTAATATAATTATAAGATCTCATACCGCTCATCTTTGGTCCCGCCCAATCTGATTCATTATTTACTAATTTGTAGATTTACGTGTTCCATGTCTTTAATGTAATCATTTTAATATGAATGGATTTCTCGATGGATTGTTTATTTTGTTTGAGAAATCATCTTCAATATATTATATTAAGAGCTATTTGCAGAGATTAGCAAATTATTTTGCCGATCAGTATTATACTTGGTTTTTAAATATTTTTCAGGCGTGGTGTAGAAATTGTACAGATCTACTGCTTCGACTAAATATACATAAAGTCTTATCTCTGAGAAAAGTTGTATGCAGAGCTTTTATAGCGGTGGACAGATTTCTCAACTCTCATTTATTGTATGTATTTAAGTATGTGTATTGCCGAAATATTAGCACCGATCTTTTCAGCTCTTAGTATTTCAAAATCGTACGATCATCTCTCTTTCTCTCACACTCTTGGGCCTTTGCTCTATCTGAAACATCTAAAATATTAAATCTAGACTTTTCAAAGTGTTTTCCTGATGATAAAGGCTGGCATAGATAAAAGAAACTAAACGTTACGATTATCGTAAAATTAAAATTCCCCCCAAAGTTTCTACGATGTTGTAAACATCACTCAAAATCCGAAATTTTAGTTGGATAATGTTTCAGTGTTAATCATCGTGTGTTTTTGGTCGAGCATTAAAGTGTTTGTCAGGCAAGATAAGACTATTTCATTAAGGCCTGACATGTCTGATTCAGGGACAGTTTGAACACGCGAGAGATAAGTTTTTACTGTACATATCTAAAACGAGTGCTTTTCTTAGTTGTTGATTTAAAAACGAATGGTCTCTATGAAATCTATTTTTACATTGTGAATTTAGAAAAGAGAAATGTTTCTACATCATATTTTTTTTAGTTTGAGTCTAAGGCTAAAATTACCAAATCCTCCAATACTTTTTTTTTCTTTCTTGTCGGTAACTAATACAAATGTTGCTTTGCTTTCCTCCTATTTCTTCATCCAATCATCTCTCTCCATCTGAATATCTCTCTCTCTCTCTCTCTCTCTCTCTCTCTCTCTCTCTCTCTCTCTCTCTCTCTCTCTCTCTCTCTCTCTCTCTCTCTCTCTCTCTCTCTCTCTCTGTCTGTCTGTCTCTCTCTCTCTCTCTCTCTCTCTCTCTCTCTCTCTCTCTCTCTCTCTCTCTCTCTCTCTCTCTCTCTTCCTCTCTCTCTCTCTCTCTCTCTCTCTCTCTCTCTCTCTCTCTCTCTCTCTCTCTCTCTCTCTCTCTCTCTCTCTCTCTCTCTCTCTCTCTCTCTCTCTCTTCTCTCTCTCTCTCTCTCTCTCTCTCTCTCTCTCTCTCTCTTTCTCTCTTCCTCTCTCTCCTCTCTCTCTCTCTCTCTCTCTCTCTCTATCTCTCTCTCTCTCTCTCTTACTCTCTCTCTCTTTCTCTCTCTCTTCCTCTCTCTCTCTCTTTCTCTCTCTCTTCCTCTCTCTCTCTTCTCTCTCTCTCTCTCTCTCTCTCTCTCTCTCTCTCTCTCTCTCTCTCTCTCTCTCTCTCTCTCTCTCTCTCTCTCTCTCTCTCTCTCTCTCTGTCTGTCTGTCTGTCTGTCTCTCTTACTCTGTCTCTCCTCCACCCCAAGGCCTCTTTAGATCGTGCAGGCCACAGGACCTTCAACTCTACAAGATTACTGTTACCCAGAGAGCATCACTCAACATGGTTGCCTGATAATCTAGTTATCTTGAGGAGGTTGATTTCAGTCTCAGGTTCCGCGAAGCTTCAAATTCCCTGCTCTCCTCTTTCCTGGCCCCTCCCATCCCTTTTTTTTTTAACAATTTCACACCCTCTTCTAACTGTTTCAGGATATGTTACTGCTTAAGCATTAGATATAGTTATTTCTTCAAATCAATATCTCTATAGAAGCCATAAGGTTTTATTAATATTTTGAGTTTGGTTATGAGACTAAGTATTACATTTTGGAAAAGCTGTAAATTGTAAAAAGAATTATCTCAAACGAAAACGCGTTGTGGCATGCATTTAAGATTTAGAAAAATACTATGGATAACTTTTAAGAAATATCGTTTTATGCATTCCTAAGTTCTTCAATTTTTAAAAGTGTAAAATATTTTTTGCAATTAATAAAGTCTGATAGTTGCAAGCTTATATAAGTAGGCCATTATGTAGAAAATGCGAAACCGCAAGTTTTTCTACTTGATAAATAAATGTTTACATTTAGATAATCCTTTTAATGTTTTATAAAATCGTCTAGGGAAATATAATGAAAAATTCTAAATTTATTACCAACAAAGTCTAAGACACAAAGCAATATATCTCACACACATATGTATATATATTATGTAAAAACAATTGGTCGTAAAGATATCTTCTTTATTACACTAAATATATCACTTATTCCGTAATTTGGTATAAATGTGGGTATCTCTCTATATTTTTTTTTTTAAGTTATAAGTGTAAAAATCGTTCTAAGAGGTGTCAACACGAAAAAAAAATGTTGTAATATTCACTTTTTGCTCGATATGAAACAAATTTCTCCCAATCTTAAGTTCAAAATCCTTTCGTCCATACAAAGACGATGTACAGATCAGTAATTACTAACTAGTGAGATCCTGGAGTGTTATAACTAGAAAATCTACAAAAACGGTTTTCATCAATAACTCTGCAAATCATTCTGATACATAAGTTACCGTATATCTTTGTATTGATCAAGCGTGAGTTGTAGGTGAACAAAAATGAAGATAAAATGTTATCAAAGGGAAACCATTAAAATTAACATTGTGATGATAAAACATTCTTTTTATTATGCCCCTTGTAAAGAAAACTTCCCATGCCTAAAGTTATTCAAATATTTTTTTTTCAAATAAAGATGTTCGACTGCTAAAACGCGAAAAACAATTATATGGCATCATACCTGCACTGATAAATGCTTTTTAAAAAAATTAAGCATTTCCATATCAATATTTCTTTAAACCCAAACTGAAAAATGTATGTGTTTAAAAGGATAATGAGTGGAATTCAGAATTTACTCAGAGAGTAACAAATAAGTAAAAAAAAGAAACAGCTTAAGCTGGGAAAGTAATCTATAAATAATACTTACTCATCAGAATCTTAATTTTCTCATCAAGCTAAAGAAAAGCGCCTAACTTTCGCATACATACGTTCTAATTTAAAAAATGTCTCTTTAACTCGGTCAGTAGAGTGTATTTGTACCATCATCATCTAATTAAAAAAAAAAACGAATTCAAAGGGAGAAAAATCCGTCAAACGAGTTAGGCTCACTGAGCTTGAATTATTAGCTCCTTTTACACGAGTCGTGGATCGTAAGCATAATAATCATATATCGATAGTGAAGCACTCTATTAAAAAATCCATAAGTATTTGAAATGTTACTTTAACTCAGCGCTTATGCGTTGAAGTGAGGCTTGTTTTGCATTCACCTTTATTAATCAATTATACAGATGATATACTTATTTTTTAAGCCTAAATTTATATAAAGGAGCACGCCTTATAAAGATGCATATCGCTTATAAACCAACGAATGATTGGTTCCATGGAAAATTGAAAATTGTACGAGATCTTTGTGGCAGCTGCAAAAATTATGCACTTCTTTTGTAAAATTTAAAATTTTAGAAGCTTTGAGAAAACGCCGCGGGGATCTCAAGCAAAAAAAACAAACAAAGTAAACCGAATCGGGGCGTTTTCCTTCACGCTAACCTCATTTGGTTTATTTCTCAAACGTCGCCATAATTAAGTGGTATTGATGTGATCCACTGTATTGTACCATGAGGTTTGGTTAAAATGCAGCGTTCATTGTAGAAAAAAAAAATTAAAATAGGATGCTTTTTTTACGATACATTTTGGTTCTATCGTAAACATTATGGTCTCTCAAGAAGTACTCATAAGACGGCGCATTTATTTCAAGGTTTTAAATATTAACCTGTACATGCATGTAGGTTTACTTTTCATCATTTGAGGTTGAATTTTTTTTTCAAAACTTCTTGGTGTACAATGTTGTGTGTTAAACTAATTTTGAATTTAAATATAAACTGGCCATGTTCACATAAATAAATGTAAAATAAAACTTGTTATTTTTCAGGTTGAATTCTTTTATTGCAAGCCATTGAGATAGTATTGTTGTGTGTTTTCTTTGTTAAAAATGAGAGTAAAAGTTAAAAAAATAACTCTGAAGACTGAGAATTATAGAAATTCTCGAGAAGTTTCTGGTTGTAGAATGTTGTGGATGTAGTATTCCGATCTTTTTTTATGAAAATAATCCGGAAAGATTGTATTTTTGACTGCTGCTTTGAATCAGTTTTTAAACCCTACAAATTTTCGTACTGTTTTAGACGAGAAACCAAACAGGCATTTATAAGAGAAAATTTGAATTAATTGATACCGTTACGTTTATTTCTTCGACATATATTTAATCTTTTTAATTATTCCCAAAATATTTCTGAGAGCTAGACATGCTTATAACAATGGGAGGACAAAAAACAGCTTTGTGGAAACACATAAACCGAGCAATTTATCAAGCTTATTTCCTACTTGGACATTTTACGGGTTGCCTGAAACGATGTCTTCAGCCTTTACGAGCCGACCCACAGCCAGCCTGGTCATTATTGACTACCACCAGCCCAAGGAAAGAAGTGCTTGTGTAAGTGAATGTATCTCCAATATCATAACGAATTGGCCGAGGATGTCTGTTTATAATTATATTCATGTTTTTGGCATAAAGGGATTTGAATAGTTACGAAGCTTTCTTTTCTTTCCATAACCGGTTGCCTTATTGCATCTTCATTGAGAGTTTTAATGTTAAAAAGTTATAAGTAATACTAGAATTGACTAAGCCCCTAAAAATTCATTAGTCTAGATAAAAATTATGCAAATCACAGAATGTAAAAAAACCTGTATGCTAAATGTTTGTTGCTAGACCAGTTTTACAGAACTACGATGCTATTTGCCTCAAGCCCAGATCTTAATTATTTCTGTTTTGCTAGGCCATAAATGGTGCATCAGAGTCTGAAATTTCTTCAATGATCAATGTATTATTCAAGTTTCTGTAGTACAAGAAAGATTTGATTTTCCTCCATACTTCACAATCAGATGGAGTTTTACTGCCGAAGGTAGTTAAGAATTTCTATGATCTGAATCAGTTGAAATCGATTTAAAGAAATGCCGCAGCATAGATTAATCTCTTTCTAGAAATCACATGCAGGAACATTACCATTCGCTGATCCAGACTGCTGTGTACACCATTCAAGAGAGCCCCAGCTCATTCACTAGGATTATTGTAGTTTTTAGTCCAACTCGTACCGTTTCATGCTGATCAGTTCCCAAGGGTATCTGCACGTGACACCCTGGAGGTCTCCCCGCTAATGTAACTTTTACCTCTAAGCGTCGTGCTTCTTTTAAAACAAAATCTCCATATTTGGACTTTTTCATATGGAACGGGTCATCTGATTTTTTTAGTTTTTTTTTTTTTTGTTTTTGTTTTTTTTTTACGTCTGGAAAAGTTATTATTTTGTAACTTTCAATAACTAAATTCCCTTGTTCAACGAAACTTCCATTTGTCTGCAGATTGATGTTGTCAATATTGAAATCTGTCATAATTTAAAAGGACGTAAATCTGTTTAAGTAGCGTACAATCTGTGATCAAGTTTTATTATCAATAACTCAATTTACGACTGATAAGCTTATCGCCACATGGATCTGTTTGTTGAGTTCAAGTGAGTGTATATTGCATAAAGGCAACCAATTTTTCATAACCTCTTGTGAAATGAAATCACACCATTTTTTTTGCGATGAAGTTTACACTCATTAACAATTTCATGCAAGCCTGTTTTCAGACGCTCGTCTTATAGGCGCGCATTTTTTATAAGACCATTCAGCGTTGATGTGTAGAAGGCTGCCCAATCACCTTCTCAGTTGCATTCTGCGCTGATTTTCACCATTGTTTAAGTGCAAAGGTTTCTGATGTTTTTAGGTCTTTGGCTCAGTCTAGTATTGATCAAATACTCAAACTAAAACGCATCCATCACCCCGTATGACTAATGCTAATACGTTAAAGGCTGATTCCTGTTGTTGATTTTCTTTTCTTTTTTTTTTTGTCTGTGTCTTATTCTATCATACATCTTCTTTAAGAAATAGACTAAATATATCAATATATAAATTTGGTCATATTATTTGTTTACATTTTGTGCTGCTTTGCATGGAACAAGACCGCTGAAGAATTTATTATGAGGACCTCGAAGGAACTTTGTGAGGGGAAAATGATGAGAAAAAATCCTGACTGTACATAATCATGCACAACGTTTCGATTTTTAGGTCGCTAATAAGAATTTATGACTGATCAAACTTAATCTTGGAGTGAACAGATAGCATGATTAAAAGAAGAGAATTATTTTTTTTTTAAAATTACGACTCTATATAATACATCTGGGAGAATTTGCCGATATTAATATCGAAAACATTCAAATTCTTTCTGGAAAGTTCATCGAAAAAATGTAGTAACAACAACGAAGCAACAACAACAACAACAACAACAACAACAACAACAACAACAACAACAACAATAATAATAATAATAATAATAATAATAATAATAATAATAATAATAATAATAATAATAATAATAATAATAATAATAATAACGATGATGATGATAGTGATGATGACGACGATGATGATGATCATGGTGTAGATACATGTAAAAAATTAATTCATAATTATATTAATAAATAAACAATTTGTTAATTAATAACATGATTCATTATTCATTTGCTATCAAATAGGGAAAAGATGTAAGCATGGATGTTTTCTAACAACACTGCGGGATAAGAGTTGTTCAGAACGTAAATATTTTATATTAAATTGCTAATCACACGGCTCTACTATGAAATTATGAGGCTAACAGGTTATTTAAGTGAAATATCTCGCCTGTGCGAAAAGTTAAGATGGCTATCAATTATTGCGCTGGGTTTACAAACTGTCGCAATCTTGTCTTTTGATACCTTATTTTAATGACATCGGCCGAAATGACGCATTTGAACCCAATGACGCATCTTAAATTACTGCACTTACATAACAGTAAAACCCAACTCAGACTGTGTCTATGAAAATCTCAGGGGCCGATTACCCTGTTAGTAACGAGAAGAACAGGTTTTACCAAGTTTGACTCGTCTCGCATCCTGTTAGTAACGAGAAGAACAGGTTTTACCAAGTTTGACTCGTCTCGCATCCTGTTAGTAACGAGAAGAACAGGTTTTACCAAGTTTGACTCGTCTCGCATCCTGTTAGTAACGAGAAGAACAGGTTTTACCAAGTTTGACTCGTCTCGCATCCTGTTCTTCTTGTGCTCACACTGAGCCTGACATTATAAAAACGATGAGTAAGATAAATTTTGATGAGACAATGTGACCTTCTCCTTCCTCCTTCTCCCTCGGATAGGGATCTTGTTTTTGTGAATGTTCTCTGTTGTCCTTTAGAGATTGACCACTTCACCCTCGGATAGGAATCTTGTTTTTGTGAATGTTCTCTGTTGTCCTTTAGAGATTGACCACTTCACCCTCGGATAGGGATCTTGTTTTTGTGAATGTTCTCTGTTGTTCTTTAGAGATTGACCACTTCACCCTCGGATAGGAATCTTGTTTTTGTGAATGTTCTCTGTTGTCCTTTAGAGATTGACCACTTCACCCTCGGATAGGGATCTTGTTTTTGTGAATGTTCTCTGTTGTCCTTTAGAGATTGACCACTTCACCCTCGGATAGGGATCTTGTTTTTGTGAATGTTCTCTGTTGTCCTTTAGAGATTGACCACTTCACCCTCGGATAGGGATCTTGTTTTTGTGAATGTTCTCTGTTGTCCTTTAGAGATTGACCACTTCACCCTCGGATAGGAATCTTGTTTTTGTGAATGTTCTCTGTTGTCCTTTAGAGATTGACCACTTCACCCTCGGATAGGGATCTTGTTTTTGTGAATGTTCTCTGTTGTCCTTTAGAGATTGACCACTTCACCCTCGGATAGGGATCTTGTTTTTGTGAATGTTCTCTGTTGTCCTTTAGAGATTGACCACTTCACCCTCGGATTTTGAGAGTTCAGTGCATTTGGCGTGGTCAGGAAGCTTACCATAGTCTTGGTCAGAAGTGATCAGCCGTAAAGGATATAGCAGGCGTCACTTAAGCCCATTTTAATGATCAAAGAGAAGAATTCTTTATCTAAATCTGTAGAAGCAAGTTCTTATGTTTGTAATGGCCAATGCAGTTTTTATGTCTTGGTGATTTAAGCAGGGCCACGAATCCTTTTGTTTCTCTTAGGGTTTATCCTCTTTAAATCTATTTAAATTTAATTTCATATCTTAAGCAATTACGGTTGCTCACGTCCAAACTGTGTTTTATCTATGAAAGGCTTGAGCCGCGCTTTGCGAGCTGATCTCTGAATGCAAGGCCATTGAGCTGTGGCTCTGCTTGATTTTAACGTTAGGCTCTAGAGCTCAGTCTTTCAAAAAGACAACAAATATTGTATATTGTTTTAGTATTCCTTTGGTATTCCTTTACTTCTTTTTTTCCCTACTCCTTTTTTCTGTTTGTTTTGTTTAGTTTATTGTCTGTTGTGTTTTTAATGTGACGGCAGGTGTCTTCTGTTTTCCAGCAACAATTGGCCTAGTTAACTGTCGACTTCATGTCCTTGTCCTGATTTAAATTTAAGCCAGATTTCTTAAATTCGTTTTAAAGATATAGTTCCTTAAATCAGTATTCATCTAGGTTTTCGAACCTTAACTTCAGTCAAGTTGGCTATCAACCTGTACAGACTTGGCACACACACACACATTTTTCACACTAATATTTCTTTAATCTACAAATTATATATAAATATATATATATATATATATATATATATATATATATATATATATAATTTATAGATATTTCCCTTCAATCGATTTATCGATTTAAAATTCTCACAGTAAATACCACAGACCATAATTGTTAGATGATTAAATGATTTCTTACTTGAAAAAGCCCGAGATTATCTCAGATATTAAAACACTCATCAATCTAGCTTCCATCAGGCGAAGAAGCTAATTTTAAAGATGAAGTCCTGAATTAATTCACTGATGCGAAGGCGGCTTGAGCCGACTGAGCTAAATTTACCTAAAGAGTGGGCGCTTCTCAGAACTTTTCGGTGCATTTCCAATACACATCATTGACGCTCAAGCAGTGCAATTAACTTTAGAACAACAGAATTATTCTATAACAATGTCCCTCCCGAAAACCCGTGTTTTTGCTCTCTTTTTTTTTTTCAGATCAATCCTTCAAACTCTGTAATCTCCTATTCATTGTAAGCGCAGATTTTAGATTCCAATAAAATAATTGGTGCGACACATCAACCGACTCCTTCTTTCTCCCCCCCCCCCCACTTTCTTGCTTTAAAAAGTACCAAACAAACTAAAAAATAATCTTGCCAGTTTTGAGAAAGATGCAGATCACTCTTTGAACCCGGAAAATGTGAGCATAGAGTCGATGAAGTCACTATCTTTTCAGAAAAACAGATGAATCCCAATATGTTCGTGTCAGAGACGGATCCTCTGCTTTTTAATGCAGATTAGAAAACATGCTTCTAGCTCTCAAGAATTGCAAAATTTTGTATAAAAATATTGAAAATATCATTATTCAATTAAGAAAGTTTGCAGAACAGAAACCTCATTCTAAAATTGTTATACTTTTGTTACCAATCTCAAGATAGTAATAATAGTTCGGATAAACTAGCAAGGTAACATTGTCCAGAAATCATACTGTTTGCCTTTCTTTTAGCTGGTCTGGTCTCAAATTTTAAATTAATAAATTATTATGCTTATTACATCTGGCAAGCACGCTTAGATTCTCCGCAGCTAATAAGTTAGATGAAATTAATGCATATAAACTTAAACATAAACTAAATTCAGAATTTAAAAAAAGGAAAATATTATGTCGTAAAGACAGAATTGTAAAAAACAAACTTTGAATTGGCCATACATGCGACATGCATAAATGGCACATAATCACTTGATCGGAAAGGAAGTATCCTCTTTTTACGATAGATCTGAATATTCTAGAGACGCCTTTTCTGGAGCGCAGGTTAACAAGATAAGCGTTTCCGAACTTGTTGAACGATCGAACATTACATGTTCAAATCATATTACCAATTGTCTTGTTTTTCTCATTTCGTATTTATTATATTCTATCTATTTGGGTCACATGTTATAAGCGTGTGCAAAACGCGATTATCGGTGTCGGAAGCTAATCAGTTTTATCGATCGCAAATCTTGTTACTTTGACTGCATAAGGCTGTGGGTTTTCAAAATTTAGATCCTCTGTCAAGTCGATGCTAATTGTTACCAGCAGCAGCAGATCGAGGTCTGCGCAGCAGAAACTGAGGAACTTTTGTACGGTAACAACAAGGAGGATTTAGAGGAGTTACAGAAAACATGTGACTGCGTCGCAGGATAAACCTAAATTTTAATTAAAACTTCATGGTTTCGTCAATAAAACTTATACAACTATGCTAAATGAGATGGTTCTATGACGCGCTCCTGACTATAGGACTGATCCTAACTTTTACTAGACCCTCGCTATTCCCTGTCTAGTCTCTAATCAAACTTTGGTGCGTTCTATGAAGAATAGTGGGAACTTAAGATCAAAGTTTGGCTCTTAAAATAATGATGCGATTTAGTTGCAAGATTTAGGAGTAGGTATATCTTATCTTAACTTGATTTAGGTGCACAAAAATAATTTTGTGTCCGGCAATAGATCTATTTGTAATGGTTTTCTTTCCTCTTACTTATTTATACAGTCTAATTTGCTTTTTAAAATGAGTCAAAACCGCATTTCAACGTGTATAAATCGAGATATATTTGCCTTAAGAAAATGGTCGCCCTGGAAAAAAAATAAAAAGTTAAATCTTAAAGAGATCGTATAGATCAAAGATCCAAAAGATAAGTAGAAAGAGCTCTTTTTCATATCAAATTTGTTAAGATTTAACACATCTACAGTGCAAACTGTCCAATACAAATCCTATAATATTTATTCTATATCTTGTATTATTAATTATATGCATCTAATCAAGATATCTCTAATGAGGAAATAATGAAGCATGCAATCTGCATTTAGATCTGCAGATTGGTAGGCACTCTTTCAACTCATATATTTCTTGTTTAGACAGCATCCGCATTTCGCAGGCATGCTTTGAACCACAAGAAGTTCTACTTTTTAGTGGTAGTAGTAGTAGTAGTAGTAGTAGTAGTAGTAGTAGTAGTAGTAGTAGTAGTAGTAGTAGTAGTAGTAGTAGTAGTAGTAGTAGTAGTAGTAGTAGTAGTAGTAGTAGTAGTAGTAGTAGTAGTAGTAGTATTTGTAGTAGTAGTAGTAGTAGTAGTAGTAGTAGTAGTAGTAGTAGTAGTAGTAGAAGTAGTAGTAGTAGTAGAAGTAGCGGTAATAGTGGCAGCAGCAGTGGTAGTAATAGTAATAGTAGTAGCAGCAGTAACAGCAGCAGCAGCAGCAGCAGTAGTAGTAGTAGTAGTAGTAGTAGTAGTAGTAGTAGTAGTAGTAGTAGTAGTAGTAGTAGTAGTAGTAGAAGTAGTACTTTTTAAATAAACGGTTACCTTTCTTTTCCTCCCCATTATCTCCATAATTTAATCAAATTCTGATTCAGCATCATTACATTACTTTTTTTCCGAGTCATTTTCTCCGGACCCGTTTTGAAGGAAAGAAAAGCCTGCAATGTTATTGTGAAAGGTACCAAATGCTGCTTCTCTTATCTTATTGACTGTATGGATTTGAATCAGCAGCTCAGATCCTTTGTTTAATTCAAGAGGATATCCATATTTAGGAGCACAAAAAGTAGAAATAAAAAAGAAAGCAAACTTAACACTTTTCTTTTCTTCTTTTAATAGCCAATGAAAAATATGAATGTGATTAGAAGTTTCAGAGTATAAATAAGTGACTGTTACATTTCTGAGAAATGAAGGCTTCAGTGTTTATTAATATCAATTTTATTTCTTTTTTTTTAAACTAGTTGAAAACCCGTAAATTCGCAGGTTTGAAAGTTTAAATCAATACCCATGTATTAATAAATTTAACAGAAATTTATTGTACTCACCATTATAATATTAACGCTGATTTGAAGACAACATTATTGGTGTAGCTTGTTATAGTCAAAGAGTTCTCTGATGGAGGTTTCATTGCAAATTGTAAACCATAACTTTTAACTCTTGACATAGCTAGCTACAAACAACTGACCATGAGTGAAAGCTGACTGTGGAAGATAAATTCCAACTTTTGTCATAGTTTGACCCTGTGACTTGTTTATAGTCATGGCTTAGGACGGTTTTATTTGAAACTGTCTCCTAGTGAGTGTGAATGGGAGATGACAGTCTTTTGTTGTTTTAAGTGCAATGCGTGGAATGAATACAATGTGTCCAGCATGTGTACCTGTCATCTTTTTGGCTTGAATGACTCTTCTTACTAGTGTTTTAATCAGAAGGCGTGTGCCGTTGAGGAGTCCTTGAGATGGATTCAAATTTCGCCAGAGCATCACAGGTGTGTTGACTTTTAGTTTAAGTTGATGTGGAGGTAGTCCGGTTGGATTTTGATTATTGAGGAATTCAATGGGGTAGAGATTTTGATATGCATCTCCACTTGCTATTGAGTCTGCACTGTTGTAGGTGTGTTCAGTAGCAGATGAAGGCGGTAGCGTTGATGTAGATCTAATCCATATGAGTCTATCTGCTTCTTGTGGTGGTATAGCAGATCTAAAGCTGGGTCTACGTTGTAGAGATCTAGAGCTACGTCTGTTTTTATTATCTGGATCAGATCTTGGTTGATCTATAGATCTAGAATCTAGATCCAGTTTGTCGTACATCTAAATCTAGATTTCAATCAGTATCAATAGATATGGATGATTGATCAAGTGTTGTTTGTGGTGGTGTGATTGGGGAGATTTGATTTTAATTGAGTGTTTCTACCTATCTGGATCGTCTTAAACGACGTCTCTTTTTCTCACCTGCCACCGTAATATCGATCTATCTTCCACAGTTAATTATATCACTCAGACTGAGGTGGTCTTATCGCTGGTTGGCCTAGGCTCTGCGGGAGAGGTAGATCTAGATCTAAATTGAAGAAAAAGTAATGTGAAAGGTCTAATTTTTATCTATTAACACAAAACATTGCTTTTTAAACAGTGGGGGTCGTGTCCCTAATGTGTTGTTATTTTTAAGTGACTGTGTAAGTCTGTGGTGATGGGCAACGATCAAACTTTTTAGAAGTACCGCTATCTAGTGAAGTTGATGGCCATTGCGGGAGGCGTACATTGAAGAACAAATAATATCAAAGGTCTAATTTTTATTTAATGACAACAAAACATTGCTTTTAAAAAAATGGGGGTAATGTCCCTAATCTGATGTATAGTATTTCATAAAAAAAAAAACTATTTTGTAATTTTCAAGTGTCTGAATAAGTCTGTATAGAAAGGCAAAAAATCGAGGAGGGGAGCACACAATAAGCACTAAATTTTTTGTTATATAAGTAGGGATTACGTGTATGGTATTACGCCACCTAACACTCATATTATTAATGGCAACAAATTTTTCAAAAAGCGTGATGTTTTGACTGGAAGGGACAGAAAAAAGTTATTTTAAAAAATTCTTTTTGTTTAACATTTCTATTAAAATTGTTTTGGTTTCTTTATTAATCCGAACGAATATGTGTTTTCTTATCATATGTAGAGACCTCTTAACTGCTGAACCATTTTTGGGTAGTCATTTTATGCAAAGTATGTGTACACTGCCAGATAAACAAAAATCTCGTATTGAATTGTTAACCCAGTGCTAAGTGCATAAAGGTTTTGTATTTTTTTCCCTCGTGGTTAAAAAAAAAAACCTCTTCACTTAGCATGGAGAGCATTTGCTATAAGGATAAATTAATGCTTAAAATTATTTTAACTTAATTTTATTTATTGTTTTTATATAGTACTCTGATGATTACCTATACATTCACCTGTGTAGATAGTCACCTGCACTCTGACGAGTTCTGGTCAAAGAGCAGTAGATGGGGTCATGGATTGACCATTTGAGTCACAAGAGATGGAAGTTATACTCTTGAAAATGCCGTTCGTGGGACGGAAGTCAGAGGATTCTAATAACGAGCTTTGACATATGATTTATAAGTGACCGGGTTTATCATTAATACGATTCATCGGGAAACTTAGGGGACGTGAAATTCTTGAAGAGAAAAAGACTGGGCTTCAAGGCTAGAAACGCTTTAAAGCTATTGTTGCGAAACTTTCCGAACTTAACAAATTCAGGCTAGGAATCGAATAAGCACAATGTCTCTCTCCATCTCAATCTATCTATCTGTCAATCTCTTTCCCTTTTATTCAGTTATTATCATCCTCTCTCAGTTGCTTTCTACCGCATACTCTCTAAGTTTTCTTAAACTCTACTCATTTTCACTATGATTTTGTTTCTTTCGCTCCCTCTTTCTCCGTAGTGGATTCCATCTTCTTTATATTGGCTATGACTAGATCTTTTACAAATATAGCCGAGGCGTCCAGTTCTGACAAAAGGATGCGTAAAGCAAAACAAATCAATAAACTCTGTTGATACGTTGAACATGAAATTCCGCCCCCCCCCCCCCCCCCCCCCAAAAAAAAAAAAAAAAAAAAAAAAAAAAAAAGAAAAGAAAAGAAAATTTAAAAACTATCAAAAAGAAATGTTCTTTGTATAGACGTTAGAAATAGATATAAGATGAGGTAGTTAAATTTACGGAGAAGGAGTGGAGAGAGTTGGGGTGGGGGTTGGGATGAGGCTAACTTCTAGAAGTATCATCTAAGGTATCCACGTAACCGTTTTTGTTGCAATTGTTGTTGTTGTTGTTGTTGTTGTTGTTCTTCTTCTTCTTTGTTGTTTGGTCGAGTGCATCCAGAACATAGTGATCTTAGGCCTCTTTGTATGTCAAACTTAAGTCTCTACCCAGTAGGGTAGAATTCAAACGATAAAACCCTGAACTTTCCTACCTATGGTGTGAGGCTGGAACCCGCTAGAGGGTCCCTGCGCATGTCAGGGTGAATGCTCTAGCCCCACAGCCAGTGACCCTCTTGCCTTAACTGCCTCGAGCATTATTTCATACAAAACACGAGGAGGATAGAAAGGACATTCGTAGACCTCATTTATCACCAATGCCTTAATGGTTTCTAGCTTTACAAAGCTCAGAAATTTAATTTCTTTATGCTGTAACATTAAAAGATTATTTCCTTCTACAAATTCCTGTCAAACATTAAATTTATTAAAAAAAAAAAAAATTCACACAACTGGCTGATTTTTCGCTTAACTTTTTTCGCTCGGTATACAAATGAGAATAATTAGCCAATTTTTAAAAATCCAAATTTATTTATAGATCCTTATAAACCATTTATAACCATGCCGGTTTTAAAAAATTGGCAGCTATAAATTCCAGCATGAAAGAGCACCTTTAAATACTTTTTACTGGAATTCAATATGTTTATTATAAGTATTTCAAAAGACTTTTACAGAGATTAAGGCAATTACAGTATTAGTTAATTTCCAATATTGAATATTTACAATAAAATAAATTTAGGTCGCAAATTTTTTTCTATATTTTTCTGTTTCCGAAGATTTTTTCCTTTTCATATTTGTATTGTCTTTGTCTCTATCTAGAGCTAGCTATTTTTTTCTGAATATATGTCCACCAATGTCATGTAAAAGCTGACTCCGGCAATAATTAGCTGATCGTTTATTGGAAACTAGAAATATGTGTCCTTCCCCTCTCCCTGCCTCTGTCTCTGTCTTTCCTCTCTCTCACTCCCAGTCTCTTTCGGCCTCTCTCATAATTCTGTGTGTGTCTCTCTCTGACCAATATCCTTTACTCCAATGTTTTAGATAAGATTAAAAAAAGGTGCTCAGTGATACAATATCATGACAAACTCATCGCTGTATTTAAGTCAACTAAAAATAATAGTTATTCAGCGGGTCAATTTTGAGTTGGCGTGTTTAATAAGGGAGACAAGGCGAGACGACAAACGGCTGCTAGCTGTGAGTAGAGCTCATTGTCAACCTCCACAGTGTCATAGTATGACCATTAGAAACGTCATTGGTTCAGTACGAGGCTTCCCAAGTGAATTCAGCACCTGAAATGGTTTTATATAGTTATAGTAACTTTAATCTTTTCTCTTCTTAAATAGGCTAAGAGAGACCTTGAGACGTCATTAATTATTAATTTCCAATTATTATATATTTCTCTGTAACCTTGAGCTAAAATGAAAAAAAACCTCCAAGGTATTCGCATGGCTATGTTACTAAAGGCGCTCATACACGATCAATTTAATTGCACAATTTAATTGTCAATACTCGGTATTGGCAATCAAATTGACTACTTGCGCAATATTATTGTCTCAATCAAAACCGGTTTGATATTTTATTGCGCAATACTCAATGCAACTGCACAAATCTTCAATTTATTGACCATATGCGGCGACCGTCAATTATACTGTGCAATAATTATTTTTCTTCCAGATTTCGTACCGGCATCATGTGTGGGGTGTTTGAGAAAGAAGAAGATAGGGCATTTCAATTGGAGTGTATAGATATTTATAAAAGTTTAAAGTTTACCAGCCCTTTGGAAAGATAAATGTGACGATTACAGTAATAAGAAAAATACGGCTTACGGCGCATATTCAAGAGAAGATGTAAAAAAAAAGGATTAATATCTACAGAACAAATTATCGTAAGGAATTGACGAAAGTGCTTGATTATTAAAAAAAAAACCGATGAGGGGACGGACCAGGTTTATGAACCGACTTTGTGGTATTTCAATGCCCTCAACTTCCTCAACATATAAGAAATCTCAGCAAAATCCCGGAGTACACTAAACCAACCATGGCTCATTATGTCTCACTTCACCTAGTAATTCTATGTTTCCAAATTTTGAATGCGGAAACCAATTTTGACTACTTCGCACGTTTCCTCTTGGGAACTTCGTTTAGGTTCTGAAGCAAGAATAACTACTAAAGCGATTGCTGCGTCAAAATCACCCACCCTATCTAAGCGGGTGCCAAGACTCAAATGAACCTGGTTTGCTCAAGAATATGGCCACTCACATTGATTGAGCCGTGTGTGGGAAACCTAAAATATTTTGCGCAACCAGTATTGATCGTGTATGGGCCGTTTAAAATTTACTTAACGGCAGATTAAGATTGACCGAAATGGTTTGAGTGAGCGAAAATCAGCTTTGGGCTTTGCCAGCGATCCATGAGTCAGTCATAATGATTCGATGATTTTTTGAGAAACACACATTCTTATTGGTTCTTGAAAAGAATTCGACCGTTTTTTTCTATTTTTAAAATACCGGACATGGAGACCGAGAGTTGACTGGAGTGGAATACAAAAGAGGCGCATGCTGTCTTTAGACAATGTCCTTGAAGATTGACATAAAGAAGTAACTAACACAAAGCACACTCTTGGGCATTTGTATGTGTTCTTAATTTCCTCGTTCACTTTTCCATTTTCGATCGGCGTGAAAGACGCAGAGGACGCATACTCTTGGTCAAGCTGGATTAGAAATAACGTTCTAGGGCTTTAAAAGACTACTGGTTTTCAAATATTATTTTTAAAACCTTTATAGGGATCTAGAAAGCACAATTTGATCTAGTCTAGATTTAATTTTTTTTCCATTTTGTTATAAAGTGCCAAAGAAGGTCGTGTGAAGATTCTCAGGTGAGTTTAATGTTTTGTAGAATAAGGCGCAAGATATCCAAGTGACGCCTTCATGTACTGGTTTGTGCTTCATTTGTTGAAGACTCAGTAAATTTAATTTGGTTTATCGATGGCTTATAAAGACTTTCGAAATGTTATCTTATTCACTGGTAGCCGGCGAGTAAATATAAAAATAAATAAGGCAGCGCACATGAGTGAACATTGGCATACCAAACACATCGGACGCACTTATTCAATAGGATGATGCCCTGAAAATGTAGCTTTTCTACGAAATAAAATGCAATGCCATGTGTGTAGGGTCTACTTTTGTGACCACTTGCTAATAAAGCACATAGATCTTTTCTGACAGCCATGCTGCAAATTAAAAAAAAAGGCCATTTCTTCTAGCGGCTTCTAATAGCTACACACTAAAGATATATTTTTGGTAGAAATTCTGATCGGGTGCTTCGGCTTAGTATTTTAAGATAAGATATGGGATATATGATGAAGTCGTTTTTTTTTTTATTGGTAATTCAGGAATTCATTGTTAGAGAATGATTTACACATACATACAAAAACCAAGCCTTGTCTTTTTCTATGGCCCCATCAAATGATGCCCTCTTTAGTAAGATAGAGGTACCGTACGCATTCGGAAGTCTTTCCCCTCTACTACTACTGCTACTACTGCTACTGCTACTGCTACTGCTACTGCTACTACTACTACTACTACTACTACTGCTACTACTACTGCTACTGCTACTGCTACTGCTACTGCTACTGCTACTGCTACTGCTACTGCTACTGCTACTGCTTCTGCTTCTGCTTCTGCTTCTGCTTCTGCTGCTATGATTATTACTTTGTCATTGTTCCTACTACTGCTGTTACTACTGCTTCAGTTACAACTGCAGCAGCTTCTTGTGCCTCTGCTGTAACATCCACAATTACTTCTGAGTCTGAACCAGTAACCTTCACGCGCCCTGTTTTTTTTTAAACATTGTTGGAGGTCGCATTTTAAATATTTCAATAAATAGTCTCATTACTGAGATTGCGTATTCGATGTACGGCACTCTTATATCAGCCTGAAACAATGTTTAGACGAAGATTGACTATAAACTTACAATCGTGACTTGTGAATGCAATTCTACAGCTTCGATGATGTTCATCTTCTCAAATAGATTCCATGCTTGCATGCAACTGGAACTGCCATATAATGTGCGTAGAATGAAATTGACGGACCTGAGAATGTCTTTCTCGATGGCCTGAAGAGACTGTCCAGCATGTTGATCCTGCAGATGTCTTAATGAAGCTAAGTTTGATTCTATACGCCTCTTTTGTTTTAAGAAAACGCAGTGTTGAATTTAGTATTCTAAATCTATTTTCCTGTAAACTGAAATAATTTATATGTGTCGCCTTTTTATCCATACCTATTTATTTATTTTTCTTGCGCACAGTAGATCATAATTATAGCCCTTAGCAGATTCTACTTAGGATCATAGTTTAACGGTATAGAATTCCTGATTTTTAATAAAAAAAATTGTGTGTGTGATTTTGCGAGTCATCAGACACTGTCAAGTATTTCATGCCTTTCTCTTTAGGAGTTATTGATGATGATGATATTCGTTTATTCTTAAATTTAAAAAAAGGTCTCTAACTTAAAAATGAAATGCTTTTTTTCCCTCTAAAATTCATTTGTGATTCTCTAAGTATTACCTATTTCAATACCGTGTATTTTTATTCCAACCCATGTAAATAAGAATAAGCGTACCCGTACCGTGTACAAGCATTTTGGATTTCCTTTGGTATGGAAAGTAATTTTAAACCGATATCTGAAAAGAAAAAAAATTATAAAGGGCAAAGGCAAAATCAATAAAATGCCAATATATGGCGCATTGAACTTAGTTTAAAAAATTATTCAATATATCTTGCTTTCAGAAGCTTGTTTGAATATGAACATTAATAATTCCCCCCCCCCCCCCTTTTCCCACGTGCTACTTTGTGCATTGTCTGTCATTTTGGGTTTCAACGTCCATGTTTCCACAAAAAAAATTTCACTCATTTTAAAGTAACAATAGCATGACTTAATCGCCTTCTATCGTAGGGTTTAACGTTCTTGTTTTATCGAATAAGTTCAAGGTTGGGGCTCAAACTCCGAAATCAAATTTACTTTCTGCCTGTCTGAACTTTACTACAAACTGGAGGTTCTTCGAGTATTTCGGTTTGGTCAGTGCTATGCTGTAATAACCTGATCTTTCTCTTTTACGCCTGAAAAGTTTTGCGATGCTATTTGATCTTGAAATAGCTTTAGTTCCTCTAAATACTTCTCTTGCGGCATTTTTGGCTCCAAACGTCCTCTCTTCCTACTTTTTCCAACTATTCTTTTCTGTAAAGATATATAAATGATGGTACGCAATGTGAACCACCACCTGCCACTCCAAAGCATGTTGCTGTTCGTGATTTTAAAACAGTTCCTGCATCCATTGCTTTTTAAGCTACTCTCTTCCGCACTCTTCGCTTCCTATCACTCTTAGACCATTCTCCCACATTTGTCATTCTTCAGCTTTCAGCTCGACTCTTCCTCAATTTTTCCAACTACTACCTCCTCAATTCCTCCGCTTTGCTATTCAATTCTTTTGGTTTAAACCTCTATTGCGTTTTCCTGTCTTTTAGTTTTCAACTTTATTTATTTTTCGCTTCAATACTCTATATTTGCTGCTTAACAGTTACTTACTGGGCAGCAGCTTTTTTCTAAATCGTTTTGCTTGTATTCTTTTCCAGTTCCGTTTTTTTCACTTCATTTGCCGGCTTCAGATGTAAGTTGTGTTCTTCATTTTTTCTTTCTCTGTTTTCATTTTTGCTTATCTCTCCAGCACTTCCATTTACTTTTTCTCCTTTCCATGAGTCAACCTGTCCGGTGGCCTTCTTTTCTTCCTTTCATATTTCCCCTATCCAATTTTTCTCTTTTCAACTCGTCGGTGGATTTTAGCCCTCCTTTATATCTTTCCACCTATCCTCTTCTCCTTTCATTGTCTATCTCTCCTTTGACTTTCAACCCATCTCCCCATCTTATCTTCTATCCACTTTTTCTTTTGCTGTCAGACGCTAATTGGTAGGGGAAAAGAAGGCTAACTGGTAGTAGCAGAAAAGAAGATTGGTCACAGGCTAACTGGTGGTAGGAGAAAAGAAGATTGGTCAGAGGCTAACTGGTGGTAGGAGAAAAGATTGGTCAGAGGCTAACTGGTGGTAGGAGAAAAGAAGATTGGTCAGAGGCTAACTGGTGGTAGGAGAAAAGAAGATTGGTCAGAGGCTAACTGGTGGTAGGAGAAAAGATTGGTCAGAGGCTAACTGGTGGTAGGAGAAAAGAAGATTGGTCAGAGGCTAACTGGTAGTAGCAGAAAAGAAGATTGGTCAGAGGCTAACTGGTGGTAGGAGAAAAGAAGATTGGTCAGAGGCTAACTGGTGGTAGGAGAAAAGAAGATTGGTCAGAGGCTAACTGGTGGTAGGAGAAAAGAAGATTGGTCAGAGGCTAACTGGTGGTAGGAGAAAAGAAGATTGGTCAGAGGCTAACTGGTGGTAGGAGAAAAGAAGATTGGTCAGAGGCTAACTGGTAGTAGCAGAAAAGAAGATTGGTCAGAGGCTAACTGGTGGTAGGAGAAAAGAAGATTGGTCAGAGGCTAGCTGGCAGGAGAAAAGAAGACTGGTCAGAGGCTAACTGGCAGGAGAAAAGGAGGAGACTGGCCAGAGGCTAGCTGGTGGTAGCAGAAAAGGAGGAGACTGGTCAGAGGCTAGCTGGTGGTAGGAGAAAAGGAGGAGACTGGTCACAGGCTAGCTGGTGGTAGGAGAAAAGAAGACTGGTCAGAGGCTAGCTGGCAGGAGAAAAGAAGACTGGTCAGAGGCTAACTGGCAGGAGAAAAGGAGGAGACTGGTCAGAGGCTAGCTGGTGGTAGCAGAAAAGGAGGAGACTGGTCAGAGGCTAGCTGGTGGTAGCAGAAAAGGAGGAGACTGGTCAGAGGCTAGCTGGTGGTAGCAGAAAAGGAGGAGACTGGTCACAGGCTAGCAGGTGGTAGGAGAAAAGAAGACTGGTCAGAGGCTAACTGGCAGGAGAAAAGGAGGAGACTGGTCAGAGGCTAGCTGGTGGTAGCAGAAAAGGAGGAGACTGGTCAGAGGCTAGCTGGTGGTAGCAGAAAAGGAGGAGACTGGTCAGAGGCTAGCTGGTGGTAGCAGAAAAGGAGGAGACTGGTCACAGGCTAGCTGGTGGTAGGAGAAAAGAAGACTGGTCAGAGGCTAACTGGCAGGAGAAAAGGAGGAGACTGGTCAGAGGCTAGCTGGTAGGAGAAAAGGAGGAGACTGGTCAGAGGCTAGCTGGTGGTAGCAGAAAAGGAGGAGACTGGTCAGAGGCTAGCTGGTGGTAGCAGAAAAGGAGGAGACTGGTCAGAGGCTAGCTGGTGGTAGCAGAAAAGGAGGAGACTGGTCAGAGGCTAGCTGGTGGTAGCAGAAAAGGAGGAGACTGGTCAGAGGCTAGCTGGTGGTAGGAGAAAAGAAGACTGGTCAGAGGCTAACTGGCAGGAGAAAAGGAGGAGACTGGTCAGAGGCTAGCTGGTAGGAGAAAAGGAGGAGACTGGTCAGAGGCTAGCTGGTAGGAGAAAAGGAGGAGACTGGTCAGAGGCTGGCTGGTAGGAGAAAAGGAGGAGACTGGTCAGAGGCTAGCTGGTAGGAGAAAAGGAGGAGACTGGTCAGAGGCTAGCTGGTAGGAGAAAAGGAGGAGACTGGTCAGAGGCTAGCTGGCAGGAGAAAAGGAGGAGACTGGTCAGAGGCTAGCTGGCAGGAGAAAAGGAGGAGACTGGTCAGAGGCTAGCTGATGATAGAAGAAAAGGAAGAGACTGGTCAGAGGCTAGCTGGTGGTAGGAGAAAAGGAGGACACTGTTCAGAGGCTAGCTGATGATAGAAGAAAAGGAAGAGACTGGTCAGAGGCTAGCTGATGGTAGGAGAAAAGGAGGAGACTGTTCAGAGGCTAGCTGATGATAGAAGAAAAGGAAGAGACTGGTCAGAGGCTAGCTGGTGGTAGCAGAAAAGGAGGAGACTGGTCACAGGCTAGCTGGTGGTAGGAGAAAAGGAGGAGACTGGTCACAGGCTAGCTGGTGGTAGGAGAAAAGGAGGAGACTGGTCAGAGGCTAGCTGGTGGTAGGAGAAAAGGAGGAGACTGGTCAGAGGCTAGCTGGTGGTAGGAGAAAAGGAGGAGACTGGTCAGAGGCTAGCTGGTGGTAGGAGAAAAGGAGGAGACTGGTCAGAGGCTAGCTGGTGGTAGTAGAAAAGGAGGAGACTGGTCAGAGGCTAGCTGGTGGTAGGAGAAAAGGAGGAGACTGTTCAGAGGCTAGCTGATGGTAGGAGAAAAGGAGGAGACTGTTCAGAGGCTAGCTGATGGTAGGAGAAAAGGAAGAGACTGTTCAGAGGCTAGCTGGTGGTAGGAGAAAAGGATGAGACTGGTCAGAGGCTAGCTGATGGTAGGAGAAAAGGAGGACACTGTTCAGAGGCTAGCTGGTGGTAGGAGAAAAGGAGGAGACTGTTCAGAGGCTAGCTGATGGTAGGAGAAAAGGAGGAGACTGTTCAGAGGCTAGCTGATGGTAGGAGAAAAGGAGGAGACTGTTCAGAGGCTAGCTGGTAGGAGAAAAGGAGGAGACTGGTCAGAGGCTAGCTGATGGTAGGAGAAAAGGAGGACACTGTTCAGAGGCTAGCTGATGGTAGGAGAAAAGGAGGACACTGTTCAGAGGCTAGCTGGTGGTAGGAGAAAAGGAGGCGACTGTTCAGATGCTAGCTGATGATAGAAGAAAAGGAAGAGACTGGTCAGAGGCTAGCTGGTGGTAGGAGAAAAGGAGGAGACTGTTCAGAGGCTAGCTGGCAGGAGAAAAGGAGGAGACTGTTCAGAGGCTAGCTGGCAGGAGAAAAGGAGGAGACTGGTCAGAGGCTAGCTGGCAGGAGAAAAGGAGGAGACTGGTCAGAGGCTGCCTGGTAGGAGAAAAGGAGGGGACTGGTCAGAGGCTAGCTGGTGGTAGCAGAAAAGGAGGAGACTGGTCAGAGGCTAGCTGGCAGGAGAAAAGGAGGAGACTGGTCAGAGGTCTAGCTGATGGTAGGAAGAAAAGGAGGAGACTGGTCAGAGGCTAGCTGGTAGGAAGAAAAGGAGGAGACTGGTCAGAGGCTCGCTGGTAGGAAAAAGGAGGAGACTGGTCAGAGGCTGGCTGGTAGGAGAAAAGGAGGAGACTGGTCAGAGGCTAGCTGGTAGGAGAAAAAGGACTGGTCAGAGGCTAGCAGGAGACTGTCAGAGGCTAGCTGATGATAGAAGAAAGGAGGAGACTGTTCAGAGGCTGGCTGGCAGGAAAAAGAGGGAGGGAGCTGATGATAGAAGAAAAGGAGGAGACTGGTCACAGGCTAGCTGGTGGTGAGTAGCAGAAAAGGAGGAGACTGGTCAGAGGCTAGCTGGTGTTAGAAGAAAAGGAGGAGACTGGTCGCAGGCTAGCTGGTGGTAGGAGAAAAGGAGGAGACTGGTCACAGGCTAGCTAGACTGGTCAGAGGCTAGCTGGTAGGAGAAAAGGAGGAGACTGGTCAGAGGCTAGCTGGTAGGAGAAAAGGAGGAGACTGGTCAGAGGCTGGCTGGTAGGAGAAAAGGAGGAGACTGGTCACAGGCTAGCTGGTAGGAGAAAAGGAGGAGACTGGTCAGAGGCTAGCTGGTAGGAGAAAAGGAGGAGACTGTTCAGATGCTAGCTGGCAGGAGAAAAGGAGGAGACTGGTCAGAGGCTAGCTGGCAGGAGAAAAGGAGGAGACTGTTCAGAGGCTAGCTGGCAGGAGAAAAGGAGGAGACTGTTCAGAGGCTAGCTGGCAGGAGAAAAGGAGGAGACTGGTCAGAGGCTAGCTGGCAGGAGAAAAGGAGGAGACTGGTCAGAGGCTAGCTGGTGGTAGCAGAAAAGGAGGAGACTGGTCAGAGGCTAGCTGGTAGGAGAAAAGGAGGAGACTGGTCAGAGGCTAGCTGGTAGGAGAAAAGGAGGAGACTGTTCAGAGGCTAGCTGGCAGGAGAAAAGGAGGAGACTGTTCAGAGGCTAGCTGGCAGGAGAAAAGGAGGAGACTGTTCAGAGGCTAGCTGGCAGGAGAAAAGGAGGAGACTGGTCAGAGGCTAGCTGATGATAGAAGAAAAGGAAGAGACTGGTCAGAGGCTAGCTGGTGGTAGGAGGAAAGGAGGAAACTGTTCAGAGGCTAGCTGATGATAGAAGAAAAGGAAGAGACTGGTCAGAGGCTAGCTGATGGTAGGAGAAAAGGAGGACACTGTTCAGAGGCTAGCTGATGATAGAAGAAAAGGAAGAGACTGGTCAGAGGCTAGCTGGTGGTAGGAGGAAAGGAGGAAACTGTTCAGAGGCTAGCTGATGGTAGGAGAAAAGGAAGAGACTGGTCAGAGGCTAGCTGGTGGTAGGAGGAAAGGAGGAAACTGTTCAGAGGCTAGCTGATGGTAGGAGAAAAGGAGGACACTGTTCAGAGGCTAGCTGATGATAGAAGAAAAGGAAGAGACTGGTCAGAGGCTAGCTGATGGTAGGAGAAAAGGAAGAGACTGTTCAGAGGCTAGCTGATGGTAGGAAGAAAAGGAGGAGACTGTTCAGAGGCTAGCTGATGGTAGGAGAAAAGGAGGAGACTGTTCAGAGGCTAGCTGATGGTAGGAGAAAAGGAGGAGACTGTTCAGAGGCTAGCTGATGGTAGGAGAAAAGGAGGAGACTGTTCAGAGGCTAGCTGATGGTAGGAGAAAAGGAGGAGACTGTTCAGAGGCTAGCTGATGGTAGGAGAAAAGGAGGAGACTGTTCAGAGGCTAGCTGATGGTAGGAGAAAAGGAGGAGACTGTTCAGAGGCTAGCTGATGGTAGGAGAAAAGGAGGAGACTGTTCAGAGGCTAGCTGGTGGTAGGAGAAAAGGAAGAGACTGTTCAGAGGCTAGCTGATGGTAGGAGAAAAGGAGGAGACTGTTCAGAGGCTAGCTGATGATAGAAGAAAAGGAAGAGACTGGTCAGAGACTAGCTGGTGGTAGGAGAAAAGGAGGAGACTGTTCAGAGGCTAGCTGGCAGGAGAAAAGGAGGAGACTGGTCAGAGACTGGCTGGTAGGAGAAAAGGAGGAGACTGGTCAGAGGCTAGCTGGCAGGAGAAAATGAGGAGACTGGTCAGAGGCTGGCTGGTAGGAGAAAAGGAGGAGACTGGTCAGAGGCTAGCTGGTAGGAGAAAAGGAGGAGACTGGTAAGAGGGTAGCTGGTAGGAGAAAAGGAGGAGACTGGTCAGAGTCTAGCTGATGAAAGAAGAAAAGGAGGAGACAGGTCAGAGGCTGGCTGGTAGGAGAAAAGGAGGAGACTGGTCAGAGGCTCGCTGGTAGGAGAAAAGGAGGAGACTGCTCAGAGGCTGGCTGGTAGGAGAAAAGGAGGAGACTGGTCAGAGGCTAGCTGGTAGGAGAAAAGGAGGAGACTGGTCAGAGGCTAGCTGGTAGGAGAAAAGGAGGAGACTGGTCAGAGGCTAGCTGATGATAGAAGAAAAGGAGGAGACTGTTCAGAGGCTAGCTGGCAGGAGAAAAGGAGGAGCTGATGATAGAAGAAAAGGAGGAGACTGGTCACAGGCTAGCTGGTGGTAGCAGAAAAGGAGGAGACTGGTCAGAGGCTAGCTGGTGGTAGGAGAAAAGGAGGAGACTGGTCACAGGCTAGCTGGTGGTAGGAGAAAAGGAGGAGACTGGTCAGAGGCTAGCTGGCAGGAGAAAAGGAGGAGACTGGTCAGAGGCTAGCTGGTAGGAGAAAAGGAGGAGACTGGTCAGAGGCTAGCTGGTAGGAGAAAAGGAGGAGACTGTTCAGAGGCTAGCTGGTAGGAGAAAAGGAGGAGACTGGTCAGAGGCTAGCTGGTAGGAGAAAAGGAGGAGACTGGTCAGAGGCTAGCTGGTAGGAGAAAAGGAGGAGACTGGTCAGAGGCTAGCTGGTAGGAGAAAAGGAGGAGACTGGTCAGAGGCTAGCTGGTGGTAGGAGAAAAGGAGGAGACTGGTCAGAGGCTAGCTGGCAGGAGAAAAGGAGGAGACTGTTCAGAGGCTAACTGGCAGGAGAAAAGGAGGAGACTGGTCAGAGGCTAACTGGCAGGAGAAAAGGAGGAGACTGGTCAGAGGCTGGCTGGTAGGAGAAAAGGAGGAGGCTGGTCAGAGGCCAGCTGGTAGGAGAAAAGGAGGAGACTGGTCAGAGGCTAGCTGATGATAGAAGAAAAGGAGGAGACTGGTCAGAGGCTGGCTGGTAGGAGAAAAGGAGGAGACTGGTCAGAGGCTGGCTGGTAGGAGAAAAGGAGGAGACTGGTCAGAGGCCAGCTGGTAGGAGAAAAGGAGGAGACTGGTCAGAGGTTGGCTGGTAGGAGAAAAGGAGGAGACTGGTCAGAGGCTAGCTGGTAGGAGAAAAGGACGAGACTGGTCAGAGGCTAGCTGGCAGGAGAAAAGAGGGAGATTGGTCCGAGGCTAAGGTATAGAAGAAGAGCAGGTTGGTTAGAAGCTAGCTGGTAGCTTTCATCCCTTCTCCACATCTCCTACTGAGTCTTTGTTTCCTGTCTATCTATCCCCCCTGATTTTCAGTCCATCTCTTCACCTTTCCTCCTACCTAGTCTTTCTTTTCCTGTTTATCTCCCCTTTGACTTTCAGCCCTTCTCCTCATCTTATCTTTTATCCCTGTCCATCTATCCCCCCTGATTTTCAGTCCATCTCTTCATCTTTCCTCCTACCTAGTCTTTCTTTTTCTGTTTATCTCCCCTTTGACTTTCAGCTCTTGTCCTCATCTTATCCCCTATCCAGTATTTTTTTTAACTGTCTCTGTCTCCCCTGACTTTCAGTCCATCCCTTCACCTTCCTTCCTATCAGAACAGGACATGGTGAGACCTATCCTGTGTCTAGAGCCTAACAGTCTTTGAAACTGAGGAGGTTACAATGACATTGCACTAAGTCATTGCCTCTATGTTTGTGAATTGGCAGAGGTTGCATTGACATAGCACTTAGTCAATGCCTCTGGGTTTGCTGAATCATCGCAGGTTGTAGTGACATTGCATCTGTTCATTGCCACTGTGATCGATAAAAGGCAGAGGTTACAATGGTATTGCACTGAGCCATTGCCTCTGGCTCTGCAAACAGGCGGAGGTTGCAATGACATTGCACTTAGTCGTTGCCTCTGAGTTTGCAGGACAACGCACAATGTGCGGCCCTGAAAGGCATATAGCCTCAAGAGGGTACAAGATCAGAAACCAAAAATCACTATGGCTCTCAGCTCTTCTTTACTTTTGTCCATTTCTGTTTCTCTTATTCTTTCTCTTCCTTTTTTTCTCCTAACAGCTATCCTCTGACTAATCTCCTCCTTTTCTTCTATAGTATAACTTCTGAACAATCTTCTTTTCTCCTAGTAGCTAGTCTCTGACCATTGACCTCAGTTAGCCTCTGACCAATCTGCTCCTTTTCTCCTATCAGTTAGCCTTTGACCAATCTTCTCCTTTTCTTCTATCAGTTAGCCTCTGACCAATCTTCTCCTTTTCTTCTATCAGTTAGCCTTTGACCAATCTTCTCCTTTTTTTCTATCAGTCAGCCCCTGACCAATCTGCTCCTTTTCTCCTATCAGTTAGCCTTTGACCAATCTTCTCCTTTTCTTCTATCAGTTAGCCTCTGACCAATCTTCTCCTTTTCTTCTATCAATTAGCCTTTGACCAATCTTCTCCTTTTTTTCCACCAGCTAGCCTCTGACCAATCTTCTCCTTTTCTCCTATCAGTTAGCCCCTGACCAATCTTCTCCTTTTCTCTTATCAGCTAGCCCCTGACCAATCTTCTCCTTTTCTCCTATCAGCTAGCCCCTGACCAATCTTCTCCTTTTCTCTTATCAGCTAGCCCCTGACCAATCTTCTCCTTTTCTCTTATCAGCTAGCCTTTGGCCAATCTCCTCCTTTTCTCCTATCAGCTAGCCTCTGACCAATCTTCTTCTTTTCTCCTATCAGTTAGCCCCTGACCAATCTTCTCCTTTTCTCTTATCAGCTAGCCCCTGACCAATCTTCTTCTTTTCTCTTATCAGCTAGCCCCTGACCAATCTTCTCCTTTTCTCTTATCAGCTAGCCCCTGACCAATCTTCTTCTTTTCTCTTATCAGCTAGCCCCTGACCAATCTTCTCCTTTTCTCCTATCAGTTAGCCTCTGACCAATCTTCTCCTTTTCTTCTATCAGTTAGCCTCTGACCAATCTTCTCCTTTTCTTCTATCAATTAGCCTTTGACCAATCTTCTCCTTTTTTTCCACCAGCTAGCCTCTGACCAATCTTCTCCTTTTCTCCTATCAGTTAGCCCCTGACCAATCTTCTCCTTTTCTCTTATCAGTCAGCCCCTGACCAATCTTCTCCTTTTCTTCTATCAGCTAGCCTTTGACCAATCTTCTTCTTTTCTCCTATCAGTTAGCCCCTGACCAATCTTCTCCTTTTCTCTTATCAGCTAGCCCCTGACCAATCTTCTCCTTTTCTCTTATCAGCTAGCCTTTGACCAATCTCCTCCTTTTCTCCTATCAGCTAGCCTCTGACCAATCTTCTTCTTTTCTCCTATCAGTTAGCCCCTGACCAATCTTCTCCTTTTCTCTTATCAGCTATCCCCTGACCAATCTTCTCCTTTTCTCTTATCAGCTAGCCCCTGACCAATCTTCTCCTTTTCTCTTATCAGCTAGCCTTTGGCCAATCTCCTCCTTTTCTCCTATCAGCTAGCCTCTGACCAATCTTCTTCTTTTCTCCTATCAGTTAGCCCCTGACCAATCTTCTCCTTTTCTCTTATCAGCTAGCCCCTGACCAATCTTCTTCTTTTCTCTTATCAGCTAGCCCCTGACCAATCTTCTCCTTTTCTCTTATCAGCTAGCCCCTGACCAATCTTCTTCTTTTCTCTTATCAGCTAGCCCCTGACCAATCTTCTCCTTTTCTCCTATCAGCTAGCCCCTGACCAATCTTCTCCTTTTCTCCTATCAGTTAGCCCCTGACCAATCTTCTCCTTTTCTCTTATCAGCTAGCCCCTGACCAATCTTCTTCTTTTCTCTTATCAGCTAGCCCCTGACCAATCTTCTCCTTTTCTCCTATCAGTTAGCCCCTGACCAATCTTCTCCTTTTCTCCTATCAGTTAGCCTCTGACCAATCTTCTTCTTTTCTCTTATCAGCTAGCCCCTGACCAATCTTCTCCTTTTCTCCTATCAGCTAGCCCCTGACCAATCTTCTCCTTTTCTCCTATCAGCTAGCCCCTGACCAATCTTCTCCTTTTCTCCTATCAGTTAGCCCCTGACCAATCTTCTCCTTTTCTCCTATCAGTTAGCCTCTGACCAATCTTCTTCTTTTCTCTTATCAGTTAGCCTCTGACCAATCTTCTTCTTTTCTCTTATCAGCTAGCCTTTCACCAACTTCCTCCTTTTTTTCAACCAGCTAGCCTCTGACCAATCATCTCCTTTTCTCCTGTTAGCCTCTGACCAATCATCTCCTTTTCTCCTGTTAGCCTCTGACCAATCTTCTCCTTTTCTCCTATCAGTTAGCCTCTGACCAATCATCTCCTTTTCTCCTGTTAGCCTCTGACCAATCATCTCCTTTTCTCCTGTTAGCCTCTGACCAATCATCTCCTTTTCTCCTGTTAGCCTCTGACCAATCTTCTCCTTTTCTCCTGTTAGCCTCTGACCAATCTTCTCCTTTTCTCCTGTTAGCCTCTGACCAATCTTCTCCTTTTCTCCTGTTAGCCTCTGACCAATCATCTCCTTTTCTCCTGTTAGCCTTTGACCAATCTCCCTCTTTTCTCGTATCAGCTAGACTCTTCTCCTTTTCTCCAACAGCAAGCACGGGATGGCTTACGTTTTTATCCTTCTGCTGTTCTCGTATTGATGGCAGCCAGCCCTTTACTTCTTTTTTCCTCCTATCCAGTGCTCTATCTTTATCCTTTCATTTATCTAATGGCTACAATCAGTTCTCTAAGTTTCCTGTGTGGCCTCCAATTTTCTTCCACCTTCTTTTCCTCATTTCCACGACTTCCACTGGTTCTGATTTATTCCCAAATCAGCGGCCTCAAGTCTTATTTTATTTTTCTCCTATCCGGTAGTCACTATCCCTTCTCTTCCGGTTTCCATCAGTTTACTTTTATGATCAAATCATCTTTAACCTTTCCTCCTTTTTCTTCTATCCAATGGCTGTTTAATAGTTTTCTTCAATAGTATTCATATTTGGGGCTTCTCTTCCTTTTTACTCGGGGGCCTCTCTCCCTAGTCTTACGTTATTCTCTATGCGACTACCTCCATTGCTCCTTCGCTGTGTAAAAAAAAACCGGTCACCTCCAGTTTTTCTGGAGTATTTTTGTTCTCCTCTTTCTCATTTTCTCCATTAATTCACTTTTGTTTTGTTTTTTAAATTGGTGTGTCTTTTTCCCTATCCCTTTCTCTATTTCCTCTTTTTTTTTCTTAATCCATGGCTTCATTGAGTTACCCCTATTTTCCTCAGATTTACCGCCTCCATTAATATTCTTACTTTGTCCTCCTACTCGATGATCTCTATCTCTTCTTTACAGTTTTCTTCTGATGGCTCCCTTGAATTTGTATATTGTATCAAACATAAGGTTTATCGATACCGAAAATGCTTTTTTTTATATTTAAATTACTTTGCCTAAAAGTTCTTTTAATCGCAACATATAAACTGCTCCTAATTTCTCTTCTCGCAAGGTGATATTAAAGAAAATGGATTAAATTGGCAATCTTATATATTGATTATATAACCGAATGAGGTCTTCATGCGTCAGTCAATATTTTAGATTGGGCAACTATTCTGAATCAATTAAACTGATGGCCACTTCTTGCCGCCTCATCCATTTCAGAAAACTAAGGTAATAAAATTTCCCTTACTATGCGTGATTCGTTCTTGCCCTGAATTTTGAAGCCCTGAGGTCATCACTGGAGGTTGGGGCTTATAAAAACAGTTAACCTGCCAATTTACAGATCCTAATTGCTTCCTTAGTTATGAAAGCCTGAGAGAAGGTTTATCTCTAAAGTATTTTTTCTTCGTGGCTTTGTTAATTGGAAAAAAAATTTGAATCAATCGTGGTGTTATAAGGTTATACAAGGGATTTCCATCCTAGGTACATCATGTTATAGAGAAATTAGCTACTCCGATTATAGTAAATAAAGATAAAGTAAAAAAAAAGAAATCTCCCCCAGGCTTCAGCCTCCTCGCAGTGAACTGAGAGTTGTGGTCGGTGTGACTGGTGGATCCAGCTCCTTGGATCACTCCTTTGCTCTGATGTAATATCACCTTTAAACAGATTTTAAAAGTGTTTAAAAGTGTACAAACTCAAACGTTATGTTGTTAAGTCTTCGTTTAATATTGCAACTTCAATCGTCCGAATTGAAATGAAGGTACACATAAGCTAATTATGCATTGTGGTTTTGTTGTTGTTGTTGTTGTTGTTGTTGTTGTTGTTGTTGTTGTTGTTGTTGTTGTTGTTGTGAGTCAGATTTAAGAACACCACAGTTTTAGAAATGTAAGCTACTCACCTCATGTGTCTAAAACGGACTTCATGTTATGCTTCTTTGACAAAACGAAAACATTTTAGATAAATATCACTCTTCCTAGTAAACAAATTGTTTATTGTCTCTGTAGTCATTAATAATATCTCCTCCTTATTCAATTATCTCTCTCTCCATCTAAATCTTTACGTCTTCACTAAATATCTCTCTGTCTTTGTCTGTCTGTCTGTCTGTCTGTCTGTCTCTGTCTCTGTCTCTGTCTCTCTCTCTCTCTCTCTCTCTCTCTCTCTCTCTCTCCTTTCTCTCTCTCTCTCTTCCTTTCTCTCTCTCTCTCTTCCTTTCTCTCTCTCTCTCTCTCTCTCTCTCTCTCTCTGTGGAATTTTTTCTCTTTAAAATATTTGTACCTCCCTATATCAGATCATGGATGTTACCGATCCAAAGTTTACAAAACCCGTAGCCTCTCAGAGTGAGCAATGAAAGATATAAGAGGTGTGGACAAAAGTTGTGGAAGCTACCTCAGGACTCTGAAATTTTCATCGAAGAAAGGTTTCCTACATCTAACTGGATAATTTTATGGCACTTTTTAACATTTCTTTGAACAACACAATTTCAATACTTTAAAGCTTCAGTGTACTGTAAATCAAATTTTATAGACCGCTCAGTGACCTATAAGTACCCTTCTAAAATGCGCTGAAATAGTCGGAAAATCGTATACTTTACCTTGCTTTCGATGTATCCGTTTCTGTCACAATGCAGTTGTACAAATGATGCTGTCCAAACTCGGAGCAAATTATAACGGTTATTTTTTTGTTCTTTGCTTTCTGATCAGTTCAAGTTGCTGTCTCTCCTGATCCCCTCTCCCTCCTCTCAGCTTGACCTTGACTTGACATCGGAGAAAAGAGGTGAATTCTCTTGGACCAGCGATAGAACTTAACCGAGACGTTACGTCACGTGCCAATGTTGCTTATGAATATATATATATATATATATATCTTCGACCAGAGGATGATGCTAAGGGCATAGAGCATTCGCCTTGATATCTCCAGGAATATCGTCGAGGGCTAGAGTCTCACACCGTCATTTGCTACGTTTTAAACCTCATCTTTTCAGTTTCCGCTATGCTCGACGGAGGCTTCGTTTTAATATAGCAAAATGCCTGACGACCGGGTTATGAACGGGATTCATGAGACTAGCAATCATATTATGCGTCTTTGGAAAAAAAACATAACATGTTTATTTAAACACTACCTTTTTTTTATAAACGATCGTTGTTTTCTTTTTCATAGTTTTATATGTCCTCCTCGTTCAGTTATCTCTTTCTCTCGATCCGAATCTCTCCCTCTTCTTTTATCTCTTTCTCTTTTTATATCTCTCTCACTCTATCTGTCCTTTCTCTCTGTGTTGACTTCCTTTTCTTTAAAATATTTTTACTTCCCTTTATACCAGATCCTGGATGTTGCGGATCCAAAGATTGCAAAACTCCCAAAGCCTGAAAGGGAGCCATGAATGATCGGCGAGGTGTCTTAAGCTCGAAGTGTGGACAGACGCTGTTGAAACTGCCCCCAGGACTCGTTCTTGGAAACATTTATTGCAGAAAGTTTTCCTACATCTAGATGGCTGAGCTTATGGCAATTTTTAACATTTCTTTGAACAACACGATTTTAATATTTCTTTAGTCTCGGTATAAATCAAATTTTACATGCCGCTCTTTGACTTGAAAATACCTTTATAATATGCTCTAACGTAGTTAAAAAATCTTATACTTTTTTGCTTCCTATGTATCGGGTTCTTTCACATTGCATAAATTATACTATCTACACTCAAAGCAAATTATTACGGTTATCTGTTATTCTTTAGTTTCTGATCATTTCATTTGCTGAAATCCTTTCCCTCCTCCCAACTTGTCCTTGACCTTGACATCTGAGAAGAGTGAATAATTATTATATGAAAATAAAAGTTTACTTAGAAATCCGTGTGCTGGTTTCTTTAAAGAAAGTTTCGCAGTAAGAATCATTTCTATGTTTCTAATGAAGACCTAGTTTCTGTAACTATGTCAATCTTACTGTAAAATCGGGGTAAATTAAGTCGATATACATTTTTTTTATTTTTTTTTTATTTCAAAATTAAGGCATTTGTTTTTTGGCTGATATATATATATATATATATACAAATATTTCAACTTTAAATATAAAAAATTAGTGCCTTTTTAGTGCTACCTATATTTTTTTCCCTTCATTTTGGATTTGAGGTTCTGTTTTTGTTTTTTTTTTCACATCAAGAGTTAATCTAGATAAGTTGTAACCTGGACCATGGCATTATTCCAGCAGCCGCTAAATCATAGAGAAATGACCAAAGACCAAAGATATGATCTGAGAAAAAGGCCAAGTTTCTCCATTGATACCCGGACAAAAGTAAGTTTACGTACATGTTCACTTTTCCGTTCCGCCTCCCTTTGTATATTTTTGTCTTTCTTTCTGTATACTTTTTTCTACTCCCGTCCTCTATCTTTGTCTCTGTATTATTCTCCCACACCTTACAAGCCTCCTCCTCTCGCTTTCACTTCTTTTCCCTCCTAAAAGAATCTAATCTTTCCTTTTATCGTCCTCTCTCTCTCTCTTTCATCCCTCTCTCTCTCTCTCTCTCTCTCTCTCTCTCTCTCTCTCTCTCTCTCTCTCTCTCTCTCGTTTTCTCTTTTTCTCTCTCTCATTTTTCATCTTTCAGTATTGTGTCTTTTTGACTACTCAGAATCAAAGTGTTTGTGATCAAGGTAAGTTCCATTCATTATGTCTGCGAATTGCAAAAAAGCATATCCCTCAATTTCTCGGCCCGACAATTGCAGAGATCCGCCTTGCAAGTTTGAACCTAAACTCTAAAGACTCAACTTCACGCTACATTTGGAAATGTTCGGAAGAAAATGTATGGAGTGAGCAGGTTAAGTTACTAGATCTCAAAGTTCTCCTCGTATTCTGTCTCTGCGAGGCTCAAAGAAAGAAAAATTAATCGACAAATACAAAAATTTTGCACGCCAAAGCAGCTGTTATAAAACCATAAGTCGATTTATCAATAAGTCGATAAATATTAAGCAAGATTTATTTTAAATGTTTTTTTTTTCCAGGGCAGGGCAGATGTTCTAAAGTTTTCACTGAATGATCTCCCCCCTCGCCCCCCCCCCCCCCTTTCCCCCAACACTTACCATCGAGCTGCAAAATGGGCTGACGTCTCAGAGGATGGATCTTTTCGAGGAGGCAGGCCGTGTTCAGACGCGGATTCTTCGTGGTCTAATTTATATGATAGAATTTGTAAATGATAAATTATAAAAAAGGTCAGTTTATTCAGCTTTGATTTGCCCGATGGAGGCTCAAGTTTGCTATCCCAAAGGAAGGCTAATCTGCCGTTTTGCAATGCCGAGTGATGGCTAATCTGCTCAGCTTTGTACTGGCCTACGGATGCTCTCGCTTGCAATCCAAGACATTTTCTGGGATTTGTAATGCCCCAAAGGGGAACAATTTTCACGCTTGACGTAGGCTAATCTGTTCAGCTCTCTCATGCTCGACGGGGGCTCATATCGAAGCTTCATGCGGTCGGTAGATGAGTTTTGGGGCTCGTCACTTGATTCCCCACTCTCCTACCCCCGAGATAATTTTGATATCAAAGATGCATTAGATCACTGTAATGTTGATGGGCTATATCAAACAACAAATAAGTTGCGAATCTGCTTCGATCTGTAAAGACCGATATACTTTTAAACTCCAATTCCATAGGAAAGCTAATCGGTTGAGCTCTGTATTGCCTGAAGGGGACTCACTTTCGTCATCACATAGAAAAGCCACTCTGTTGGGTTTACCATCTAAATAGAAAGTTTATCTGTTCAGCTTTGTAATGATCAAATCCGAGTTCTTCATTGCCGGACGGAGGCTCATTTTTTTCCATTTTCGGGAGCTAATCTGTTCAAATCTCTTGTTCTAGACGGAAGCTTAATATTGCCATCCCAAAGTACTCAATGTCCAACGTAGAGTGATCCGCCCAGCCTTGCCCGAAGAAGGATAATCTTTTATCTTCTCGCTCTCGTATCAACCTCGTGTGAAATCTAAAAGGGAACTTTGAGTAACCTTGGTTGGCATTGAGACAAAAGCTTGGAATCGTTGAATTGCTACAAGCTCTGCTCTCTCAAGTTAGTTCTGGGTTTAAAAATACTTAATGAAATAGTCAGATTGCGTACTAAATGGCGGTTATGCTAATTTGCCCAATTCATAAGTTAATGTTTTATCCTGTGTGGGAAAGTGCGTATAGGAGAGAGCGGGAGAAGTGGGGGAGGGACAAAAAGAATTACTCAAGCTCCCGTAAAACTATAGTTATGGTTTTGCTTAGCTTTGTTTTTCACTTGCATCGACAAAGAAGAGATCTAGAGAGGCAACAGAATTTCATCTCTTTTTTTTAAACACCATTCGGTGTGTCGGGGTAACAAAAAAAAATCACATTTTTCTATATTTTGGATTAGTCCGTTAACCTTTCTCAAGGCACATAACATTTGTATTTGAGGAGCTAAGCTAAGTCGAAATAACTATTTTACATTCTTGAGAAAGAAAACCACAGGTTCGAGACAATTTTTCGCAGTAACGGCCGGCAATAGGTTCTAAGCAGAAAAATAGGTTGCATTGAAACATCTCGATTGATAGACGTTTTCTGACTTAAATATATATTCTGGGTGTGTGTGTGTGTGGGGGGGGGGGGGCAGGGAAACTTCAGGCGTCCAGCATTCCCTACTCTTTCATACTTGAATAGACTAAATGTTTCAGACATAGACATAGTTTTGTCTGCAAAATTTGCTTGGACAGCCTTTAAAACTGAACACAATGATTCATTCATCAACGGAAATAAACACCACAATTTCTGTCATGATTATTGCAACTTTTGATTTGCATTTTTATCAGGATTGCTGTTCGTTTGACTGACTGAAATTTAGTTCTGAGCTAAAAGAAATGTTTTAAAAGTATTAGGGAAACTGTGAAAGGAACGATTTTTTACTATTTGACATCGTTTTCTTACACTTACGAGTTTTCATCTTTTACCAGGAAAGAGCTGTCTATGACGGAGAAGATGCACTTAGCCTATTACCTGTTATTAATCTACAGGTTGCCTTTTGATCTCCCGCTCTATATATAAATAATTCATCAGTAATTCTTTTGCAGTTTATCTCGCCCTCTGCTAAATTGTCGCACAGTGTACTGGAAAACTGTCCTCTATCACCATCAGTGTCTGTTACTATCTCTCTCTCTCTCATCTCTCTCTCTCTCTCTCTCTCTCTCTCTCTCTCTCTCTCTCTCTCTCTCTCTCTCTCTTTCTTCTCTCTCTCGTTAGTAATATTCTCTTTTTTGTGTATGCCTGTGTAGAAATCAATATATCTGTGTCCGTCTCTTTTCCTCTGTTTATCTCTCTTCGGCTCTTTCGTTTTCTCTGTCCCCGTATTTTGTTCTATTTTCCGAATACAGTATCATTTTTATCTTTCATTTTGTACACAGCATATATGACAGTTTCGAGATTGTTTGGGATGGGGCAAAGAAAAAGTATTACACATAATGAAATTGTTCCTCATTAATAATGCGTTTTTAGAACGGCGGTAGGAAACCAGTTGTGGTTTTATGTTCTATTAATTGATGCACTGTATTAAGATAGTCAAAATGAAATGTCTTTGTTGGGTAAGATTTGCTCTGAGGTGGCAATATTTTTTATAACTGCTTAATAACAATTGTCGTTCTTTTTTCCTCGATTTATGATGTACACTTTATCACGGAGAGATGTCCATACATAGTTTTCGTGAACCTGTGTTTTTTTAAGGTTTAGTGATTGAAGTTTTAATTTTAATTTCAATATTCTGCCTACTCCTTAAAGGTGTGCTTTAGTAAGTGAAGTTTGATTTTTTGGGATGACGTTTTTAGTTTTTCTATTCTGTCAAACGATATTTTTTCATATCGGATTTTTTCTTTAAGCTGTATGTCAGTATTTGGTAATCTAAATCAACCCAACATAGCATGGGTACCGTTCTTTGGTGTTTCTATTGTTGAGCCTCATTCACAACGCATTTTTCGCGTTATGTCCAATTTCAATTGGCCACCTGTGTCTCTTGAGGACACCATTCGTGCGAATTAAGAAATTTGTTTCTTCCATAAAATATTGTGTGGAAACGGACGCTGTGTAAGATACCGTTTATTCATTAATGGTGGATAGTTTTTCTGGGTTTTTTTTTAAGGGCGAAGGGTTGGTGTGTGGATGGGTGTTAAGCCTCAGCTAGAACTTTTTAATCAAAGACTAAATTCATATCTTTACGCCCATTATTTCTAACAATGATCAACTTTGCAGGTTTAGCTATGTTTTCGACAGATTCAGGCCTTTTAAGGCAGAGCGAATAATAATATTGATCCTCGACCAATTAGGCCCATCTGTTGTGAGTTTCACCGTTGTATTGGCATCGTTATTTTTTTTCCTCCGCATGCTAACAGCACGTTATTCACTTGCACGTTACTAACCTGCACTTCAACTTCTGTTGATACAATAGTGAAACAGGGAAGATGCGCCCGTTAGAATTTAACTTTTATCATGTGTAAAAGGAAATAGTTTCCATTTTTATATGGTTCTTTAGTTGAAGGCTGGATTCGCGAAACAGTTGGGGAAAAAAGATGAGGGCGCGAGTGAGAAAAATAGAAAGTGAGGGAGAAAGAGGAGAGCTTAGAAGGGGGTAAAATTCACTCGCTGGTATATTTTTTTTTCAAAAAGACAGCTTCACTTACTTTTCATCGTGCGAGTCCTAATCTGATTGGATGAAGCTAGTCGGCCAAGTGTCGTCAGTTCTCACATTTTCCTAATTTCACGGTTTCATTTCAACCTGGTGGTGCTATTTTGTCCGCAAGTACAATGGTTTGTTAGTTTACATGTCCATTTTTGTGATTGATATCTTTACCTAGTTTTTTCAGGTTTTCTTTCCGTTGTTGTTTTTCTTCATGCAGTTAAAACACTTCCGCGTAGCAGTAGGAAAATCAAGGTCTATAAATGAGGCTCTTCAATCATTGCTGCTTGCGTGTTTTGGTCTGGAACTCGTTGACTGTAATAACTTTCGGGGATTCTATGGATGTCAGGAAGGCTTAATGTGGAATCTCTCGGGACTTTCACAGCGGGGGGCAGTCTGCGAGACTGTGGAATATCGAAGCGAAAATGTTGGGTTTTTTTCAGGCTCTTTCCAAACTTTGATTGGAACAAAATTGTGTTAACTCTCTCTCTTCCACGTGGTTTTCCTGAATGTGTATAAAACGAGTAAATCACACATAAATCTATCGTTACGATACATTTACCGCGATTAAAGCGCCGAGGAGCTCAGTCTGTCGAGCGTTCGGTTTACATAATCTATGTTGATGGAATTAGTAAATGAAGAGATAAGTCTATTCAACTGATTGCCTGACGGAGGATGGTCTGTTTTGTTTTATATGCCCTACAAGGGCTCAATTTTGTAATCTAAGTGAACGCTAATCCATTCAGCTCTTCACTGCCCGACTGGGCCTCAGTTTTTCCATCTAGGAGAATGCTACTCTGTTCAGCTCTACACTGCCCGACTGGGCCTCAGTTTTTCCATCTAGGAGAATGCTACTCTGTTCAGCTCTACACTGCCCGACTGGGCCTCAGTTTTTCCATCTAGGAGAATGCTACTCTGTTCAGCTCTACACTGCCCGACTGGGCCTCAGTTTTTTCATCTTGGTGAATTCTACTCGATTCAGCTCTACATTGCCCGACTGAGCCTCAGTTTTTCCATCTTGGAGAATGCTACTCTGTTCAGCTCTACACTGCTCGTTGCGGGCTCAGAACCGAAATCCTGATCATCGGTAGATGAGTTCTAGGCCTCATCACTCAGTCCCGTCCCCTCGACGCGGACATATTGATAAGTGAGACGACCTTAGATCACTGTGTTGTGCACGGGCTAAATCAACAAACAAATAGGACGCGAGTCCAGTTTTTTCATTTGTCAAGATCGATGGAATCTAAAACTGCCACCCGATAGGAATATAATTGTATATAAAATGTTCTGAAGCAATTAAGCATCAGTTGAAATATTTTACCATTGAGTTTGCTAAGCAAGAATACTGTAACCCTCTATTTTGTGTGCATGGGTGTGTTTTTCGATGTCGCAATGTGCATCAAAGATTCTACAAGTTTAGTATTTTACATTCATTTGCATTTGCGTTTTTCATAATCGCTTAAAATCCTTTATCCGCGACCATGTCGATTCAATATTCGCTTATACTGATACATGGACGATGTTTATGAAAAAGCGATACTGTGTAGGAGTATTGTTTCCAAAAAAAAGAGACATCTAAACTACCACAACAGTTTTCCACCTCAAAATTAATTGATATGGACTGATGCTTATTCGTTATGAGTCTAAATTGCGGACTTAATTTTACCTCTTACATTGGGACTGTAGTTCCAAGCCCAATCCTTACAATAACCGTTAATTTTGTTCTTGTTATTAACCAAACTAAGAAGAATTGGCGCTTTAAGGGAGGAATAAGTTCTGATGGGTGGGCGTATTTTTGGGCAATACGAGATGGGAGGGGGGGGGGGAGAAGGGAAAATTTGAGGGGAGGTAATAATCTCCTTGACGACAGCAATTTTTTTTTTTTTCTTTTACGATTCAGTTCCAAGCTTTGTCTGCATTGTTTGATTTCATCTTTTTTAAAGCCGTAATTACTTAAGCTCTAAGAATATTTTTGCACCGTGGTAGTATAAAAAACACCGGCGACACATTTTTGTCACAGATTGTTTAGACACATTCGTAATAATTAGAGCATGCACTAAGTTGATCTGGACCACAGCAGTATCTTGGCAGCAGCTCTGGAGACACAACCAGAGTTATAACCTAAGAGAATGGCTATGGCTTTGATACATGCTCTGACAAAAGTAAGTGTGCATGTTCACTTTCCCTCTCCGCTCCTCTATGTACCTTTCTGCCTTTCTTTCTATATATTCTCATAAACTATTTTTGTCTCTGTATTATTTTTCCTCATCTTACAAACCTCCTCTCTTTATCTCTTTTTTCTTTTCATCCTAAGTTTTATTCAGAAATGGTATAATTTTAAGGCTCAATATGGATCCAGGTTCCACTTGTTTTGGTGGTTATTACAGGCAGCAACTTGGTCTACGTACTTGATTTGAATACTATATCCAATGACCTTGTTGGTTCGAACCCGACGGACTAAATAGTTTTGCAATCTTAGTCTTTCCATTGCTTTAAGGAAAAATGATCTATGACGTTGATGCAACGTTCGAAACAAACTAAATTAATCGCAATGGTAGAATATGCTGCACCCCAAAGCAGCTGTTTAAAGCCATAATATTATGTCGATTGATCAATAAATCGATAAACATTTTGTGAGAATTGTTTTAATTTTATTTCCTTCCAGTGATGCCTCGCGATGTCAAGTTTTCACTGAATGATCCCCCACAACACTTCACCATCGAGCTGATGTCTCAATGAGGATGGATCTCTTCGACTGGACAGGCCGCATTCAGCGTGGATTCCTTTCAGCTAATCTATGTTGATGATATTTTTAAATGATAAAAGATAGAGAAATCAGTCTGTTCCGCTTTGATTTGCCTTGCGGAAGCTCAAGTTTGTCATCCCAATGTGAGGCTAATCAGTTCACTTTTGAAGTCGCCGACGATGGCTAATCTTTTCAGGCAAGGATAATTTTTAGCATTTGTTATGCCTGAAAGGGAACAACTTTGTCTGGCTTGACGGAGGCTAAGCTGTTCAGCTTTTCCCTGCTCGACGGAAGGCCCAAGTGATAGTTCCATATGGTCGGTAGTTTTAGGACTCATCCCTTTAACTCCCTCTTCGCGGACTTATGTTTGATTATGAAAGATGGCCTTAGATCACTGTTATATTGAAGGGCTAAACCAAACAACAAACAAATAAGAGGCAAATCTGTTTCGATCTGTAAAGACCGATAATTTTCAATTCCCATTCCAAAGCAAGGCTAGTCGGTTGAGCTCTGCATTGCCTGACGGAGACTCGTTTTAATCCCAAAGAGCAGCTAATCTGGTTTTAACATCAAAATAGAAAGTTTATCTGTTCAACTAAACAACTGAGTTCTTCACTGCCCGACGGGGGCTCAATTTTGTAATGTAGGAGAGGCTAATCTGTTCAAATCTGTGCTTTGACGGAAGTTTCCTAAAGTCCTCCTTGTCCCACGGAGACTTACCCGCCCAGCTTTGCCTGAAGGAGGATAAATTATATATATATTTTTGAGTGTGTGTGTGTGCCCGCGGTAACTCAAACTCGTGTGAAATCTAAAGGGAATTTTGACTAACCTTGGTTGAGATTGAGTCAAAAGCTTGGATCCGTTGAATTGCTATAAACTCTGCTCTCTCAAGTAAGTTCTGGGTTTGAAAAAGCTTTATTTACCTTCAAGAATGCGCACTTAAGTGACAGTCTTTTATTAGCGTTTAAGCTAATTTTTCACCATTCATAAGTTAACAGCAAATTTTATCCTCTTTCGGGAAAGTATAGGAGAGAGCAGAAAAATAAGGAAGAGGATGAACAAAACCAAGAATAACTCAACATAACTCTTGTAAACCTATATGTTTTCGCGTAGCTTTCTGTTTCACTTACATGACAAAGAACCTGCAGGAAGTTTAAAGTTGTAAGATCTAGTTCGGCAACCGAGTTTCGACTCTTTATTTGAACAGTATTCAGCATGTAGGGATAGCATAAAAGTCAGATATTTTACCATATTTCAAATTCATCTGATAACCTACCTCAAAGCACATTTAGATACTAAATCGAACAATTTTCTTTACATTCTACTCGACTATAATTTGAAAAAGAATTCAACGGATTCGAGACAATTTTGCGATTAAAAATATGAATGTTTTCGCAGGCTATAGTATAAGCAAAAATAAAGATTGCATTGTATCATCTCTACTGATGGACGCTTAAGTATACTTGGGCAAACCCTGTGTGGGCGGAAAAAAACTGTCACAGTTAGCTCAGCGATGGTTAAAATGAATATTGTTTTGCGAGTCTTTGACAGCAGATTTATAAAGAGGGAAAAATTTAAATATATACACTGTAAAAGTTATGTTCGGAACGTCCATTACACTTCCGGAATTACAGAGGCTAAAATGTTCAAACATGAAAGGAAGAAAAATCTGACTTAAGATGTTCGTTCACACATTAAAAAAAATCTTTCCGTGTGATAATCGTCACTGGCTCTTGCAAAAATTTCCCCGTAAAAGGCTAATTCTAAATTGAAAGGCGAAAATCGACGGGGGCTTTTCATAGTTTTTGTTGTCAAACTAGGTTTCTACATATGGGTATTTTTTTTTCCAGCCGTATATCAGTACCTCAAGGGATATCGTGGGTACGTTCCCTGATGCTTCTATTTTTCGCCTGACTACAGCGGACGGAATATTTTTTTGTTTTTTTGTTTTTGTCTTGGGCTTTTTCAAATTGAATTATTCAAATTCCAGCCGGTCACTCGTGGATCTTGAAAACAGCATTCTTTCGACTTCAGAACTTCTTACTCTGTTACCTTCATAGTGGGCTGGTTTTCTCCATAAAATACAGTTTGGAAACGGGCGCTGTGTAGAACACTATTTACCCATTATTGCTCAATGTTTTTGTTTTGTTTTTGGTTTTTTTTTGGGGGGTAGGGTGTGGGAGTGGGGAATTTGAGAGGAGAGGGCTGGAGCCTTCACCTACAAAGGCTAAATTTGAAATATTTACCCCTAATATTTGAAACAGTTGTTGACTTTTAAACCTATTTATTTTTTCGATATATACTCATGCATTTAAGGCAGAGAAAATAAAAATATTGATTCTCCACCAATTGAGCGCATCTTTTATAATTTCACCATTGTATTGGCATTGCTTTTTATTTTTTATTTTTTTCGCATACTAACAGCACGTTACTAACCTGCACCTCAACTTGTGCTCATACAATAGTGAACCTGGAAAGATGCATCCGTTAGAACGTGTTTACTTTAATCATGGGTTAAGAGAAATGCATGCTTCCATTCTTTTAAATGGTGTAGTAGTTGAAGGCTGGTTGCACGAATGAGCTAGAAAGAGGGGTGAGGAGGTAGGGGAAGGGGGAAGGGGGGGGGGGGAGAGAGAGAGAGAGAAAGAAAAGCAGGAGGGCAAGGAACTGGGAGAAGGCACTATTAATTTTGGGCTTTTTTTTAGGTCATTTACTTTTCATCCAGCGAGTCCTAAGCAGTTTTGGTGGAGCTAGTCGGTCGACATATAAGTTTTGGTTTCAATGTGACAATGATTTGTTAGTTTACACGTCCTTTTTTTCTCTTATCGATATCTTGACTACTTAGTCTTCCAAATTTCCTTTGCGCAGATTTATTGACTGGAATTTAATTTATATGAATGATCATTCTCCAACTGCCCGCAGATGTCTATTGAGTTCTCCGTGAATTGGGAGATCCAAATGTAAGGTCTGATTACTGAAAAAGGCTATATTTTGGGACAAATTTAATTGATATAATAATTAATGTGATTTCCGCCCAAAAAAATGAAGTCAATAAATTAGCATCGATTAAAATAGTTCGCTGTCGCATTATTGACGCAAAAAAACATTTCGACCATCTTACTTCTGAGTATGTGTCTTTATAATCGCTTAATTGGGCGATAGTTTATAGAAGGAATCGTTAATATTGCCGAAACGAGAAATCTAAGCCTTCACACTAGTTCAAATGTTCAGCTCGATAATGGCCGACGACAGTTTGTGATATCGAGGAAGGCTAATCTGTTCAGTTTTGCAATGTTCGACGAGTGCTCAATATTGCCATCTAGGGAGAGGCTAATTTGTTCACCTCTGCATTGCTAAAGGAGGGCTCGGGCAAAACTCCACTCCGTCGGTAAAGTATCTTAGATCTCTTTACCTAAGTTCCACGTCCCACACTCCTCCACTTCGACGCGGGAATAAGTTTGATATGAAAGGCCATAGATCATTGTGTTATGGATGGGTTAAATCAACAAACAATTAACGAGTCCAGTTTCCACCTGTTCAGACCGACGGGAAAGTGCCATCCCTTAGGAAGATGCATTAAAGCCAATAAATTAATAAATTGGTTGAAATATATCGCCATTGAGTTTGCGACGCAGAGAATATTTCGACCAATGGTTCTACAAGTTATTCTTTTCCTAATATATGGCGTAAAATCTGTATCCGCGGACATGTCGATTGAATACCGTAGACGATGGTTTATAAAAAGAAATTGTCCAAGACTAAACCATCACACCAGTATACAAACTCAATCAATCAATATGGGCTGTTGTTTATTCGTTATGTCTCTAAAAAATTTGCGGACTTCATTTTATCACTACATTGATATTCTAGTTCCAAGCTCAATCCATGTACAATATGTCAATTTTTGTTCATGTTAAAAAAATTACGGAGAAGGGTTGACGCTTAAAGGGAGCGACAGTTTCTGATGGGTGAGATCATTATAGAGGCGATATTAAGGCTGTGGAGTGTGTGTGTGTGGGGGGGGGGAGGAATTATTATCTCCTTGGCGACGGCCAACGCTGATGAAATATATTTTACACTCCTTTCGGTTCTAAGTTTTTGTCTCCATTGTTTGATTCCATAATTTTCAAAGCCATAATTAAAGATCTATGAATGTTTTTGCACTGGCGTCATTGCACATTTTCGGGAACCTAGAAATTTTCGAAAACATGACTGCGTAAGATTTTAAAATTACCTTATCAATGTCATGGTATTATTGCACTGTTTATAACCTCATTTTGAGATCAAATGTTATTACTTTTGTGTCGTCAAAGTATTCATTGGATATCTCGCGGGTTCGAGCCCGATCTTATCCCGCGGGTTTGTGGCCTCATCTTAGCATTTCCACCCTGCTCAACTTGCGTTGCTTAATGTGCAAAAAAAAAAAAAGCCTGCGTTCACTGTGGTGTGAATTATCAAACAACAAACAATTGAATTTACTTCTAAATGCCTTGCTTAATATTTTATGTTATTTTTACAACTAGTTTTGAAGAATTGTTGCTTTGGAATTTGTGACGATTGTTTAATTAATGCTTTAATGCCCTATGAACAAAAAGACAGAGCGGAAAATGTTAAAAGGTTTAAAAAAGCGTGTTCTTCAAGTATTTAACATTCTTTTTGGAATGTTTTGTTGAATTCAGCTGCTGTCTTTCATTTATAGAATTTTTCTCAAAGCAGTAATTAGATGAATATAGATAATTTTTGAATTTATGTTCAACAGGTCTAAATTTTAATATCAATGTATATAACTATTGCTGTCATTAAAACGGCCAATGATAAGACTTGGATGCCATAATCTATTTAGTCTATTATTTTTTATTGTTGGGTATAATTTGTATATTATTGTGGGCAGGTGACTATGGGGTTTGAGCGTCCGCTTTGAAATCAAAGAATCATTTTCGCGGGTGGGAGTCCTACACTCTAGATAGGTGAGTTAAATGCCTCTTCTTTTAGTTCAGCCTTGTTCGTCGTGGGCTTAAGTTTGATATAAAAAAAAAGGCATGAAATTAAGGCCTTGTGGAAAGCATACGCAAAGAAACAAAGATTATTGTGTGTGTGTGTGGGGGGGACGGGGGGAGTTTGGGGTCACACCTTACATAATATGCCATAGCTAGCGGCGACTCTGATACGCTAGAGGGCGCTAGTTATCACCCGGTGGTAACAAGAAATTCATTTATATTTGTTTTGTACGAAACTAGTACAAGAAGATATTAATTTACTCTGATAATGTAGAGGAAAAATAGGCATACATTGTTGTGTGCAAAGTTTAAATTACGCTTTTGGATAACTATGTGAATAAGTTTGAAACAGCACCACGGAGCACTCAAAGTGGATTCAGCCGTTTTTTATAAAGATGTATGAATCCTATCCTAATAACTTTACATATCACTTTCAATTATTTGTTGTTTTTGATTGCTGTGTTATGATCCTAAAAAAGATTGATCAAGAGTTGCATTGCGACTCGAGAATAATACACAAATTAAAAAAAAAAAAAAAAAAAAAAAAACTTTTCTGTGTTAAATTTTCCGTCTTTTGTGTTGTATGTGACTTTATGCCTCACCAAATTAAAATTCGCGTTTTATAAAATTATTTATTGGATTGAGGGATCAAGACGTAGATCTAAAGGAAAAATTGAAAGGAACGGGAGATGCGAAGGACAATAGAGGGAAATGTAGTGTGAGATGGCTCAGTCTTTAGAGCGTTGGACTCGCGATGAATTTCACGTACGACCTCCTGGCTTGGTCAATAGTCATCTAATCAGCTACATCGTTGGCTTGACGGAAAGCCACCATTGCCGTTTAGGACTTAAGCCCAATCGAAGTACCCAACTGGTATCAAGTATTACACGTTATGTGACGCAAAAATATTTTGGAAAAAGCGGAGGAAGACCATGGAGTAAAATATTTAATTCAAGAGATAAGATTTGCTGACCACTGATTCGAGCTGCGCCGTCGTCTTTGGGCGAGTTGGTTATACTTTGGGCGAGTTGGTTATACTTTCAGCATTGAATCGCCTAACGGGTGTTTGGTTAGATGATCAAAATGCAAGTCCATGCGCCTAAATCAATCCGTTGATCAAATCAGGGTGTGTTCAAGGCATGTTTTGCCGATATTGTCGTGACGGCTTTTTTTTTTTGGCCTCGGTTAATAAGTTCTACGTTCATGTTTTATATTTTGACGTGCGTGTCTTACCGGGCCTGCACTTCTATGCCTGTCGGGGATCAAAAGTGTGAAAGGCAAACAGTTGTTAACACCGTAATTAATGGATTCAAACTGCCAGTTGAAAATTCAACCATTCCACATTTTTATGAACTGCAGATTACTTGTGATATCTTGATCTTTGATGTTATACCGAAGATTATTTTGTTACATAGTTTTCTATCTCATGGACAGTTTATACTCAACTGATGAGTTGAGAATGACGATGTCAAGCAATAAAACCTGCATTTCATTCCCCAACTCTCTTGTTACTTTTTGTTGGTCGAAGATGATGTTGCTTTCATGTTGTTGTTGTTGTTGTTGTTGTTGTTGTTGTTGTTGTTGTTGTTGTTGTTGTTGTTGTTGTTGTTGTTGTTGTTGTTGTTGTTGTTGTTGTTGTTGTTGTTGTTGTTGTTGTTGTTGTTGTTGGTGTTGTTGTTGTTGTTGTTGTTGTTGTTGTTGTTGTTGTGGTTCTGCAAGTGTAACAAAAGTAATGTATAATTATACTTTAGACGTATTTTTCGTAACTTCATGCCTAATGACTTTGACGGATGATTTGAAATAAAATGGTTTTTTTTAACAACTGAACGTTTTAGCTGGGCTTAGTGACACTCATACTGACCGTGTGACGGTTTTGGTTATGAAGATGTTCACGTAGATAATAATAATAATGAAGAAACTATGCCTGTCGTTCTGATTTTATATAAAAAAGTCTACCATTAATGATAAGTTCAGCACTTTAAAAGGCTTCGCCTACTGGCTATTGTTAATCGAGATGGCTTTTTAACAGAATATGGAAAATCAGTTAATTCTTAACTTTCGAAATCTGTTTTGAAGTTCAATAAAACACGAATTAGAATATTCATTCCTGCAAAAAATGCCTGGAGGTTAAATGTCTTGTGGGCATGCAAGCTGCGCATTTAAATATACATGATGATAAATGTTTAAATGGGTCTATAAATAGATTCGGATTTAACAAAATCGGTTAACTCTTCTCATAAGAATCAGTGCATTACTCTGGCACATTGTCTATAACCCAATACTCGGGGTTATCACTTAAGCCAGGTTAGGAAACGTGCGCACCCAACATTTTCAATAGATGGAACTTAGATCCTGGCCGTCAGAATACGAGCCCAGGAGGTCCTCGTCTGAGAGTTGATTGGGGACCCACTAGACCACGACGCCATAGAGAATTGTAAAGTACTGGTAGATTCACCGCGCTCATACAGCGGCTAGGACTAGGTCTGGTACTCTAAATAATCTGCTTTTCAAGTCATTAAATTCATCATTTTTTTATGAGATATTTGATAACCGTCCCCACTTGGTGCACTGACCCACTAGTTTCTGAACTAGTGCTGGTGGTTCACAAGAGGGGTTTAGTTTTTACATTTTGTATTAATACTAAATCAAAATAGTAGCAATTTCATTTAATGTAATAATAAACCTACAGTTCAATCATACAAACAACATAAGCAAATAAAAGTGGGGAATCGTTGCACAAGATGTTGGAGCTAGTTCTTGTACGGAATGATTTTTTTTTTATACGGAACTAACGACGGCCAACAAAAGGAATGTTTGCAATGTTACCGTACTGATGAAGCTAACATTTAGGCGAAACGTCTATATGCAATTTAGAATTTTGCCATCTTTGTCCATTTAAGCTCAGGCTGGGTGAGTGTTTACATCTTAAGTTTTTGTTTATACTTGTTATACTGGTTAAAACTTATACGATTTAAAACTTTTTAAATGTATTTTTTTTCTGTGTTACAAATGTAATGAAACTATTAAGATTATAAATATATCATAGAGAGGCAGTAAAAGTGTTCTTGTTATCATAGCAATTCTTTTTATTATTCTGCTTTATAGGGATATTTTTTGCAACGCAGATTGTATGTTTGGTTGTTTTTTATCGGTTGAGAAACAAGAAGAAAAAAAATTATACGACAACCGTGTTGTTTTTCAATAGTGTTGTATGAAAATGAGGCAAAACTCGGGCTATAGAGGAGAAAAAAAACAGTAATTTTGTTGAGGACGCAGGATGACGATCTCTAAATTTATTAATCAGTATGCCTTTTCTTGTATCATATTCTCTCTCTCTCTCTCTCTCTCTCTCTCTCTCTCTCTCTCTCTCTCTCTCTCTCTCTCTCTCTCTCTCTCTCTCTCTCTCGTTCTCTCTTTCTTTTACTTGTCAATATTTTTGTCTTTTTTTTCTTTCCCTCCATCCAACATCTCTTTCTCTCTCTCTCTCTCTCTCTCTCTCTCTCTCTCTCTCTCTCTCTCTCTCTCTCTCTCTCTCTCTCTCTCTCTCTCTCTCTCTCTCTCTCTTCCTTCCTCCCTCCCTCCCTCCTTCTGAATGCTGGTACAGTGATTGTAGCGATAGTAAATAAACATTTTTAAAAAATAATGATCTTGTAACTACATGTAGTTTGTTTACTCCAAAATAGACTAGGTTTGAAACATTTTTGCGCTAAGATCGTACAGAGGAAGATGATGATAGCCGGCTGGCTTTTCAAATTTTAGTAACACAGTATCTCTCCGAGCGACTTGATGAAAGATCAGCGCCTTTACAAACAGCGATTAATTATATAACTTTATTTTTTAATTTTTAGACTTTACACTTTATATAAACCATCTACCGGCGCTGACATGGACTTAGGATTTGTCGGCAAACATCTTATAGGATATCGCTTGCTATATATACACCATTTATGTTTGTTCTCATTTCTGGTGCCCCTAAACAGAAAGAACAATGGATTCTGGCAGATGTTTCGAACTTATTTCACATTAAATTATCTCTTACTGCAGCACAGATTTCTTGTTTTTACTGTTCATGATATTCCAATAGATGTCTTTAATATTTTTGTGTCTTATTCATTCAGTTGTACATCTTGGTGTATATCTCAACCTTAAATTTATTTTCTTTTTTACTAAACTAGGAATTTCAATGATTTAAGATTTTGCATCTTTTTGTTGGATTGCCAGCTAAAAAAGCAAATAAAAAAATATAATGTTAGTTAAGGCAAATGCCATCTTAAACTGTTGAAGCCAATTTGGACAACTCAAAGTAAAGAAAAACAAAGCGGAGAATACCAGCGTTTTATTATTATTATTATTATTATTATTATTATTATTATTATTATTACTATTACTATTACTATTACTATTACTATTACTATTACTATTACTATTACTATTACTATTACTATTACTATTACTATTACTATTATTATTATTATTATTACTATTATTATTATTATTATTATTATTATTATTATTATTATTATTATTATTATTATTATTATTATTATTACTATTATTATTATTATTATTATTATTATTATTATTATTATTATTATTATTATTATTATTATTATTATTATTATTATTATTATTATTATTATTATTATTATTATTATTATTATTATTTGGTTTTTTTTTTTTTTTTGTTTTGTTAGGGTTTTTGGTCATTGATTTCAAATGTGGAAGCAGGTATTAATTGAATGTTTTGATTATAATTTACTGCAAAAATAAATTTTCCAATTAAAACAGTAATGCTGAAGGCATTTATATTAACAGAAAAGCCGATTAATGACAAACCGTCTGCCATCAGACGATTTAAGATTTGTCGGGCTCTCGCTTGCCTATAGTGTGGAGCTCATACGTCATAAACTAGACGCAAGCACAGTTTGATATAAAAAGCGTCGTTGGGGATTGTTCAAGACCAGAGCTTTACCAGAATTCAACTGATCACACAACAGCTATTATTGTAAATAAAGTTGCAAATTCCTCTATTGTAAGATTAGGAGTTTATTACATTTCGTTTATTTTCACATGAGCCAGCTGTCGTTGCACATTATTTCAATCGGAAAACGCATGCTTGATGTTAACATTTGTTTCTCAAGACATGAAGCCCCAGAAAAATATTTTAGCAGTAGCTTCAACCAGCCGTGCCATGAAATATGAAACGACAGAAGAAGATGCCGATAATGGAACCTCAAAGTCAGCAATTAAAACGTCATGGCGGATAGAAGAAGCCCGCAAGATCTTTGCCCTAATGAGAGAAGAATATGAAGAAAGCAAAAAGTTATTTCTTCCGAAGCGATATAAAGAGCTGGAGAGAATAATTGAGATGTTCACAGCGGAACCCATCACGCAAAAGTTGCGCTACTTATCAACAGCGGAGTCCGACATGCGGTATTCGAGGGCTCTTCGGATCAGTCAAAGCAGAAGTCACAGTAGCGCCAACTCTGATGGTTTACGGCCTATGTCCAACACTTGCAGCGTCGACAGCAGTTCCAATATCACACATAGTTGCAGTGCAAGCAGCTGTGACGGCAACTTTCAAAGCAATGACAGTATCTGTTCAAATTTTTACAGGAAGAGAAGCAGTAGCAGCAACATGCTCAGATCTCCTGGTAGCAGTGCAAGGACAAACGACCTTTCGTGGAGGAAGAAAAAGTACAGCAGTCATCGGAATGTCTCGACTTCTATAACACATGTGAAAAACAGCTTCCTCGATACCCTTGGAGGAAAATCCAAGTCTTCCGTGCAGGCTCCATCAGCCCCATGGAGAAAAAGGCGAAGAACTGTAGGTGTGTTTTCTGAGTTTACACGCAGCTCGTTCTCAAAACTCAGCGCCGCTTCAGGCACTGAGCCCTCCACAAGAAATGCAAGCAGCATTGAGAATCTTCTAAAATCATGTTCTAAAGCATGTAAGTTATTTTTCCGTTATTAACACTTGCTAAAATAAATACAAGCAAAGTTATCTTTTGGCTACTTTTACTTTATGAGACGATGAAGGCATTGAAGATTGATATTACTACTACTAGTGCTGCTACTACTACTACTACTACTACTACTGCTGCTGCTGCTGCTGGTGCTACTACTACTACTACTACTACTACTACTACTACTACTACTACTACTACTACTACTACTACTACTACTACTACTACTACTACTACTACTACCACCACCACAACCACCACCACCACCACTACCACCATTGTTACTGCTTAACTCAATTTACTACAATAACTGCTGCTCCTGCTCCTGATTTTTTTTCCTTTCTTCCTTTTTATCCCAGTTGGCAGCTATGCACTTAATAATTAAGATGATCGTCTGCTGCACTTAATCTTGGTATCTTAAATTTGTTTATTTTGAGCGTTGCGTGTGACTAAAAGAGAAAAGTGGATAAAGAATGGGAGAGGGGTAAGGATAGATTGAAGACAAAGAAAGACATACATAAGCTTAAAGAAAATAAGAAAAGACAGGGTGACTGAAAGATTCTTTTAAAATGTGTAAGGCTACTTAAAACGTTTTAAGGTAACTAAATAACGCCTTTTCTTCTCTTTTTCGCAGACGATTTTGTAATGGAAAAAATCAACTTGGAAGAAACGAGGAGCTCAAGTGAGATACCCATTGCGTATCACTCAGGGAATTTTTTTGAGTCTTTTTTTACCTCCAGCCGGAGAGATCATCGAGAAGCTCCGAGAACGTCGGTCTTTCGAAGAAATAGATGTAGATCTGCAATCAATAAAGACCACATCTTTGACCTCCACATACCGAGCCCGAGGGTTCTTCCGCACAGACATACTGAAGAAAGTTTCCGGCATATCAGCTCTACCAGAGCACCTACCGCTCAACGGTTATCACTGCCGGCAGGCTACAGGTCGAGATATTTCTGTTTTGAATCACCTGTGAAACATAAGAATTGCAACACGGTCTCTGCCAATTCTAAGCTTTGCCAAAGTAGAAAAAGCGTCGTCAGACCTGATGTAAAAGATGAAAACGAAACTAGGATCGGTGGAAGCGTCTACTCTGAGGAGCAGTTCCTCAAGAAGACGGTAGTAGACATTCCAAGGGGATTTGACGAGACACCGGAGAACAGTAATTCCACTATAGACAATATAGTGTTGACAATTGCCTATGACAACCTAGTCAGCCTGAGGAAAGAGTACAACAGTCTTCACGGCAGCAATGTTTGGCGACGCTATAGAAAAATGAAATCCATTATAAAATCATGTATGAATGTTTTAAAAAGATGTTAATGATGTGTTCTTATCGCTCTTTTGAACTCTTAGTTGCTTAAAAATTATACAGTCCATGTTTTATTCATCTTTTTGGTGTGTGTTTTGCTGTTCTTGTTTTTGGTTTTGGTTTTTTTTTTATTATATTTGAAGTGTTCGTCTTTAAAATGGGAATAAAATACTATTTGATCAGCAGGAGCAAAATGAATCATTCATTTCTTATTCTCTTTGTCCTTGTTAGGTTCATTTTAACCAAAATTTTCAATAAATAACTGTAAAATAAGTTTTTAAACCTGAAGAGTTACTGAAGAACGAAAATACTTGGCATATCGATAAGGAAGAGCTTAAATGCTTAAATTAATTTCATAGAGACTAAAATTCTGCCAGGATTACAAGCTGAAGAATAACATCGAAGAAAGCACTAAGAAATGTATTATGTTTATCTAAGGTCTTCATAAATCTTGTAAACCCAGCTTCAAGTCCCCAGAGCCACTGCACAAGCTGATGAATAGAGTAGGCCTAGGCTATAGTATTATGGTATATCTAGGGGAATGAATATATACTATAAATGCACAAAAGACTTTCAAAATTTTTCAAAACTCTGCTCGAAAAACGAGCTTAAAAAATAAGATTGGAGAAAACACATAGAGAGGATTGGTAGTGTTGAGTGTAAAAACGACAGACCCTCATCTATATCCATAGGTTTTCGGTTCGATCATCACAGTCAAAGTTAACTGGCGAAGTTAAATACATGAAATTATTTTCACTTTCGAGAAGATTATAATGATGTAGATGCTGGGAATAATTCATCCCTACGGAGTTGAATTTTATTCTAATTTTCTCTTCCAAAATTTTAAGAAAAATAAAAGAATTAATTTTCATAAACAATGTTTCACCATTAGTTTGAAACACACAAGAAGCGAAAAATAAAGCCGATGATGATATTAGATACAAAGTTGGTTTTGTTTTGTTTCGTTTTAAATTAATTAAACAATAATGTGTTCGACCCAAAGTGAAAAAGGCTGGTCCTTTGTCATTCTTTAACTATGGTAATGCTTCGGACCTGTTGTAGGAAAACGAAGTGTGAATTTTTTTTTTACTTTTTTTGGGCCATTCTTTGGCGAGGCGTGACAGCTCCCATTTGCCACTTAATCAGTTTCCAAAATTAGTTGAAAAGTTATAAACGGTAAAAGTGTATGAGTATAGAATGGGCCTATGTAGACACATCCATGCACAAAAAAAAGTAAAATACATCGGGTATTGCTGCTCAAATGTGTGCATATATATTTTATGACCTTTCACCTGCACTGCAATAGTCCTTGTTTTGACCTCAGTGAGAATGAATTTGATATTCTGAAAAATTGTTTCATTGATTATATCTACTGAAACATAATTATATGAAATGTTACACAAATACTTATTATAATATGAAAACATTTTTAGGCATACTTCTTGTGGTTCTGTCCCCTTCTAAAACATTTTTATATCATCTCCATGGAGAAACTTATCATTGACTGATTGAGCAATATCTCCATTAAATAAGCCAACAGTTTCTGCATCCTATAAGTGATTGTAATCATCTGTGGCTCAATAATGGTAAGTTATTATTTTTATTTTTTTCTTTACTTGTTCCCTCAAAGCATATAAAGGACAGCAGGAAACAATATTATGAATACAACTAAAAGACTGAAGTGCAATGAACATTTTTTTTTTTTTATCAATCAATGCAAATACAAAGGCATAGAATTTGAGTGCTCATAACCTCTGCTATTTTTTAAAAATCTTTAGGCCTATTGCAATCATTTTACCAGCAATATCAAAAGTCAAACAGTGCTCGTGAAAAGCTACATCAATACAAATACATGAATGATAAGTTGATAGTAAAATAGTTTTCTCCTAACTCAAATCAAGACAAGATTTTTAAAAAAATAAAAGTAAAGGAGCCCTTTATGTATGTTTAAAATTAATAGTTTCCTTCTGTCATAAACTTCAGGTATACTGGAAAATATACAGTGTAAACTCATATATTAAGACCTTTAAAACTGTAGTGAAAACAGATTGCATAAGAGGGGTGATCTTTATTGAGGGTTTAATTTACTACCAGTAACATAATCAAACTCAAAATTATATGAGTGGGGTGATGTATTTTGAGGTTTTCAACTGTGGTGGACAATCCAGAAGCTCAACATAAAAATTAATAATGCAAAAGAAAAAAATAACTAAAAGAAATTGATATACATTATAGTCTCGTACCACCCTTTCATTACAAGATCTATCTTTAATTTCTTATTCACTACAAAGAACAATATTACACTTTACATCAAGATTGCATCTTACATCTTACATTGTAGCTTTATCTTCATATTCCCTCTTAAATTACAATTAAGTTGCTATATATAGAAAAACTGAAACATAGGCTTAATCTAAAGTGACAGAGAGGTATAGAACAACATATAATTTATCTATCTCAAGAATGACACCTCCTTTAAAATGCGCGCATATAATATATCTTACTTAAATAATAAATTACAAAGTTTATGCTGTCAAAAGAAATCACACAAAATGGATTTGTCTTACCTTGCACATATAGCTTTTTTTTTTTTTTCAATCATCCCTTGGAAAGATGTTAAAGTGGTTTTACATCAACAGAGCATATAACAGTATGACATGAACATGAAATATTTCTCTTTTTCTCAGAACCAGTTTCTTTATGATTTAAACACCAATGTAATACTTAACACAATATATGCCACATTTTGTTAATGGATATGATATTAAGTAAAGCCTGAAAGCAGTGAGGATGCAAAGAAAGACTTGCTACATTTTATATCATCCTAAACAAATTTAATGATACTTAAATGAGTTATAATGACTTTGTAAATGGTGTTCATTATGTCACACCTCCAAGATATAGGGTGACAAAACAAAACTAAATCTCAGCAACCAAGGTTGGAGGAACATAGGAAAGGAACACAGAAAAGGAAAAGGAGATTTAATTCTATGTCTGCCTCCTTACACTTTCATTAGTCTTTGTAAATGTCTTTGAGGACACTTTAAAATACTTACTGTTAAAAAAAAAAAAAAGAAAGACAAATGGATGTTTCAACACCATTATAATATTGTGGTTCTCTCACACATTTGTCCTCTTCAATCCACATCTGAAGCTAAAGCAAACTTTGCTTTGTAAGCTAAAAATATATTTCAATAGAGAATAAAACTCTGCTGAAGAAAGTCTACAGGCTACGTGTATCTAAATTAACATCATTTATGTTCTGTCTATTTGGTCCGTTTCATGGTCTTTGGACTATTATCAACTACATGTTTCTTCCACAGGTTATCAAATCTCAAGATCAGAGGATAGTGGTGATTATGACAGAAATGAAAGATCTAACTCGAGTATACCCAGATACAATACCATTTACAGAACTGCAGATGATTGGCCTTCACTAATGCTAGCCTTGTCTCATTTTTCTAATTTTCTTATGTAAAAGTTTTCAGACTCATAAAATTAAACACATCAGGTCTTTTTTTTATCTCCAAGATTTTATTAGAAAATGTCTGCAGTTAACAACATTAATATGTTCTTGCCTCTCAGTCTTATGACTTATATGAAGAGGGTCTGAATTTCTTCAGTTGACACTGATATTGATAAAGTGTATTTCACCCTTATGAGCTAAGGTTTCTGTTTTGAAAAATATTCATCCAGGGAATATACATGTCTGGGTTAAAGGCATATCAGTTTGGGCTAGTTGATAAACACATTGGGCACTCCACCTCTAAAGCTTCACTTAATGTTCAGCCAGCTACAGTTAAAATTCACAGTTCCAGTCAAAATCCTATCTCAGAACTTACTATATATGTATACAAACTTAATTCCAAATGTACTGTCAAAAAAGAAAAAATAACTTGTGAAGAAAGAATCAATTCATGAAGTCTTCGTTCTATTTGTCTGCTCTTTATTGATTTTTTTTCCAATCTTACACGTTTCAAGATAAGGTCTCATTTTTATTTTCTGGTTTTTCTTGCATTTCATAAAGCATAGACTGGAGTTCAAAGAATTTTTGAGCTTCCTCTGTCCTTTTCTCTTCAGCAAGATGTCTTTTTTCCAGACCCTCTGATCTCCCAGCTATTGCACTGTGGCTGAAAAAAAGAGGGTAAATATGTTAAAGGTTTAAAATTGTAAAAAATGTTTTTGATAAATAAGATTTAAGAAAGAGGAGACCTAGATATTGTTGTACAAATTGCCTGTCATCAACTCTCTTAAATTCTTTACGATTGACTAAAAATGGGTATGAGGACGTAAAAAATTACATGTATATGGTTAGCACCCATGCATAGCCCAAGAGGTTATGGTGTTATTTTTTTCCTGTTTCTCTTTGCATTCTTAAAAGCAAAGGCTTGATGGAATTTTTTCAACGATGAACTTTAAAAGTCTTTTTCAATAAAGAAAAATATAAACAGTTTTGTAAAACGTTCAAGACATAATTTCATACATTAATTTAATGGGTTAAAAAACCTACGGAGACAACTTACTATAAAGGAATTCCTAAAAGTGCTGTGAAACCAACCATTCCAGCTGCAAAGTAATAAAGAATCCTGGCTGCCTTGGTACCTTTCAAGTAATTTTTTCTCTTTATTTCCTTTAACACAACCATCTTTGTGACTCATACACAATCCTGTATCACGTCTTTTCTTTCTGAAAAAAATTTGTTTATTGTAATTAAATCTTTAATCCATAAGCCATTTAGCCTATCATATATCTTGGAACAAGTTCACACATTGATACATTATTTAAACAATTGTTAACTTTAACACCAAAAGTTTTGTTTATTAATCTCTGTTTAACATTTTGATGTCATTTAAAAAATTTGAGTTGAATGGAATCAAAAACTAAAATCCGATAAAAACCAAAGTGTGTCATGCAGAAGCTTGAAGAAAAATTATGAACTTATTTTGATTTCAATGGAGTGATGGTGTTTAATCAATAAGACTGTTGTTATTTTCATGGAATTCTTATCCCTTTGTGCATCCGTTTATAAACTAATGCTGAAATTGGGTTTTTCCTTTATTTTCCCTTTAAATCCTAAATTTAGATATTTCCAGATCCCTTTTATTTCATTGCTGTGAGTGTGATGCATGATACAGTCACACTGAAACACACGTAAAAATAGCCATGCAGTGTTACTCTATTTAAAACAAAGATTCTCTGAACAGTCAATGTAATAATATTTTTGTAGTGAATAGTCAACCAGGGTAATTTGTGGAGGAAATAATTATTTGAAAACTGAAAATCATATCGGTAGAGCCATATCTTTTTCTATGTTTTCTTTTTTATCATTTATTATTAATTGGTAAACAAAATGTAGAAAGTTATCATCAAATATTCATTTTAATTACATTCCTTGTTAAATTTAAAAGCCTTTGAGGTCATAAATTGTTTAAATTTGAATTTTGATTCTTTCTTAATACTCAATACAAAAAAGACATAAGAGTTTTTAAAAATTGTATTTTTGAAAGTGCATCTGATAGCATGTGGTCAAGCTAGCAAAACCAAAGTAATTCAAGGCAACATTATGTTCAGTTAAACATTTATCTCCCATTGAAGCAAGTAGCACGCACCAAAATTGTCAGCTTGTCTGTCTTACAAATTCAGCTTCAGGTAATTAACATGAATAGTGTTTGTATGGTACAAAGGTGAGGCTTACATTGAAAATTTATGTCACTCATTCTGGCTCTTGAGAGTGAAAAAAGTAACAAATATTTAACAAGCAGATAAAAAGAATTTTATATCATGCTGACTGTATGTTATCTCAGTAACTGAGATGTGAGGCTAGCTGCAGATTCCATAATAATGAAATCACAACCAGCCTCACTTTCCCACTCCACATACACTCTCTGTATTTTTATCTGTCTGTGTGTATCTTGCCTTTGGCTAGATCATTTGCAATCTTTATGTTTCTCTTATACACTTTCTGTTGCAGCATAGTCTGTTTGAAATCAAACTTGCTTTATAACCACGCACTGATCATTATGAAAATATTGACGTTCTTGTAAATGAAGCATGTGTGAAATCGAAGTTGCCATAATCAAAGGCATGTAATTAATATAGCAAAACTTTGGTAAGAGCTGTTTAGAGTGCTTGAGCCAGAAACTTATTTTATATAGGTGTGTTTAAAGCAGGCAAGGACTGTACAAATAACTGTTCCATTCTCACACACAGGTTGTTTTTTTTTAAATGATTCTAGACCTAGCTCTTAAAGGGCATTTGCAGTTTACAAAGATTTAAGGGTAAAATTGCAGATATCAGCCCACCTCATGTAGGACTTCACAATTGAATGTTTCCCAACAAAATCGAAACTTGTAGTTTAATGGGATTTTAGAGCAACACAAAATGCTTATATCTTGAAAAGTATTTATTTGCCACGAATAAAACCTTCAATTGTATTCAGCATATCAAATTCATTAAGAAAAACACAATTTTAAAGCTTAGGATGAGTTTGGTTGATATCTGCAATAACACCAAATTAAGCACTTCTTTACACTTTAATAATCCTCTAACCCAAACTGAGGACATTTTAATCTTATAGTTATATTTATAATACTAACTGCACAGTATCGATTTCAGCTTTTGATGCTGGGGTAGGCCTATCTTACAAATTTATTTGGAAAAAATATGGAAAAGAGTTCCTTTTAGGTACAGACTAATTTACCTAAAAGGTACTCTTTCCAAAATCTAGAATCTAAATATAGATTGTTTTTAAAGATCTAGATATATAGAGAAAAGAAAATAAATTACATCCTCTTTAGGGAAAGAGTACCTTTTAGGTACGGACAGTTTTTTACATAGAAGAAACAGTAGCAACCCTATAGCATGTTTCCCTATACTGGAATAAGTTAGATAAGAGACAGAGCTGAAATAAATTAATTTTTCTTCTTTGGGTAATCCCAAGCAAAATCCAAGCCCAATCTTTTTCTATGGTCACGATCAAACGAAGCCCTCTTTGGTGTGTAAATTAGTCCGTACCTAAAAGGAACTCTTTCCAAAATATGACACAATGAAGCAGTCAAACCAGCAAATATTATAATTATAATTTGCAACCTTTTTAATTCAACTCTGGACTATAACGTTTTCAGAGCAGTGGACAAGTTCCATCTTAGTAAATACAAGATCTATCTATTATACTTTTGTTAATTCATTATTTAATCAATGGCGAAGATGAACTTCAAAAATTGTCCCCCTGAAGAAAAAAAAAATGAAACCCTTTGATTTAGTAAAATGATTTAAAGACAGATTAAGCAGTCGAAAAAAAATATAGGAGAATTAATTTGGATTGGGCTGGAATCGATTATAATTGTAATTATAATTATTAATCGGATTGCAATAAAACGGGATGTTATTCTCACAGGTTAATGAGGACGTTCCTTAATTTGTGATTACTCTTGTCGAACTAGACGATGCTCGCGCTGCTTTACATACAAAATTATAAATTCTATTTTGAGCGTATTCTGCATCAATATGTCGATTAAAAAGGACACATTAACGCATCTGAAGTGTAAGCGTTTATGCCCCATCTTAGTTATTAATATCATCAGAGTACTGTATAGTGAGCCTATTCTGTTTTCATATCTTGCCTCTCTAAGCCCTTTGTCTTATATCCAAATTTCTTTGACTCCGAATAAGATTCCTCGGGAATAATAAAGGGCCTTAGATCTCTCAAAGAACAACCTAGTTTATTTGCAAAGAACAATTAATGCAGGTGTCACTTACTTTCATCTTTGAATTGATCCAGGCCCCCTGAGGTGTGAAGAACTAATTCTAAAGCACGTGTTTATAACTGCTACAAGATGGGCAATTCAAGTTACTAACTAGTGGAAAATCTGTTTCCTGTTACCTTGGTTGATATTCTAGATTAAGAAACATACAAAATCTCCGAAAAGGATTAGACGGCGGTGCGTTTATCCAAACACCATTACCTTTTTTCTTTAGAGTGCCAGTGGTTGTGTTCTTCTTCTTCTTCTTCTTCTTCTTCTTCTTCTTCTTCTTCTTCTTCTTCTTCTTCTTCTTCTTCTTCTTCTTCTTCTTCTTCTTCTTCTTCTTCTTCTTCTTCTTCTTCTTCTTCTTCTTCTTCTTCTTCATCATCATCATCATCATCTTCATCATCAGCATCAGCATCATTATCATCATGATTATTATTATTATTATTATTATTATTATTATTATTATTATTATTATTATTATTATTATTATTATTATTATTATTATTATTATTATTATTACTTTTTGGAAGCACTATACAACGAATACACATTTTCAAAATTTTAGTCTTGTTGTTCATAGCTCTATTTTGTTTTCTTTTATTTATTTTAATCATCAGTCAAGATCTAATTGAAAAAAAAACAGTATTTCGCAATAAAACGTCAATAGAACTGAGCACACCAAGATCTAACCCAGAAAAAAAATATGCTACCGTTACTCACAGAATAGTAATTAAAAATTAATTTGCATCATGAAATATGTTCAATAGAAAAGAATCTATAAGTAACACTTCCTAAGTATTACTTGTTGCAGAATTTTTTTTTCCTCCAATTTCTTACTTTTTATTACTTTTTTTTTAACGACTCTAATTTGTGCACCTCTGAACATTGGTAGCAACGTGGGTCTTTTGGACATAGGGGCCTATAGGTTCCTAATAGCTCATAAAATCCCATTAAATATTTGTACCAATAGATCTCGTTATTTCCCAAATAAGTCCCGGTAAATGATGCAGGTGGATCGAGTGAGCAAAACAACCAACATTGAAACTAATCTATACGTTTCCTACCTAACCTGAAAATCAAATCGAACTCAAATTTAGGAAGTCGTAATCACACATTCGGATTTTAAAGTTTCGGATACAGACAGGACATACAAGTGCCCCACCCTGTTGTTTTCACGGTTTAGTACACTGATTTTTAGAATAAAACAATATTTATTTCTCTAATGAGATCTTCAGTGTTCTTTTCAAAATAATTAGATCTAGGTCTAGACAGATTTATATTTCTTAAAAAATCTAAAACACCGATCAAGGTCTCAGCCTAGCTTTGAATTGAAATGGTAAGATTCAAAAGTTCATAGGCCTACCGTGTAGAATCTAGTAGATTATAATACTAATAGATACTCCTGTACTCTTAGTAGCTCGAGCCATTTAGATCTAGATCTACATTCTACAGTTTCTAGGTATAGAATTTAAGGCCTCTCTAGTTTCACGAGCTTGTATCTTCCCATCCCAAAAGGTATAAAAAGGCAATAATGAAAGGTCTTCCACTTGACTCGCCAAGTTCATGGAGGGAAACAACAGTTCTAAGGATTTGATCTTTATAGATACACTTCAGTTTAGATTTAGACCCTAATCCATTTAGATTGGGCTGTATACGTGTGATAATATAGTACAAAGTTAGTTGCAAAGTTAAACTCAAACGGATCTCTACCACATCACCGGATGTTCCAGTCAGAATTAAACAAAAGTCCTCCTCATGAATGTCAATCTAGCACTCCTGATCTATCTGACACTCCTAGAAACTTCTCAATTTTTGTAATGTATTATAAAACAAATTATATCAATAATTATGGTTTTTAAATTTTATCCTGTTGCTGTAGTAGTCATTCTTTACATTTAACTTATAAGTAGACGTATAGGCCTTTAAACCTGTACAGTAAAGTTCAGGTAGAATTACTAACTCTGGGAATATAAAAAAATGTAAAATAGCTTTAATGTCTTCACCAGCATCATCAAATTATTTGATGTATAAATCTCTCTGGCTTTAGATCACAGGGCTCACCATTACCTTATATTATCTACCAGCTGCTTTATCTTCAATAAGTTATATATACTTATAGTGCTATATTCTATTGGTTCTTTGAAAAAATTAAAGTCATGTTATGAAGTTTTTTTGCTTTCAGTTTTCACAAAATCTAGATCTTACCAATCTTTAAATAATTACCACCTAGTCGCTAATACTTTGAGAAGCAATTAGTAAAAAGTTTTTAATGCTCTTCTGCAACATGAATCACCAACGCTACTATTTTGATCCAGTTGTTTTTTGTTAGAAAAATGTAATGCTATTTTTAAGGGATAATTTGGCTAGTGGTGGCAGGCAATAATTGGTGTTGCAGTAAATAAATAGTTTTAAAATATGTGAAACTGTTGATTTTAAGTACAGATAAGCCATGTAGACGTAAAATTAACAACTAGCAACCTGAATTTAAATTTGGTCATCACTCTTTTGTTCTAACGTGCATGTAAATATGTATTTACACACAAATTGCTGTCAGAGTAAATGTCTTAACTTTTTTTTTTCACCAGGCTCAATTCTTTAGTGAATCAGAGATTGATGGTAAGTTCAAGCTTGTCAAATAAACTATACTTTGCAGATAAGACTAGATGCTCGTCACTTGTAATTTCATGTCAAATTTGACCTAATTGTAATATTGTGCTCATGAGGGGCAAATCAGGCGTTAGTCAGAATTTTGCCATAGAAATAACCTTATTAATAGTTTTTCATTATGACATACATATACTAGGAAGCGACATAAAATTAAAAGTTATGTCAGTTGTCAAACTAGATATCAATAATTATACCTTATCATTATGTCCTTTAGTGACCTGGAACTGAATCCTGTCAAGCCTGAAATCATTTTAGGGAAATATAGGTATTTTATGTTGCCATTACACAATCTAGTCCAATGCCTTTTTATGAAGTCTGTGTATTCATATAAATATGCTAAATATGTGCAGATCTAAATGAGGGTTTTGGAAAGAAAGTAGGCCTTTTTTTTGTTATTTTTGGTACACTACTATATAGCTGTTTTTATTGATTTCATGTTTTAAGTATTCCTAATGTTTTCAATTCTCATCTCAACTTTCTCTTTTATAGAACAACCGTATTTATTGAATGTGTAATGCAGAACAATTTAAAAAGATATTATTTCTGTTAGAAATGGATTTGAAGATGTCAAAAAAAGTTTTAATACTTGAAAATATTTCATTTTGTTACTCAAGTTTGGTCTTGAAATGCCAAGGTTCAAGCAATAATTGCAATTATGAAAACATTATACATTTTTTTTTACTTTTGATTGAGTTTTTTTTTTGTTTTGTTTTGTTTTTTTAACATCATTTTCAGAGCTATATTAGGCCAAACCCTGTTTCGAATATTAAACTTTCATAACAGCAAATGTGGGTCAATACAATGCCTAAAAAGTAAAATTGCATGTGTCATACAAAGACCCTTAATAAGAATTTTTTTTAAATTTGTTTGACACATGTCATTTTTTTTTTGTTTCTATTAAGGGTCTGTAGCAAACCTATACAATTTTTTTGTTCGTGTGACTTCTCCAGGTTTTGACAGTGTTCAATCAGTATTTATATAGTTTGTTAGATGACAGTTAAAATAAATGTTATTTTGAAATAGATCTTAAAGTTTGTTTTACCCTGTTTTGTGCTTTCAGCATTCAAGGAGTGCTTCTTTTTTCATGCACAAAAAGGCATCATCAAGACAGAAGGAGAGCTATCTATCATCATACGCTCACTAAGCTTCTGTGTCACAAAAGAGGAGGTCAAAACCTACTTTGATAAAAATCTTGCAGGTGAGTTTTGGGATTTTTAATAGTGCAATTAGCTTAACAAGTCAAATTATAAGAAACATGTATACTGCTTTAAACATAAACCCTTATTGTATGTTTAAACACATAATCAGAGTTTTTATTTCTGAAAAACTGTGAAAGGTGTATTATACATACTTTATATTGATAGAACTGAAAGGGCTTTTATATTGTCAGAAAAAAAATTTTTTTGCTGACCTGAACTTTTATACCTTTTATGCCAAACTCAGTGAATCTGATGATCAAACATACACACCTTCATGAAAAAGGATTATGCAGTAATGACAACATTTCTTTTGCAGCCTAACACAGTTAGTTACAAATAAAAAGTGGATAAGTACTTTTTTTTCTTCTCTCAAACATATAGTATAAAAAGCGCACAATTTCAAATTATGATATGCCTCATGAAACTTTTTTTGTGTTGACAGCCAAAAAGAGACACATTTGAGATCTTTATATGGGATTAATGATATTGAAGGTGTAGTTTACAAATTTAGTTTTAATGACACCTACATCTGTCTTCAGTATTACCTTTTATGGTTATATCTCTCTGTAAAATTATTTTATGATGTAAAATATTTTAAAATTCTTTCTGTAATTTCATCACTCTTAAGGCTCCTGTCTTTTTTTTTTCCATCTTTTCATTTCTTACCTCATTTGATTTGATTTCAGGCGATGGCAGCATTGATTTTGCTTCCTTCTTGAATATCATGCATGAGCATTCCCAAGTGGAAGACAAACAAAAGGAATTAAGGGCAGCCTTGGTGGCCCATGACAGAGAGAAACGAGGCTATGTGGATGCCTCAGAAGTTAAACATATTCTCACCAGCATGGGAGAGAAACTTACGAGTAGAGAGGGTAAGACTGGGCATCAAGCTTTGTCATAAGAGTAGAGCTTTGACTTTTTACAAAAGTTAGTAATAAAGGCAGCTTGTTTCCATCCACTGTTATGTTAAATATCTTGTGGAGAGAAGTAAATGCAGAACAACTTGCCACAATTTTACAATATTATTCTCAAATACGATGTAGATCTACAAGTTTTTACCCAAGAAGGTGTTGCTATTTTTTTGGAGAGAGAGAAAAAAAGCTTTGGTTTACATAGGATACTTTAAAATTTTGATTATTTGGCAATTACATAGGTTCTCAGCTTCATGGGATGATTCAAAAACATCAAAATGTTCTATAATTTTTCCTGCAAAAAATATTTTTTGCAACTAAAAAATAAAATTCATCCTTTATGTAAAATGTTATGTAGCTTTTACCTTTTAGAATAAAAATGAGAAAAGGAAAGGATGATTAAATGGGTTTTGTCATTGGGTAATTATTAATTCTGTTAGTATTTATTTGTGTATGGTAAAATTGTCATTTTTCTGCAACAAAATTCATCCAAGTAGGTTATATTTTAAGTGTTTTCAGATGATCGATACATCATTTTTTTGGAAAGTGTTTTTACCAGTTCTCACATAATCAAACTATTTGATGATGAAGCTTATCTCTAAAAAAGTATACTGTCAGACTGAAACTCTCTGGAAATGACTATATTTTTTATCTGTTTTGTTTCTTATCTTTTTGATGTTTCATAGCAATTTTTTTCTTAATTAAGTCCTAATTGTATCTAGACTTGCAAGCATGGTAATACGAATTTTTGTGTTCAAAGCATGCATTGGGCAGTTAAGATATTATTTCAATGGAACTAGTGCGTGTCATTGTTTGAAAAAGGGGACAGGTAAAACTTCTTCTTCCCCTAAGATGTAATTGCTCATTATTCATAGATTACCTAGGCAGTGGTAGAGGATAAAGTAGAGAAGCCATTGGCAAAATTAAGAGAGTTAAGGAAGAAAATAGGAAGCATGAGGATGTCAAATGAAAATTGTAACATCTTAATTATATTGTCAGTCCAAGATTTCTTAAAGTAAAGGTTTAAAATTGATTTGTTAGAGAAAGCCAGATTTGAAGATGGAGCTCAGTGGTATATTACTTCCTGAAACTTCACTTCATAAGATATGCGGCAAGTGAGACAAATTTATTGGCTTGCATTGGCATATTGTCTCACATACATATATTTCATTCTTACCAGTGACTTGTGCTCAATATTGACTCCTTCAGTTTAAGACGCCGAGATAGAATTAGGGATGTGAAAAAATAAAATTTTTGGACTGGGGCCTACTTCAATAACGACTGGGTGAGATTGGCAGAAGTTGAATGCAGCCGCTATTAAATCCATGAGACACATTGTTAGGACCATAGGAAAAAGGGGGATAAAGATTATATAAAAAGTGGAGTTCGGTTAGCATTTGTTCCTAAAACTTGTTTTTTTTTAGTAAATTAAAAGGCCTTATATAAATGTAGATGTTTTGATAATTTAATCATCATCATTAGATGAAAGATCATTTTTTTTGGATAACACAAACATTTTGTGAAAGGTTTTGTGGGGTTTTTCTTACTAACTATGGAATGGTTTGGTTTAAGCATATCATATATGTGCCAGGCAATTCAGTTTTAACACTGCAAATTTCAAAAAAAAAATATTTGACGTTATGCAGATTAAAAAAGGCAGCGGTAACAGATGCTTGAGATGAATAAATGAAGTCCATGCAGGACAGAAGCTTATAACATAATTGTGATTTAAACAACAGCAACAACATTAACAGGAATGAGTTTAAAAAGCAATGGTATTAGTGGTGTTTATAATAATAATAATAATGTTTAAAAAAAAAACAACAACAAAAAGAAAAACACTGCAGCAGTATTGACGACAGACAAGAAGCATTTTTTTTTAACAAAAAACAATAGCAGCTATGTTGTTGTTTTTCATATCATAGGCTAGTTGTGGTAAATTTTTTTTTCTATTGGTCCATTGATAAAATAAGAATAACTGCACTGTATGTATATTTTAAATATTTTCACGGACTTGAATATTTGTATACTTTTGTTTTCATTGGAAAATTTTTTTTACCTTACATTGACCAGTGGACACATTGTTTCGTGAGGCTGGCATGCAGAGCTCTGGTCCAGTCAATATATCCAAGTTTGTAGAGACAGTCATGACTCCACAGCCCGATTATTAGTACATCCATTGTTACTGTAATCACTGTCTTATACATTCCAGTTTACTTTTTTTTTTTGTAAATATAAAGATATATCCATTTCTCATATTCACTTTTTCTCATTAGAGTTTACACAACATTTAGAGGATATTCATATTTTTGAGCTGTGAAAAAAAGGTATAATTTTTTATCAATTTGTTGAATATTGTGGATTTGGTGGGGTTATCGGTTTGTAGCTTTGCTTTGCAAAGGCATATAGTTATTTTCCAGTTGAATAGCTGAACAGTATGCATTATTATGAGAACACATTTTCCTTATATCACTTGAAATAATCAAGTACTATGCAGTTGCATTAATAAATAACTCTTACAAACATGACATACACATTCCATAAGGTGGGTTTTACCGAAAAGAGTTGTTTATTTACCTGTATTGTAAAGTGAAAAAAAGTTTGTTATATCAAATTCAAAAGGCTCTATTTGCATTATAATATATTGCTATTGCAATAGAACCTTTTTAATCTTATTTGATGAAAACTTAAGATTGTGAAATGCAGCTTATTTACAGTTTCTTACATTTAAATTGTATACTTAATTCCTTTACAATCAAGTTATCCATCCAACATTCCCCTGTTTATTATATATTGATTAGCTCTACAAAAAGTACTTCTTTATCTTTATAAATGTGCCAGGAAATTTGAGTTTTTGTATCTGAGATGAAAAGAACTCGCATACCTATTGTCAATGGTTTCAAGTGCTTTATTGCTTAAGGAATTTGAAACTTATTATCAGTGTCATAATTATTTTTTAATTTGAAGTAATTCAGTATCTTTTTCACTATCTTAAATATCTTAAAATCAATGTCTTAACTCATATTTGACCCAGCCGTAGAATTTTGCATTTTAATTTTTTATTTAATTAAAATATGTCTTGCAATAATGAAATTTGAAACTTGGTGGAGGATTCTCTGTCTATGCAAACTAATAGATCTATAAATAATGTATGCATGATGGCATTTATTGATAGTTCTTCTGTACTACAATACTCATGAGTTTTAATGTTTTTCATATACTTCTTGTATCAAATTATAATGAATAGAATTTAGGAAATATGTAAATTTTTGTTTTAGAAGTAAAAAAGCAAGTGTTTCATGTTTTTGTTTATTTTAAAAAAAGGAATTAAAATGTTTTTTTCCAGGCTGGAATGCATTGCGTTTTTTCCATTAAATGTTTATTCTTACTCATAACTTAATCATTATTTTATGTCGTGTAGGTTCTAACATCCAAATTTTATACAGTGGCCAAGAGATTCAATATCCTAATACATGTAACAACTTGAACAAGTTGAAGTCAAGATGACATATATCCCATACCTTATATAGATATATATATATATATATATATATATTTATATATATATATATATGTTCTTATGAATTTTTGCATATAACATACAGTTCAATTCACAAACTAAAATTATCAATCAAAACAATTTCCCTGTTGTTGATCTTTTTGTGTGATTAAACTTAAAACCATGAGAGAGAGAGAGAGAGAGAGAGAGAGAGAGAGAGAGAGAGGAGAGAGAGAGAGAGAGAGAGAGAGAGAGAGAGAGAGAGAGAGATCTTGTGAACACACACATTTAATTATTGTAGACTTAATGCACCCACACATTCTGACTAGTAGATATCCATTACACAGAGACCTTATTAAAGGTTATAAAGTCAGGGTAAATATCGTGCCTGTCGTCAGACCTTTTTTATGGCTCCTGTTCGTCTGTTAAATGCTACATTCTATTCTAATGCTATTCCTCCAGTAACTGGTTTGAGCTGATTTGTAGAACTTGATGTAATTTGTAAAACAATGAATTTCTCCTACACCTTTTGAAACTTTGCACAATTGTACATACAATGAAATAATTTCGAACGAAAGAAAACCAAAGAAATAGATAACGTTTAAAATTAACACATGTACTTCCATAGCACTATGCTTTACTTCGCTGATTTGCAGATTAAATCTTTACAAACCCTCGTCTTAGCATTAGGACTTTAACAAGTTCATTGTCCAATCAACAAAAATCTTATTGCTAAGCACAGATGTGGATACATTGGCAAGGTACAAATAAATTGACATTAATGGGTTATTACGCCTTTGATCTGCAGAAGGCGTTTAGCGCCGCCGGGTATCCGATATGGTTCTTTGATAAGTTTAACGTTCTCTTACTTTCTTGAAGAATCTTCTACATGTTTGGTTTAATTTTTGCGGCAAGAGAGGAAGCCTCTAGTGATAACGGGATTTTTTTTTTCAAATTAGAAGCGTAGAGTATGAGTATAAGCTGAATTAGAGACGGTCTTTTCTCAAAATAAACTGGGGATAAAGGAAAGCTAGATAACCTATATTCGAGATCTATTTTATTTTTCAAGCACGTCCATCGAGGCATATTCCATTCTGGGCTCCCTTGTCCTGAACGGACTCGCATCCATAGAAAAGAAAGAAAAACGGTAGAGCATTCTTTTAGAAAGCTTTCTATTGGACTAACCACCATATAGATCAGAACCGAGAGAGTGGTGAAGCTTGGAGCCAAATCAACACAGGCATAAAGTATAGGAGGATAAGGTTGCTTCGCCATGCTCTCTGTGAGAGTCGTCAATACAGAACAGAACGGGTTTTTAGTCTCAGAAAAGTAAGCCCTACAGGGTGTAGCTCTGACATACCACCATTTCCTAAAAGTTAAAACTTTATTCCGAAACAAATTATAAGAGGTGTGTTTGAAAGAATAGTGTATTAGTTTAATGAACTTGAATACATGCCCTATAGGCTGTGTTACGGATAGTTCTCTTCTAACTGCACTATTCGAACACCTGAGGTCAATTATCAGGGCAGCTTATGAAACTCTAATCATTATTCATCAGCGATATTCGAAGTGCATCATATCAATATTTATTTTAGTTCTCATAGTATAGTTAGTAGTCTTAATTTCACAAAGAAAAAAAATTGATTATTTCATACATGCAGCTCTTCAGCTCATTTTCTACATTGGCAAAGTATGGTATGCTAATAATGGCCTTGGTAGCTGCGTCCTGAAAAAAGTTGAACTAGGATAAAATAAAATCAGAAGTAACAGCCACGAAAAATAAATACAACACCTACCCTTCTCTCCCTTCTTAAAAAAAACCCGAAGAGGGATCTAAATATCTTCGGAGCTTAGCTTATATGTAATTAGAGGCACTTTCACTGTATTCTTCCTACTAAGTTATTATTATTACACTAGTTTTGTTTTTTTTTAGTTTTTTTTTCATTTCAGAAATTAATGAAAGTTAGATTTTTGTCATGATCTCACTCTGGTAATGTGCGTATATGTACTTTGTTTTCCTTTCGTCTATCATAAGCTCTATGACCGTGGTGCGTGCTTGCGTGCTCCTAAGCTCACTATCTTTTCTTTTCTTTCTTTTTTTTTTTTGTTGTTGTTGTTGTTGTTGTTGTAACATCTTATATTTTACTTCTTTAGGGTAAATGTCTTGTGAGTTGTTTATGTTACTACTGGGGTAGTGTCGACTTATATATCTTTGAAGTTAAACAGAGCCCGATACAAGCTTTTTGTAGGTATAAATTGATTTCTGTGTTTAAGTCTCATTGTTTCTAATTATTTTTTCATGAGTTGCCCAAGAGATGCTTGGTTGGATTGGCTTGTGGTATTCGTGATTTGTGTGTACTGGTCTGAACATCTCCCTTGTTGGGCTTAAGGGATCCTCTTAAGCTCCGGGCCAGTACATTTGTATTTTACTTTTAGCCTTGCGCTCTTTCTTCGATCTGGAGGCTCTGTGATTATGGCTTCTTGTGGAGACTCCCAGCGTGTTCTTTTGGTTCCCAAGGCAGGCAGCTCTGGATTTTGCCCAACTCTCCCACCACGCTCTGTCCTTAATACACTTCTTGTACAAAGTTGTTTCTGGACTCTAACAAATCTATGTGTAATACCATTTTTTTTTTTATTATTTTTTTTTTCGGGGGAGGGGGGGGATTTTGAGGACTTATAAATTGTGATCTCTTGCAGCTTAAGCAATTCAGTTTGTGGGCCTTGCTTTAAGGTCATTTATGTGCTCTCTTCAATACTGTTTTTGTCAAGTGTTTCTTCAAAGAATTTGACGCTTTGTCCATACCAGCGTTTTAAATCTTTTATGTGACTTTATAATTATGATTCTCTCACCCTCCATATGGGTGCAAACATACTGTACGCAGCGCAATAAATCTGGATGGCAGTTCCTCCTTCCACTCGCTTCCATGTGAAAAGTCAACCGATCTTGTTCAATATCCAAGGGATTAAAATTATCAGTGAGACACGAAGGCTGATGTGTGCAATCTTAGAGGTATGTTTGAACAGATTAGCTGGAGTGGTCAAGTTGGTTGTACAAGTGTGCTTCTTCAATACTTGACCTGTTACATAGCACCGGCCACCTGAGGACAGGTGATATTTTGAAACAATAGTTTTACTATAGTCCAGGTATACATCTTTCACGTTTTTGAAACGGAGAAATGTCAATGCTTATACACAATAACTGAAGATGAGTTTTATTGTTCAGAAATAAACCTTATAAACACCATAGCTGGTTTGAAATATAACAAACGGTTTAAAAAAATAAAAAAATATAACATATACTGCTGCAGTGTTTTTTAAACTGTTTGTTATATTTTTTGCTATGTACGGATCTGTTTTTACTATTGAATTATAATTTTAAGATAAATATAATTATTTCATTTGGTATCTTTGTCCACTATCAATTGAAGCGAAGTCAATTTAATCAAAAGAATTCCAACAGAAGTAACATGATAACCTCTCTCTGAACATGCTTGTACACTAACTTGTAACTTCTCCCTCTACATTTGCCTGGTATCACTGGTATCGGCTTAAACAAAGTAACTATTGAAAACTGTTCATGCTCGACCGATTAATGGGATATCAGTTTTGAGATCTGGTTGCGGTTTGATTTAAAACATTAAAATTGTGCGTGCAAAACAAGCAGAACGAGTCTTGGGTTGAAGATGAAGATGATAATAGTACCTATGACTACGATGGTTGTGACGATAATGAAGATGGTCATTTTTAGGATAAGGACGATGATGCTGATGGTAATGGTGTTGATGATGATGATGATGATGATGATGGTGAAGTTGATGATGCTTGTGATGATAATAACTACACAAAGAGAGAGGAAAGAGAAGATGGGAAGAGTCTGATGACACATAAGGAGAAGAACCTAGCTAAACGAGGAGAAAAAAAGGCAGGCGGCGTGGAATATATCGCTACTCAGAAGCGGGAAGCTGTCAGAAGTCAGTGAAATATTAAGAGATTAACCACTCCTAGCCTGTCAGAAGTCAGTGAAATATTAAGAGATTAACCACTCCTAGCCTGTCAGAAGTCAGTGAAATATTCAGAGATTAACCACTCCTAGCCTGTCAGAAGTCAGTGAAATATTAAGAGATTAACCACTCCTAGCCTGTCAGAAGTCAGTGAAATATTCAGAGATTAACCACTCCTAGCCTGTCAGAAGTCAGTGAAATATTAAGAGATTAACCAATCCTAGCCTGTCAGAAGTCAGTGAAATATTAAGAGATTAACCACTCCTAGCCTGTCAGAAGTCAGTGAAATATTAAGAGATTAACCAATCCTAGCCTGTCAGAAGTCAGTGAAATATTAAGAGATTAACCACTCCTAGCCTGTCGCCGTTTGAGTTTATAACGAAACATTCATGACAAATAGAGGGCATCAGTCTTTTCTCACATCACGAGAAATTTAAGCTTTTGTAACACGTGACAGAAGTATTTTGTCATTCATATTTGTTCTTGGCATTCCAACTTTACTTTGGTCTTTTGCCTCTTAGTATTTTGCAATTAGAATTCATGACAAATGCGGTTATTTTGGTCTATGACGAATAAAAAGAGAGCATGTATTGAACCAAAAACCGGTGGCACATCTAGGCATACATGTCTCAATTACTAGCGTAAAGCCGCAGCGACCTAGCGACAGAACACTGATCTTCGAGGAATTCCTTGGCTTATGAAATCAATCAAACAGATAAACCTATTTCTGTTTAGATAGGCGTGATATTTATACCGCTACCAATAAACCTGGTGATATTCGGAATGGTATCTTGCGAGTAGGAGATCAAGTTTTCCTGTTTGTATAAGTACACTCGTTTGTAATGATTGGAAAGCCAACTATGTGTCTAGGGGACACGGCATAAAACAAAAACACGTATTCTTCGGAGAGAAAAGATTTCAACTTGCGTCGCCGAGTCTCATAACTTTATTCTAAGATTGTTTCTCGCAATTGAAAGAGGAGAAAAGGTGTGTTTAGGTAAAATTTCTTTAAACATAATTAAATATTATATCCTAGCTATCTTGTTTCTAATTTTTTATTATTGTTTGGGCATCTATTCGCAAATGTTTATGTTGTTTTCACGCTCAGATAGCATGTAAATTTTTTTTAATGTTTTTCAAGCAATCGAAAACGTACAGCTGGAGACAGCTTGTCCAAATAAAGGACTTGAAATGTGGTCTTTTGAGTGAGGAGAATTTAATCTAACTAGATCAGTTTTCTGCTTAGAAAAGAACTAAACAAAAACATTGTTTAGTTAAAATTCAAGGTAATTGTCAGTTTCTTTGATGGCACATATCTGTAAACTAGATGCAAAGGCTTTATTATACAATTAAGTTACAGACTAAAATATCTAAGATTAAGTTTTAAAAATAAAGATTTGATTTAACTCATTTCAATATAATTACTATTTTTATTTACCCTGCACATTTTTTACATCATAATTTTATACTACAGTGCTCCGATAAAAAAAAATCATCTTATATTCAATAAAGTTATCGGCCTGAGAAAATAAGAACATTCTACATATTATTTTCACCTTTTTTCAGCTGTAGAATTCACATTTCACTATTAATGACTTTCAGTTTTGATTGCGAGTAGTGATGGGGCGGCAGGCCAGCCTGTTTGGACAGCATCGCCACCTGCCTGGCCTCACAATCTACACTGGAGCATTCCTGTGTCGATTCCTCCTCATCCCCGCCAATGGCTCTAAACATTTCAGGGGCGGATCGACCAGCGTGGAGATTCTAGACCACTCCCATCCCGAATACTACACGGTACGTAAGAAGTATTTTGCGCCATACAGCAAATGTCATTGTTTGTGCGATTATTTGATTAATATGTTTAGTTGTTGTTGTTGCTGCTTTGTTTTTGTTTTGTTTTGGGGGTTTTGGGGGGAAGAGGGGGCATTTTTTAATGTTTTATTGGAAAAAAAAAGCAAGAAAGAGAGAAAGACTGAGAGTGAGAGAAAGAGAGAGAGAGAGAGAGAGAGAGAGAGAGAGAGAGAGAGAGAGAGAGAGAGAGAGAGAGAGAGAGAGAGAGAGAGAGAGAGAGAGAGAGAGAGAGAGAGAGAGAGAGAGAGAGAGAGAGAGAGAGAGAGAGACAGAGAGAGAGAGAGAGAGAGAGAGAGAGAGAGAGAGAGAGAGAGAGAGAGAGAGAGAGAGAGAAATTATAGCCAAAATGTGTGTGATTTTTTTCAAGGGAAGAAAGGAAGATAAAAGACAGTTCACGTCTGGACTAAAATGGTAGGTAAACTGCACATGTATCTTTCTATCCAAACAACTGCTTATTTATCTTTTGGCAAAACTTTACTGTTGAAAACGGGAACTAGCTAACATGATAATAATTCGAGAATTACCTACGCCTCCCACTTATTAGCGACACAGCCAATCATCAGTCCTCTAGACAAGTGTGACGCTGTATTGCTAGTCAAGGTTCTCTTACAGCAAGTGACACGAGCGTCAACTCCATCACTTCACGTCAGCCTTCTGCCCCTACTTGGGCTTTGCCGTGAGGAGAACCTGCCCTCTGCGATTCGGATACGTATGCTCGATGAGGCTCTGAGCTGTGTGCTACGGTGCTCATAATTTCAGGCGCTCTCTGACAAGCCTACTGAAACGCCACGTCCCAGTTACTCGGAAGCCGTTGTTTCTTTGCTAAAATTATCAACATGAGGAAAGGGAGCACTTCGTCCGAAAACGGGATGCCGGTAAATGGGAACATTGAACAGTTGACTTACCTACTTTGGAAAAGTTTAATCACGAACCGCGTTAAACGACATTTTTCCCCTTATTCATCTTTGGTTATATGGGGGGCGGCGGGTGGTTGGTGGACCTTTTTTTTTTGCCATTTGACGAAAAGCATTAAATGCTATCTTTTTAATCTTACAGGTTAAAAAAATAGTTTTTTTCTTTATTTGTCTTTGTAATATGCCATTCTTTAATTAGGTTTGATTCCATCATTGGAACTCATAAGGGTCTACCAGCTCCTCTGACCAATTACTGCAGTGCAAATTGGGCTTAGATCAAATAAAAATAAAAATATAAAATACACAAAGTTTTTCCGTAATCAGAAATATAAAATCAAAATTCTGTGTGCCGTTTCTCTTTTCTAGTTTGCCTTTATTTTCCTGATTATGATTGGATTTATACAAACTCTTTTTACAGATTAGAGCTCATCGTAAGAAACATAAATAGAATAAACCAGGTAATGTCATAGTTGGTTTAGTATAAAAGACAATGATAATAATGGTGATAATGGTGATGATGATGAAGATGCTGTTGATAGTAATAATTGATATTGATACTGTCTATTTTTAGTTTTCGTTGTAGTTGTACCAGCAGGATCCACACTAATAGTACTTCACCTTTGAAAGTCAGGAAAATCCCAGAGTTATAGTTTCGCAATTTTTACTTCCATTTAAAAAGTTCACTGAATCACAAGTAATTTAAGACTATTAAGGAACATGGTGGGGCCTGAGGAAATTTCTTTTGAATTGGATGGTAATTAAATATTTTTACGGCTGTTTAATAATGGTTTGAAATGTAACCAAGTCTATCTAAAAAATGATAGAGTTTTGTCCACTTTGTTCTTCTAAGATGAGTTCAGAGAGAACGTATATTAACTGTCTATCTGTTTGGATGATTATTTTGAACGGTGGTAACAATATTTTTTATTTTACTTGCTATGCCGGCTTTATTACCATTAATGCTTTCTATCTGACCCGTGTTGTTCTCGTCAGAAATAAATCATCTACCCGCAGCGGAAAAATCCATAAACTTTTGCAATTCGAGGTCTTTTTCATCTTGATAATGGAATGCAAAAAAAAAAATTTCGTTTTATTTTCATAACTTATTATTACTCTGAGTATAATCATTGGATAAAGGAAATTAAATAAGTCTTATTTGTAAAGCCTGTAACAAGAGAGTGATCAATGAATGTATGAACTATTATTAGAACACGAAAGAAAGATAAGTGAACCGGAAATCATAACGTACAATGATGCGATGTTTGTGATCATACGGCTTTTTTTACTTGCTTTATTCTGTAAGTAAACAAAGAAAGAGCAATAGAGCGAGACAAACAGACAGAGAAACAGAAAGACAGAACGAGCGGCAAAGTGAAGGAGAGAAAGAGAGAGAGAGAGAGAGAGAGAGTTTACTACTACTTTTCAAATCTGAAAGCAGTTGTCATCTAGAGAAGTTTTTAGCGATAATTTATTTTGCTAAAGAAAATTAGAGGTGGATTTATAACTATATTTTAAAGGTGAAAAATTTTACTCAGTAAAACTGCAGGATAATTATTTTTACAACATGACGACATTTTAAGCGCATGCACTTTTATTACTAGCTTTCATTGCAGCTGATATAACTTTTTCTACAGAAAATCATAGATGGGCAGGCAATTTCGGTGGAAGGACAAAATTGTTAATGTTATAGGTGGCATGCAATTCAAAGAATCCGAATTTTCTATCTCTATAAAGTGTTTTTGTTGTGAATCTTGAGTTTTTAAAGCTAAATTGAAACAAGAAACACAGGCATGTTTATGACACGTTTCAAAAGATCTTGACATTTGATGCCGGGCCATTTTGTCAATGAAGACAAGAGAAAAAGAATATTTCATGCCATCAGACACAACTTTTACCACTAGGAAATGATCCTCATGAAGCAGTAAGGACTTGGACCATGATTCCCAGGACTTCAGGCACATCCATCCAAGGCATTGTTAAAAGAAATCGAACGAAAATCAGAGCTGACAATAGAGAGGCTTTGGGCTCAGTGACAGTGGGAAAAGAGAGGAACATTTGAAAAAAAAAGGATTATTTTGTCGGTTGGTGTGCCATAGATAGATAGATAGAAAGATAGGTAGATAGATAGATAGATAGATCATGCATAGATCGATAGACAGATAGATTGATAGGCAGAAAGACAGAGAGAGAGGTAGATAGATGGGTGGGTTTATGGCAATAGATTTAATATGAATCTAACATGTTGAGAATCTTTTTGAGACCGACAAATAAAGGATGATATTTATTTTATTTTTATTGTTGTATGGTAATGTATGGGAATAATTTGTCCACATTCAGCGGAATTAACATCACATACCATTCTTGAAACCCACATAGCTCTATTTAAAGTGGCTTTTGTTGTGAATACCGTTGATGTTAGAATAATGTTTACATGCAGTGAAAAAATGGCTTTCTGAAAGTTGGTGTGACGTAGATCTATCCCGACATGCTAAAAATGATGTCTTGCGTCTATTATTGGCGAGTCAGGATTTGCATTTTCATAGTCTTAATTATGGTTTTAAAATATTCATTTTCTTGTATTTATAATGGTCATAATCGAATAAGGAATAATTTCGAGATTTTGCGATAAAGATAAAACAGATGTCTTGCTGAAATCGTTTCTTTCAATTGAGCTCTACCTCTTCTAAACCTTAATATTCCAGAAAATATTGCAACAGGAAAGTTAGCTGTCGGGTGCTTTCTAGACTACAATTAGATTCTTGTCTGTTATTAGGTTATTCACCTTGCGGATCATTTGTTGTAGTTGTTGAAGTTGTTAAAAAGTAAGTCCTTACTACTTGTATCATATGTTCTTTTTCCCTTATACTCTTTTTAAAATTTAGAAACCCATTCTTATAATGACCGCTACAGGTGCTAAACTTAATTTTGATATAACTGAGACAAAAAATTTTTATGAAAAAGGAGGCTTAAGTTTTTTATCTGTTTATGTCCTCTGCAATAAGAAAATTCTCATGCTTGAACAATTTACCGTTATTGCAAGCTTTTGTGAACTCATATTATGGAGGCGATGAAACAAAGATCTTAACACATTGTAACCATCAAAACATTTTATTTAATGCACTTCCTTTTCGACCAATCCTTAATTACCTGAGAGCAATAAGGTTACGAATAGTATTCGACTTGTTATTCATATTAAAACAAAACAAAGTTGCATGAAAAAAGATGGTTATACAGGCGTATGCCGTACATATTCGATTTAAAATTGTAAAGAAAGCATAATGGCTATTTTTTAAAGGTGTTAAGCACTTTTTCAAACCTCTGATGTGGAGGCGCTGAAACAAAGATCTTAACAAAGTGTATCGAGCATGGCATTTTCTTAGGCTCACTTCTCAGCCAATTGTTTTCTTTAACCTTTTTCTCTAGGACATTAAAACTTGTACAGAATGAATAAAAAATGGTCCAGTTTAAGCAATGCTGTTGTTTAGGGGGTTCAGGTTCGTGACCAAGAGCGGATAATTACAATTAGTCCTCCTTTTTTGAATTAATTCCTTTTGTGTGGTTGGCCGTCTTTGTAAAGGGACGGAATTATGCAGTTATGTCGAATGCCAATACTTTAGTTGTTTTGTTTTTTTTACTCTTTTGCTGTCCCAGTAGCTGTTGATGATGTTGCCGGTAAATGTCTTTCAATCACAAAATTTATGGTGACCGCAAGATTTTGTCTTAAAAAAAATAGGTATAGCCTGCCTACAGTTTTATTAGAAAAATGGTGCTTATTCATGTCTATATATTTAAAAAAATATATGGGCACTAATTATTTAATAATATTTGTTGAAGCACTCTAGAGTACATCAGACAACAGAAATTCTTAGATGGCATGAAAAGAAGGCATTATTGCTCAAGCATGGCACGGAATAAATAGAGCAATACGATTGCGACATTTATAAGCAAATTGTTTCAAACGCGTGTTGTAGCCACAAATACAGAATATGTTTCATTACTGTCTTATGTACTTTTACAGGAACATGTTTTACTTGTTCTTTTTTTCTTATTTTTGAGCCTACTTGAGACCTTTCGTTGCTGTTGTAAGCAGCCCCGCTAACGATGTTAATCATCTATGATATGTTAAAATGATATCGTCTACCAACTGTATTAGGAGGGCAAGAGACTTTCATTTATTTGCCTATTACTATAGATAATATTATTTGTTATTTATCAATGAGATGGATTGATGGATCTATGTTCAGACATTGTATGGACTCTGCTTGTTTAGAGCATCACATTGATCATCTTCACTTAGCATTGCTCGCAACGTTCGCAGATATAACGTCTACGGTTATTACAGTTTCCATCGTCAAGTCCAAAACCGTTCACCGAACCTCCTAGATAACCAATGGCGCAATTTTCAATTTCATTATTGCTTTTAGGTTCGCCAGGGCTCCAAACATACTGGTGCTGTTCAAGGCTTAAAGATTCTCCATTCTCCCACAAGAAGTTGCCTTCAACGTCAAAATCTTGGAGGCCAATATAAGTGCCAAATCTTATGTCGGTCTCGACTGCATACATGAAAAGTGAAAATTTTGCTATTGTGTTTCCGACGAAAAGTCTCGAACTCATCTGGCTACAACGTGCTCTACCATCGATATAGCCAGAAGCATTTGATGTTGATAAGTAGATACAAGCAGAAGTACCGCATACATCATAGACAGCGAAGTTGTTTTCAGTGTTGCACGGTGGAATTGGTTGCCTCACGTAGTATAATGTGTCTGAAGAGCCTGTCTTTGGTATGGATGTTGCAACGCGCTGTAAATGCCAAAAAGCAGTGGATCCAGGTCTGCAGATTCCTGTTTCACTATTGTAGACTACAGCCTGGCAATTTTCCGAGTATCGGTTCATGCACTCCAACTGGCAAGCAATGAGAGAATGAGATATCCACGAGTCTCCAAGCTGCAAAGTCCGACAGTCCTGAGCACTCGCTGGTTTTAGAAAGAGTTGTCTCAGCTTACTGTTTGCTCCCAGGACTGAAAGACGACAAAAAGGAAACATTTTATAGTTGACTTACTTTCACATTAAAGCTTACGTAACAAAACGGATCAAAGGTCTTTCATTTCCTTATTCATTTTTATTGTTTTTTGATATTTTTTTGGCCATTTGACAAGACGTATTAAAAGCCATTGTTTTTGGTTATCCTAAGAAAAAGATAAAAAAAAAAATTTTTTTTGGTCCATTTTTCTAATTTTATAATATGTCGTTTTTCAATTCTATCAAAGTCCAACATGTTCTTTTTCTGATACTGGCAAAAAAATTAAATGTTTTCACTTCTAAACAGATAAAAAAAAAAAACAATAACTGATATTATATGCTATGTCATACGTACAAGGCTTTAATTTCTGTTTGCTACAAAGGGAGAGTGAATAAAAATATGGCATTTTAAGCCGCCCACGTCTTTTCAAATACTTCTCTTTGAACAACAGCAGAATTTGTCGGTGCCTTGCTCGAAATGATTTTTAAAGGTGTACTTAAACACTATAACAAATAATTATGTAGCTTAGAATATTATTTTGAAAGAAGTATTGCGTAATATTATTAGAATCTTTAAAAAAAATATTGTCCTTTTTTACAAATAGAGAAAAACTGGTTAATAATAATATCTATAATAGTTTAAAATATTTTCATTTAAGTTAATGACATATCAATCAATGCAGTGCATAATGACTGAGATCAAATAAAAAATTATCTCGAAATGCAAAATGCTGACACGAAAACTTGAATTTGTCCCTACTAAGAAACAATTTGATAAACAATCATTTCAGATAAGTGGATTTTTTCTCCTCAGGAATAAAAATGTTTGCATTAATTTTCGTTATTATAATATGAAGGGTTGGAATCATATTAAACAGATCAATGATAAAAAAAAAAGAAAGTCATAGTTCCTTTATTGTTTATGATAAACATGATGGTGATGATGATGATGATGATGATAATATTGCGTATTTACGTATTCATTGATGTCCTGTCCGCAAGATCAACACCAGTAGTAACTCACCTTTTAAAGCCAGGAAAAGCCAGAATGTTAGAGCCATAGCTTTGCACTCTTTATTTTCAGAAAAAAATTCACGGAACCACCCTTTTATTTTATTCTGTTATGGACTATGATGTGGCCAGATAACTTTTTAAAGTTTTCAAATAGAATAGGATTACTATTTTTGGAAGCTGTTTAATTTTTTTTATAATCAAGGATAGAAGTCCAGCCTAGACAGTATATCTCAAAGTGGACTAAGCTACTTTGACTGTGTCTTTTTAAATCAAGATTAGAGAGAATGTGAGTGAAATATACTTTTTTGGAAGATTGTTGTAAATGGTAGTTCTTAATGTCCTTTGAAAAGACTTTGACTTGTTACGCCTGCTTCGCCGAAGTTAAAACTTTTCTATCTCTTCAGTGTCGCTCTTAAAAGAAATAAACTCTCTCACCTTGAACGGAAAAATCCATAATTTTTTTGCCATTCGCGGGCTTTCTTTTAATGTTGCGGAACGAAGAAAATGGTCCAAATTTTATTCATAGCTATTCATGGCTATGAGTATGATCGATGGATAAAGGAAATCGAGTGATACGTATTGGTAAAGCATTTAACAAGAGAATCATCCATTATGAATTTATTTGATGATCAGCTCTGGAGAGACGAATAAATTGGCATGGCATCAAAGAACGTCGGAAACAGAAAGTGAACTTGTATAAGTGGGATATCACCGGAATAGGGAGAGTAAAATTGTGTAGCGTTTGTTCTTTATGGGGTAAAGAGAAAAAAGAAAAGAAAAATTGGGACATAGAGAGAGGCTGAGACAGAGAGAGATAGTGGAAGAATCGCGACACAAGATCGGCAAAATGATAGGTAGAAAAGGTCGTTCAAAGTGAAACAAAGGTTTAATTGAGAGAGAGAGAGAGAGAGAGAGAGAGAGAGAGAGAGAGAGAGAGAGAGAGAGAGAGAGAGAGAGAGAGAGACAGAGACAGAGAGAGACAGACAGACAGACAGACAGACAGACAGACAGACAGACAGATACGAGGATGAGAAGAAGGAGAAGAAGAAGAAGAAGAAGAAGAAGAAGAAGAAGAAGAAGGATCGGACACAAGGGGGTTGTGTGTGTGTGTGTGGGGGGGGGAGATGTGGCGGTATATGAGTGTAATGCAAGCGTGAACAGTTTCGCTCATTAAGACAACAAATGCTAATATCTTACTAAACGACATGACAACGTTCAAAGAAATGAAAATAGATAAATGTTTTTAAAAAATTGATATTATATTTGTCTGTCTTTGTTTAATTTAAATGAATTGGGATTTATTTCGAGATTTGTTTTAAATATAATACTGTGCAAATTTCTTGTTTATCACCGCTGAAGTTGTTTCCTTAAATTGAACTCTGCCCCTAGCCTGCTGATCCGAAATATTCCTATAAATATTACTGCAGAAAACTTAAGGGTTAGCTGCTCTCATTACAATAAACTACCATCTGTCCTCCAATAAATATTCATTTTTTTTAACACTTGCTGCTGCTGCTGCTGCTGCTGTTGTTGTTGTTGTTGTTGTTGTTGTTGTTGTTGTTGTTGTTGTTGTTGTTGTTGTTGTTGTTGTTGTTGTTGTTGTTGTTGTTGTTGTTGATAATAATGATAATAATAATAATAATAATAATAATAATAATAATAATAATAATAATAATAATAATAATAATAATAATAATAATAATAATAATAATAATAATAATAATAATAATAATAATAATAATAATAATAATAATAATAATAATAATAATAATAATAATAATAATAATAATAATAATAATAATAAATACTAGGCCTATATGCTTGATGAAAATGAGAAATAAAAAAACATGTATGAGTAAATTAACGATTTCTGAGGAATTTGATGGTTATTCCTCAACCATTTTTCGCATTTCTCTGACGATGTTCTGAAGCCTTTAATGAAAAAAAAACATTACCTTTTTGGTTTTGTATAGTTTTAAAAACCTCATTTTACCCTATTGTCAAATATTACCTATACACCACAGAGCGGGCTGGAGTTAAACGTGGGTTTTTTTGTTTGTTTGTTTGGGGTTTTTTTTGTTTTTTGTTTTTATTTTTGCAACGGAGATAAAACGGAATACTCTCATTAAGTCCTGAATATACCCCTAAAGAAGTTTTCTTTATATATGACGATGAACATGAATATGTTTAGAACCGATGACTAATTGTAGATAAGGGGAAATAACATCATGGTTTTTTTCACGATATTTTATTCGTCTAAATTTATATTCCCTTCTTATCTCTCCAACAATATTTCTCGACAAGGGCGCATGACGATAGTGACAGGTTGGGAACTGACTGAAGGTCCATGTGGACCCAACTGCAGTGTGGCCGATATAGGGCGATCAACTGTTGTGACCAGAGCAGAATTCATTAATCGAACTGGTGACAGCGAGTACTTTGGCCGCTGGAGTCTTGAATCTAGGGTGAGCGCAGCGATAACAGTATGTAAAAATCCTTTTAATTGAAAATTAGACCTGGTAGACCTTTGCATATTGAGTTAATTCGGTCAATTCATCTCTTTTTACCTATTTTACGATAAATGAGAGTGGATAAATATGGACGAAAATTCGTTGAATAAAGAAAATGCTAAAAAAGTTAAATATACATTGATTATTTTTTAAAAACATAATCAAGAGCTCAGCACGACATTGTCAATAATTCTTTGAAAAATTAGTTGCAAACATTGCATTATTAAATCTAATGATTAAGGGTGGTGGTGAGATTGATCGAAATTGAAATGGTAGTTTAAAACGTAAGCTTTGAATTTGATGATTACATAAGGTCTGTTAGTTTTATAAATTTAAAATGTAGCATCGTAAATGATAATTATACCTTGTCAATGAGGTTTGTTTAGTTCGTTTTGTCATTTTTATTATTATTATTATTATTATTATTATTATTATTATTATTATTATTATTATTATTATTATTATTATTATTATTATTATTATTATTATTATTATTATTATTATTATTATTATTACGAGGGCAGGCTGATAATTAAGTTCCGTTTAATCATAACTTTTTAATTTTTCACAGCATATACATAAACAATACGTCAAACGAAAGCTTAATATCTCAGCTACATACTTAGCACTCTATTTTTCGATGTAGTCACCGTCGCGATCAACACACCGCCTCCAACGTTTCACTTGTTGGCTCACGCCGTCAGCGAAGAATTCAGACGGCTGTCCACGGCACCATCTGCGAACATCTGCGATAACTTCCTCATCATTGTCATAGTGATGGCCCTTCAGGTACTTCTTGAGTTGGGGAAACAAATAATAGTCAGAGGGGGCAAGATCGGGGCTGTATGCAGGGTGAGGTAGGGTCGTAAGTTCCAGCTGCCTTAATAAGGCGTCCTGAGTTTGGCGACTGGTGTGCGGGCGCGCATTGTCGTGTTGCAGGATTGAGTCCTTATCACGCCGAATACGTCTGAGTCGGAGTTTGAGAGCTCGGAGTGTTGAAATATATCGCTCAGAGTTCACAGTTTGCCCTTGCTCCAGAAATTCCATGTGGACCACTCCCTCCATGTCCCAGAAAACGATGAACAAGACCTTTCTTGCAGAGGCAACAACCTTGAACTTCCTTGGACTTGGAGAAGTTTTGTGCCTATACTCCATCGATTGGGCTTTACATTCTGGATCGTAGTGGTGGACCCAGGATTCGTCTCCAGTCACAATGCGTTGCAGAAATGATTCTCCTTCTGCATTGTAACGCTCTAAGAGTTGAGTACACATGTCCTTTCTCTGCGCTTTCATCTCTACAGTGAGCTGTCTTGGGACCCAACGGGCAGAGACTTTTCGGTAACCCAGTACAGTTGTGGCGATATGGTGCACTCGTTCTTTCGAAATGCCTACTTCATCTGCAATTTCCTTTTGTTTGACCCTTCGATTAGCTCTAATCATGCAGTCAACTTTCTCTCGATGAGCCGTGTCCGATGCGGAAAGGGGCCTACCCGAACGCTTTCGATCACGCAGAATTGTCTCTCTGGGGTCTTCCCCTTTAAAAATTCTCACCCATTTGCGAACTGCACAGTCTGAAATGCACATTTCACCATAAACTGTCTTCATTCTTGCATGAATGTTTGCAGCAGAACATCCCTCAGCTGCCAAAAACTCGATAACAGAGCGCTGTTTGATGAGAAGGTCATTGGAAGTCGCCATCGTCTCATAAACATGGCTACCACATCATGTGTTGCGCGTCACTGCATTATGAGCACGAATGACGTTACACAAACTTTTTGTTATAGTTAAGTCTAGAAAAATGGTTCGAGAGTATATGTATGAAATTTTAGGTCGATGTGACGAAAATTGACCTAGTTATTAGCAAACGGAACTTAATTATCAGCCTGCCCTCGTATTATTATTATTATTATGATTATTATTCCTTTTAACATTTCTTCTAAGACATGAAGATTTCCTGAATTTCAATATTGCAGTGTTTCAGGAAATCTGATTTCTTTTTGTTATTGTTTGCTTTTCGTTAAAATGCTGTATTTGTTGTTGTTGTTTTTTTTATTTTAAGTATGTGGATAGCTCAGTTGGCCGCTCTGACATCACAGATCACGTGAACAAGAATATTCAGGGAAGAGTGAATAACATAAACGTCCCCACCAGGTGGATGCAGGAGATCGCCCATTTTGTGATCAATATTAACAGCAGTGAATACACAGATATCGTGTAGGTGCTTGTAGAGATTTTGTTAACAAGTGCTTTCTCTTTTAATAGTATAGGAAGACAGGGTTGGGTTTTGGATAGATAAATATGCCACATGGAAAACATTCGAAACACTGCTAGCATGGGGAATTAAGAGTGTATGCTGGAAAGTGGAGGATAAATTGGCCTTTTTAAATAAAATTAAAGTACTCTTCATTGACCAAAAAATCAACGATCCTCATGAAACTCATCGCATTTGTTAAATTGTTTTTACTCAGAGGGACTAACCAACTCATTAATAAGTATCTTTCTAGCTTACATTTTTCTTTTAAAAATAAAGAAGAAGATTCTACACATAGCTTTCAAGGAGCTCTCTGGCTAAAGCCTAACACGTAATGTGCTTACTTAATAACAAAAATGCTTAGAACTCAAAACTTAAGATGATGGCCTTAATCTAGCAAGCCACATACATTTTTTCTGCTGACTGCAATGTTTATGCCAAGATTATTATTTTGTGACAGTAATGACAGTACTTTTATATATGCGCCGCTCCCCACGCTCTACTTTTAATGTAGAAGTGACAGTTTTTATCTCAATTATGCCTAATCTACCCATATAAGACTCTGGGAGAGACTTGGAAGACGTTAAAGAATTTAGAATAACATGATGTTTAATCAAATGCCTGATTAAAATGGGTATATAAATAGGGAGACATTTCTGAAGATTCCGGATGCCTGCAGCATGCATATGTAACTTAGAAAGCCATCCGAGAAACAAAGCGGAGAAGCCTAACTTTGATATTGTATGGTTAAAATCTCTAATTCCATAATGGTAAATCTTCCATCAGCTATCAGTCATAACCCTGATGTTTCGTGTACTCGAGAATACAATAACAAGGTCTTACTAGACCCTTATTTCAGTGGTTTTCGGATAAAGTCCTAAAGTAGTATATAGAAAAGATATAGGATCTGCTTCGAAGATGCAATTGATATCGAATGCAGGATATTATTTCAAGATTTATTTAAGCCTGCTTAATTTACTTAGTGAGCGAACGTTTTAAAACAAAGAAAAAGCGAACAGGTTTCATACTTTATATATCTGAGCGAAATAAATGCATAAATTTCAGCACTGATACAATTCTTTTGTAACCACATAAACGACTTGAAAATACCAGAAACATAATTTTTGTCGTTGTTCTTGTTGTTGTTGTTGTTGTTGATTTCTTTCTTCACTACAACCAATTTGAACAATTCTCTTCTAAATTGCATGCAGGTTAGAAGGAGACTCGTGGATGGACACTCAGCTTCAAGTTTGTTCGCGTGATGTTGTGACCAACACTTGCAAGTACCATCTACAGCAGGAGATAAGAGTGGGCATCAGAGACGATACCGGCAAACCCAACGGAAGTCCTCTGGTGCTTTACAAGCCAGTTTACAGGTGTCTCTCAGCATTCATGCTCTATATGATTTTATAAGAGACTTGTAAAAAAAAACAACTCTTTCGGTATAGAACTTTTGTCATAGATGCAGTCAATAGACATGATGCGACTCAATGTATCGATGTATAAATTCCCCCGAATTATTTACATCTTGCGATTGATGCATTAATTTTACATACGTTGAGATATTTGGGCATGAGCTGAAACAATATCATATTCAGATATTCAATGTGAACAGTGTAATGGGAATCAACATTGAAATGACTTCGGTCTATCTCTCTTTTTTAACTATTTCTCTCGGTCTTTCGATGCATCTCCATTGACCCTCGATGTGAGCCACAGATCAGTGCACACGACGTACAATTAATTTTAGGAGAGAAGAATTAACTTACATTCTTCGATTCTTGTACACTTTCAGCACTGCATCTTTATTAAGACTCAATTAGAACCACTAGAAATCTCACTTGAATATGTTTGAGAGAAACTCAGCTTGTAAGCTTAGCGCTCTTAAATTATTTTAATGAACTGTCTTAAATTTAGTTGGAAATTCCAATGCTAAAAACAGGCTACAAGTGTCATAATGGAATCGATATTCGGTCGATTCACACACAAAAAAAAGTAATCAGCATCTTGTGGAGTTGGTTTTTCATTAAACATCTTGAACATTTTAAGAACTCACTTATATTAAACTGTTTCGATTGCAAAAAGTTTTAATCGAGATGTAAAGATCCAGCAATTTTTACTGACTGTGTTTTTTACTTAGCTAATTTTTCTGAATGTTTTAACTTCATTTTTAATTTTTAAAACTTATACATGTATTACGTGCTCATTAATGATGAGTAAACTAATAGAGTGCAACGTGCTTGAAAATATGCATTCTTTAAATATTGAATAAAACGTTTCAAGCTCATGCTTGGCAGTTCCACCTCTGTATGGCACTCTTTCTCTCATATATATTTTCCATAAAGTAGTGATGAGTCATGTGAACCAACAACTCCATGGTAATTTATGATTATTTCCAGCCTCTAAGATTCTTTGGAGAAATCGGTTATTAATTTAAACCCAAATTACCTTGCCAACGTCTATTGTACCAATGTGAACCAACAACTCCATGATAATTTATGATTATTTCCAGCCTCTAAAATTCTTTGGAGAAATCGGTTATTAATTAAACCCAAATTACCTCGCCAACGTCTATTGTACCGCATACGACCTTAAATATCATTACGTAATACTATGTTCATTCTTAACTAACTTAACAACACAAATGTATTAAATACCAGACAACCTGAACCATCAGAATTAAAACTATCATTCATAAACTTATAACTGCTATTGCCATATAGCACGCGGTCTCCACATCCATCTCTCCTCAAGTTGTTGACTCACTCCTTATTTGTCTCTTGACAGAGTCCGCCTGAATGAAGGTCTCCACATCCATCTCTCCTCAAGTTGTTGACTCACTCCTTATTTGTCTCTTGACAGAGTCCGCCTGAATGAAGGTCTCCACATCCATCTCTCCTCAAGTTGTTGACTCACTCCTTATTTGTCTCTTGACAGAGTCCGCCTGAATGAAGTAACTCGAATCCCCATCATTGTAGCGGATAACGACGGAGACATTCCACGCTGTCGTCCCGCACGCTTTGTGGAGTTGTCCTTCATACGTCCTATTATGGGCACGAATATCACCAGAGATGTAATTTGGCATCATACGTATGGTTACAGGTACAAATATCACCAGAGATGTAAGTTGGCTTCATACGTCCTATTATGGGCACGAATATCACCAGAGATGTAATTTGGCATCATACGTATGGTTACAGGTACAAATATCACCAGAGATGTAAGTTGGCTTCATACTTATGGTTATAAGCACAAATATCACCAGATATGTAAGTTGGCTTCGTACGTCCGGTTATAGGCACAAATATCACCAGAGATGTATGTTGCCTTCATACGTCCGGTTATAGGCATAAATATCACCAGAGATGTATGTTGGCTTCATACGTCCGGTTATAGGCATAAATATCACCAGAGATGTATGTTGGCTTCATACGTCCGGTTATAGGCATAAATATCACCAGTGATGTATACTGACTTCATGCGTCTGGTTTTAGAAACGAATTTCACCATAGATGTATACTGGCGTCATACGTCCGGTTGTAGGCACGAATATCACCATAGATGTATACTGGCTTCATACGTCCGGTTTTAGGAACGAATATCACCAGAGATGTAAGTTGGCTTCATACTTATGGTTATAAGCACAAATATCACCAGATATGTAAGTTGGCTTCGTACGTCCGGTTATAGGCACAAATATTACCAGAGATGTAAGCTGGCTTCATAGGTTCGGCTATAGGCATAAATATCACCAGAGATGTAAATTGCCTTCATACGTCCGGTTATAGGCACAAATATCACCAGAGATGTATGTTGCCTTCATACGTCCGGTTATAGGCATAAATATCACCAGAGATGTATGTTGGCTTCATACGTTTGGTTATAGGCACAAATATCACCAGAGATGAAAGCTGGCTATGTGGGTTTAATCTCTATCACTAATCAGCCCCAAAATATAAACATAAATTTATAAGAAAAATCTCTGGTGTTGTTGCTGTGATATAACAGGATTTTGTAGGAACCTAATTGGAAGGATAAAAGAATGCTTTTCTTTCATTACGGGTATACTGCAAAGAAAGAGCCGGTCATTTTACTTCTTTTGACAGTTAAAAAAGTTGATAGTGACAATTTTGTACTGATAACAGAAGATCCCAAAGTTAATTGCATGCTTTTATTGATTTCCAAAAAATTGTTGCATTCTTTAAAATATTGACTTCTTAAATGTGAACATTGGAAACTATACTTATAAAGCTCGTGAGAAGGTTGCGCCTCGGGCAAGGGTAGCGCTAAGAAATAAATACGGTAAAAAGTTCGTTCTGACAAATTCATTTATTTAAAGTAGTCAACAGCGAAAATAACAAAAGCGCTCTACTACCATTTAAAACGACTACCGTTAATTGAATATTAAATAATAAATTACAACACCCTTACCAAATAATGATCGAAAGGTGCTTTTCAAAGCCAGGGCTGATAGATTCAATAACTATTCTGTGCCTTTCTCCAGACGTCAACTGAAATAATGCAACTCTTCTTGACGTATATTTATAACTTGTAGATGTTTTCGATTGGATATATTTTCTTATATATGACGATAAGAATAGCCTTGGATACAGTAACTTGCTCGTGCTGCAAAAATGATATATTCATTGTGAAAATATATTCTAGCATATTCTATAGCGAGAAGAACCCAATCATGGTCAAATTGCCAGAAATAGAGAAAATCAAATAGATTTATTTTAGATTCGAGTATGCAGTTTGCTTTTTTTCACTTTAATTCTGGACATGTGCAGCATCTTTATCAAATCTTGAACTGGACTTTATGATTATGGTGTGCTCAAAAGAAATGTAGTTTGCTTTACTTTCATTCTGATCAATTGCTGATGCAAGTAAAAAATTCATAGAAGTATTGAGTTTTTCCGCTGTTATTAATTTGTGAATATCTTTATATCAACAGTTATGCAATAAATACACGATAAACAAAATTCAAATCTCTTGAGTTTTATATGATATGATTAGTTGGTTGAAATTTGCTTCTATTTCAGTGTGTAGTGATCGTAAGTGCCTTCGAGTCAGACGGTTTTAACGATGGAGATTGGGGAATCGTGAATATGATAGTGGAGGACGTTCCTATTGACACGATAAATATGGGAGGGTTTATATACCAGGGCAAGATGGATACTCTGGGTCAGACACAGGTGCAGGTATGTGAGCAATCTGATCGGCTGGTAAATCTTGCAGACTTAACGTAGAGAGATGACAGTGTAGATCTGAAATGACGATAACTCCATTTGGTATCTGATGATTTTATAATGCAAAGCTATTGGATCTTGTGATGCAAATATTATAGTAGTCTGGTAATTCGTTAAAGGTTTAAAACGTTTGACTTCTGTGTTGATCTAAAAAATTTTAAAAATTGTTATACATTATACCGTCTTTGCATCGACTTTCTTCTATGAAAGATAACTTTGTAGTTTTAATTTGCATTTCGTATTTGGATAATATATAAAGTAATTTGTTTAACTTTTATGTTTACTTTTTAGTTTATAAATACTTGTTATTACAATTTTTATATTGCTTCATACTATTTGAGAGAGAAATGCAATAGAAAAAATAATTTTTTTTTTTCATTTCAATTCATATTATCAATAAATATAAATGAAACCGCGCAGTGTTGTGCATTGGTTTGTTATTTTCCCCTTAAATTATTTTTCTTATCTTGCAAAAAGCAAGAGACGATATTATCTTCGAAGTAGTATGGTAATCTTCTTTCATATGTAAAATAATGATATTTAGCTTTAAATTGCCATTTCCCTCTAACAATGCTCTATCATGTTATCAGGCACGCTTGGATTTATGGCCTCGTTGTAGCAAATATGTCGCAAATATATAGAAAAGATCTGGAAACAGAAGACAATCTTGCTTTTTATTGCAGTCACTAAAATTCCCTGTTTGTTGCAGCAAGTGCAGGCGATCGGTGGTAAAAAAAAAAAACCAACCTTGGTCTCATGCTTTGTAGTTGAAATCACATGAATTTCTCTATGTAGAGAATGCCCAGCAGGTGAACAGAAAAGATACTCTTGACTTTCTAAAGTATTCAATATCGATCTTTTGTAAAAGTTCCTGATTCAGACATTGGCGAACCTGACGAATCCTGAGTTTGTAGCCCCGACTCCCTGTGTGAATGGAACTGAAGCACACGTGCCGTCTTACTACATGTACTCTGGTACCACGCTCAGACTTCCGTTACACGCCCAGGCCTCTACTGAAAACTTTGTTGACGTGTGAGTTCCATAAAGCTTCTATATGTTACAGAAAGCTCAAAGGAGCTGACAATACAAAATGTGAAGTTCCAAAACTTTGAGATAAACTTTGCTGTAACTGCTACCTGGGCCTGTTTTATGGAGGGGGAAATATGAAATATCACAATAGTATTGATTGCAATCCTTTCAGACAACTACTTACGTATTTAAAAAAAAAAACCCTAGTTTCAAGCAAAGTTTGCATCAAGCAATAGGTAATAAATTCAAATTTCTTTTCCTGTACCAAAATTGTTGATTTTTCACTTGTATCATTGTGAGTGATTATCGAAACTCCCGATATCAAAGCAACTTCTGTTCTCTACTTCCGGGGCACCTGTGCAGGGACATCGAGAGATTTCACATCACCAGCATGCCGATCCAGAACCTCTCTCTGGCCCCTCCCACCCCAGCCCCCGGCCGACCACTCACTGACAATGTGTGGATGACTCAGCTCTCCTGGAAATTAGACGTGCACGAGAGTGCGCACTATTTGCTTCAGGCAATTGCAGTGGACACTCGAGGGTGAGACCTACTCGCTTGAAAAATGTTTGTATATTCTATTCTGCAATAAAAAAAAATATTGTTTTGTGCCTGAATTATTCCTTAGGGCTCTGGTTGATTTTTGAATGTTCGTATGAAGGCAAAGACTTTATTCTCATAACTTGCTTTTAAAAAATAGCAAAGGAAATTTGAGTATAGAATGAAAGACACCTGCGCGATTCAATCTCGTTTTCTTTTCCACTTATTATGGAGGATTCACCATCTTAAACAGATATTCGTCAAAAATAAATCTTGAGATGTAAAATTCTTTAGAGTCGACTGTGTTCCCAAATATTTCTGATAATTCATAATTGAATTTACATGAATTGGTAAAGTACAGAGTTAGCTGTCTTTTTTATTGCTTCCTGGAAGCAATATTTATGCCAGTCCAGACATATTTTGTAGCTAATTATGGTCTAAAACTTTATTTGACTAAAGTTGATGTTGAACTTTTACGCTTCTTGTTTCAGGTTTGACAGTTTAGACTGTAGTTTCGACGTTCAAGTTGAAGGTAACCCAACAGATTTAACGGAAAGGTGTCTTTATCTTCTTCTTCTTCTTCTTCTTCTTCTTCTTCTTCTTCTTCTTCTTCTTCTTCTTCTTCTTCTTCTTCTTCTTCTTCTTCTTCTTCTTCTTCTCCTTCTCCTTCTCCTTCTCCTTCTCCTTCTCCTTCTCCTTCTCCTTCTTCTCCTTCTCCTTCTCCTTCTCCTTCTTCTTCTTCTTCTTCTTCTTCTTCTTCTTCTTCTTCTTCTTCTTCTTCTTCTTCTTCTTCTTCTTCTTCTTCTTCTTCTTCTTCTTCTTCTTCTTCTTCTTCTTCTTCTTCTTCTTCTTCTTCTTCTTCTTCTTCTTCTTCTTCTTCTTCTTCTTTTTCTTCTACTTCTCCTTCTTGTTCTTCTTCTTCTTCTTCTTCTTCTTCTTCTCCTTCTTCTTCTTCTTCCTCTTCTTCTTCTTCTTCTTATTCTTATTCTTCTTCTCTCTCTCTCTCTCTTTCTCTCTTTCTCTCTTTCTCTATCTTTCTCTCTCTCTTTTCCTTCATCTCTCTCATTTTCTCTCTGACTTAGTCTATGTCTTTGACTGTCTGTTTGTATCTATCTCTTTCTGTCGCTATCTTTTTCTCTCATTTTCTCGTGCAATATACCATCATGCATGGCACAAGGGAAGTGTTTTGGTGTAAGTTTGGCAATCGAGAGGTTCAGGGTTAGAAATCTGAGTCTAAAGCTCCAATGGTCCCTCACAGTCATATGTTAAAAAAGTTAATGATTTTCTCGTTATGAGCAGTCTATATCCATTGCTGTCAAACGAATGAAGCTCAAAAAGCTAACAATTGGAAAAGAACGGAAAAAAAACGGTACAAAAATAGTGTCATTATTTCCATAATCATCATTATCATCATTAATAACATCATCATCTTCAATATCATTACCTCATGATGACCATTCCTTATTAACTTAAAAAAATAGCAACACAAAATCAATATATTAAAAGTTTTCTAGAGTATACTCAGATATCCAAAGTAAATCCAATGATCCTTTACACTTATCAATCTTCGCTTTTTGTTTCAGTGGTTAATTACACAAAGCAACCCAGTAAAGTAAGTATTTGATTTGGGTTTTTTTATTCAGACATTTAATATAACTGGTTGAATATTGCATAAGATTATCCGAGCTCTTAAATGACTTGAATTTTCAGGGTACTCAATGAAAGATACTTAGTAAAATATAAAAACTTTGTTAGTGAGAAAACCGAAATATTCAAGAAATAATTATGTGCATTCATGTTTGTGTGTGTATATGTGTGTGTGTGTGCTAGATAAATAAACCAATTTAAACATGACTCATTTGCTACCAGTTTTTTTATTCTCGCGATAAATGTTTTTTGTCGACAATGGTCTAAATTTAATAATATTGTAATATTAGCTGAGATCCATATTTAATTGACCCAGAATTATTAAACCATTTACTTCCTATTAGTTGTTTGTAGCAAGAAAAAAATGTTGTATGTGTATAAATTTAAATGCAAAGGATTTTATTGTCACTTGTTTTTATCTCGAATATTTCCATTTATTTTTTTTAAGTTTTGTATAAGCTCTATTCACATATTAAAGATTTCTTTCTCTCTTTACCACTCAGTTGCGAAGGTACACTTTTCTCATTCTCAATCCAAAAGGGAACAATTAGTCTTCAAGTACATTCCATTTGCCTCAGCTATATAAATCCTAATACTGATAAAAACAAAATTGATTCCGTAGTTTAAATCTTGGTTTGCCATGACTCCAGAGTTTCGAGCCCGTGCGGCTCTTTCCAGATGGCTGTGGGTAATGGCCGTTAATCACAGCCATCTGAAACTCTGGAGTCATGGCAAACCAAGATTTAAACTAGGTAATCAATTTTGTTATTATCAGTATTAAGCTCCCTCTGCCGAGCACTGTCACAAAATGCTAGCATAACGATAAAATATAAATCCTATTACGTTATGTTTATCTTTCCATGTTCTTGCAGTAATGGTCTGTTGTTTATTTCATGAATTGCTTAATTGTCAGGTGGGTCCTTACTTCCCATACTTCCCCGACCCTGGAGCAGTCAGCTGTCTACAGGATGCTATCTGTTCCTTGCCCATCTACGCCAACACAGATGATCCCACGTATGTCCGAAAATTAGTTTCACTGTTTACGGATGGTTAGACTCTAAAGCTTCATATAACTGAAACACATGAATTGTCAGAATTAATCGTGATTGGTTGATTGACTGATAGCTTGATTAAAGCATGGATTTCGTCTTCAAATGGTCACCACGTCTTTTTAGGAAAACACAACTGGATAGATGAGACACTATTTTAGCCGTCGATGACGCCATTGACACGAACCTGTGAACAAAGAAACCGCGAAAAAATATATAGCTTAATTGAGCACGTTAAGACGGATATGAATATTATTCTCAGAAAAACTGTTAGTTTAGAGGGTGTCTAAAGAATAATATTGTGTCGATGGATGGGCAGTTTAATGTATTCCAACTTATGTTGCATACACAATGAAAAAAGAGTAAAATAATGTTAAAAATATCTTTTTTGCATTGTTGCATAAAAGAAGATACCTATGGGGGTGTGTGTTTGAAAGTATCAAATTAAGGCATAGTTTATATTCCTTTTCTTTCCTTTTTAAAAAGTTTCAATACAAATAAAAATAGAAAAAAACTTATTATTTAATAAAATCATTTTCAATAATGAGCAACTTACTTTCTTTTTTTTTTTTTTCAAGTGGAATTTTATGATCTAATTCTACAATTTCTATTTACACAAAGCTTTGTTATGTACATCATTCTTATTTTCTGTCTAACCTGCTGTTTTTATTCTTATGCGTTCGTATCGCATTCCTGCTAAACGATTTAACTTTGTCTGAGGACCTTTTCTTTAATGTACACGATATGCTCCATTCTTCATATTCATTGCTCATAGTAAGTCTGCAGATTTTCATTCCTCATCTTCTTACACTGATGAACTCCTTGTCCACCTCTAGGGCCAACATCACAAACATCGAAATCACGAGCTCTAGTGCAGAGCTCGGAAATCCGACAGCCCTTTGGGTAGGACCGTCAACTTTTATGAATGAATCTCTGTACCAAGCGGATATAACATTTTCTAGCTCTCAAACAGGGGATAAACAGCTTTGTGTGCGGGCCACAGACTCATATGGGTAAGATTCCTTTTTTACTTGTGCTTTTTTTCTTTTATATTTTATGTGATGCTACATGCAATACTGATAATCGGTATTATGATTATGATGATAAATATAATAAAAGAAATAATGTAATAGTAGTAGTAGTAGTAGTAGTAGTAGTAGTAGTAGTAGTAGTAGTAGTAGTAGTAGTAGTAGTAGTAGTAGTAGTAGTAGTAGTAGTAGCAGTAGTAGTAGTGGTAGTGGCAGTGGTAGTGGCAGTAGTAGTAGTAGTAGTAGTAGTAGTAGTAGTAGTAGTAGTAGTAGTAGTAGTAGTAGTAGTAGTAGTAGTAGTAGTAGTAGTAGTAGTAGCAGTAGTAGTAGTAGTAGTAGTAGTGGTAGTAGTAGTAGTGGTAGTAGTAGTAGTAGTAGTAGTAGTAGTAGTAGTAGTAGTAGTAGTAGTAGTAGTAGTAGTAGTGGTAGTAGTAGGAGTAGTAGTAGTAGTAGTGATGATGATGATAATGATGATGATGATGATAAGAAGAAGAAGAAGAAAAAGAAGAAGAAGAGAAGAAGAAGAAGAAGAAGAAGAAGAAGAAGAAGAAGAAGAAGAAGAAGAAGAAGAAGAAGAAGAAGAAGAAGAAGAAGAAGAAGAATATTTTGCCCTTAATTAATTCATACTAATTTTTTTGTTCTATTTCCTTGTGTTTCTCTCCTTTTTTTTCTCTACCTTTGCCTACTCTTTTTTTTATTTTCCTTCTCTTTCTCTCCCTCTCTCTCTCTCTCTCTCTCTCTCTCTCTCTCTCTCTCTCTCTCTCTCTCTCTCTCTCTCTCTCTCTCTCTCTCTCTCTCTCTCTCTCTCTCTCTCTCTCTCTCTCTCTCTCTCTCTCTCTCTCTCTCTCCTAATTATTCTCCTCTTCACCTTTTGTTTTGACCTTATGCTTTAAAGACATAAGCCACCAAGAGATTTTGGACGAAGAGGTCAAAGTAAACGAAAAGAGAACAAGTCAGTCTTAAAAAGCGCATAGGAATTACAGCAGTGATAATCACTGTAAGAGCAGGGGGAAATAAATGCACTATCTATTCATCGCTGCTTTTCAAAATGCGAAATTTTTAAGTAAAATTTCTTGTTTTTATCATAATCTTTAGCCAGCCAGTGGAAAATTGCCTTCAAGTGACTATGTTTGGTCCAGGTGAGATTAATTCTTTATATTTTAATGGTTATGTATGTTGAATAAATTTCATGTTTTATTCTAAGGTCTTTTATGTCATTATGTCAATTTTTTTTTAAAAAAAAACATGTCGTCCATTTTTTTTTAAAGTTTGGTCTTCAAAACAAATGTGCTAACGCCTATTACAAGTTATATAGACCTACTTTGAAATATAAGTTGTATGGACTTACTATGAAAAAGAGTAAAAAATCTCTTTATGAATTGATCTCTACAATTCGAAATGAAATGTTACTTTTTCTATATCAGCATACATTTTTAGCGTCTATCATGAGATAACGGAAAATGGGATGAATGCCTGCAGGTAATTTAGAAGTTTCGGAACTCTTGACCATACCTGACTACTTATTTACCAGAAGATCGAGCTGAATTAGCTCTTGTAAAACTGATTCCAACACATTTAAACATATCTCCCTCGTACAATTATTTGTATAGGAATTTGCTAATTTAGTTTCTCTTTTGCCTGTCTACCTATTTTTTTCCTAGTCCTTCTCTCTCAGGCTCAAAATTTGCTTATGTACTTGTTAATGTTTATCTCTGCTATCTATATCGTCTTATCTCTATTTCTTTCTATTTTATCTCGTACTGGTGGTCTGAATGATTTGAAGAAGGCTGCCTTAACTTTTTTTCAACGAAAGAAACATTTAGGCGTAGAATTTTTAATTATAAAAGTTTGAAACTTACTTTTAGTGCAATTGCTTAAGGCTGAGGTTTCTTCTTCAGAAAATCGCAATATCTAGTTTTCATTAAGACGCTTTTTAAATTTTTTTTTTTTTTTTTTTTTTTTTTTTTGGGGGGGGGGGTGTAAATTTGTTTTGTAATGAAAATCCTCTTGATTTAATTGTCCAGAGAAAAAACAGTGATTGGAATTTCTTGTTTTTACTAATGAGCGAATAAGTTAACTGATGATACAACTATGATTAAATTTCCTTCAATGACCCTTGCACGACCCTTGAATTCCCGGAAGAGTTATTAATAGAATCAAAAAATGCCGTGATAAGTTTCTTTGTAGTTATTTAAGTTTGAAAACAAAACAAAAAGTGTGCATCACAGAAATTGATTTCAACCATGTCTGTTTCAAAATAATTTGCTGTTTTTCTGCAGATCCCTGTTCGGTGGAGCTGGATGTGTGCGGGAAATATGGAATTTGCCACGTAAACACGACTGATCCGAGCACTTTCTATTGCGAATGTTTCATAGGAATGGGAGGCCAATTTTGTGAAAAAGGTTTGCATTTGATTATTTTCGGATTTTCTTTTTATCTTTTCTTTTTATCCTATTTTTCTTTCTTTTTTCTTTTTGAAAATGTGCTTCTCTTTGTATTAAAAGATAATTTGATATACTATACTTCAGACCTTTCTAAATATCAATCAAGCCTCCACCAAACAGGACAGGACGTGACTAATAAAAAAAAAAAAAAAAACAAACTCAACCTTGAGTGATCTATAACGCTTTTCGTAAATGTGAAAGACTTTAGTTGGCATTGTTTTCTTATGCATAAATTTAGCCAATCGTGCAATTCATGTGAAGTTCAACTTTAAACTCAGAGAATAAGTAGATTGATAAAAATCATTATTTTAATGTTCATGGGGTGGACAATACAACATTCAAAATGTGCAGTTTTAACTTTTTGATCTTTTTTTTTTTTTTGTTTATTTATAAAGTGCAATATATTGATTCTTTTCTGAACTCATCAAGTAAGAAGGAATTCGTTAGACTTAAGCTTTATTCTTTTTCAGCGATCCGTTTTATTTTACCTGACATTTTCAAACTAAAATAAAATCCTCAAGCAGTTCTTCTCCTTCTTCTTCTTCTTCTTCTTCTTCTTCTTCTTCTTCTTCTTCTTCTTCTTCTTCTTCTTCTTCTTCTTCTTCTTCTTCTTCTTCTTCTTCTTCTTCTTCTTCTTCTTCTTCTTCTTCTTCTTCTTCTTCTTCTTCTTCTTCTTCTTCTTCTTCTTCTTCATCATCTTCTCCTCCTCCTCCTCCTCCTCCTCCTCCTCCTCCTCCTCCTCCTCCTCCTCCTCCTCCTCCTCCTCCTCCTCTTTTTGCTCCTCCTCCTTCTTCTTCTTCTTCTTCTTCTTCTTCTTCTTCTTCTTCTTCTTCTTCTTCTTCTTCTTCTTCTTCTTCTTCTTCTTCTTCTTCTTCTTCTTCTTCTTCTTCTTCTTCATCATCCTCCTCCTCCTCCTCCTCCTCTTCTTCTTCTTCTTCTTCTTCTTCTTCTTCTTCTTCTTCTTCTTCTTCTTCTTCTTCTTCTTCTTCTTCTTCTTCTTCTTCTTCTTCTTCTTCTCTTATCATCATCATCATCATCATCATCACTATCATCATCATCATCATCATCTTCATCATCATCATCATCATCATCATCATTATCATCATGATTATTATTATTATTATTATTATTATTATTATTATTATTATTATTATTATTATTATTATTATTATTATTATTATTAATAAAATAATAATATTATCCTTCTCTTTTCCGTTTTGCCAGGTATCTTTCTATTTTTTATGTATACAAGATATCAAAAACCAAGACTCGAGTTTGCTTTATTACGGATTTTACCTCCCCAGAAATCAACCCATGCGATTTCGATTACTGCATACGCGGTGTCCAGTGTATCTACCAACCTGACATATTAACCGTTCCCATCTGCCTGGGCTGCCAACCGCAGGACGATTGTATCACAAGTAGATGACTATCAAAAATTTGCTTTGGTGTTTAACTAAATCGCATCTCATATGTGTATTTAATGAGTCTAATTTAAAATATTTGTTTTTATTTGTATTTTGTATATGATCGTATTATTTCAGAATTTATGTGGAAATCGTTCATTATTAGGTATCATAATATATTGACTCGGTTTCAAATTTTTTGCTATTTGCTTTTTTTTAATCACGATGCCATCATACAGTGAGTTATAAAAGAGGAGTTTACTACTAATTTTCTAATTAAAATGTTACCGGAGTGCTAGTTTATTACGTTTGTATAACGTGCTGATCGTATCGACGTCAGATCTGCTTTTGTCTCAATATAAACCAATAAATAGGCTTGGTGCAGGATCAGTTCACCATTAAAGTTAAACAAATTATAATAAACAGGTAAATACTGCAAACCCCATCCGTGTGGCGATCATGGCTCATGCATTCCTCTCCTGACCATTAAGAGCCATAAATGTGACTGCGACCCCGGTTACACTGGCAGTAGTGAGTAAAAATGTTCACCTCTCCCAGCAGCATGCGGTAAGAGGGATGCGTATATAAAAATGGGTGTAAGTAAACTGTTGGAAGGAGAAGGGGCACCACATTGAAAACAATTATGTTAAGTAATAAATGGGTGTAAGTAAACTGTTGGAAGGAGAAGGGGCACCACATTGAAAACAATTATGTTAAGTAATAAATGGGTGTAAGTAAACTGTTGGAAGGAGAAGGGGCACCACATTGAAAACAATTATGTTAAGTTATAAATGGGGAAATGTCTTTTATATTTTTTTATTGAACGGATCACATTGAAAACAATTATGTTAAGTAATAAATGGGGAAATATCTTTTATATATTTTTATTGAACGGTGTTTTATCGTACTCATGTCAAGATTTTATTAGATTTTACTCGAAAAATTGTTGAAAATAAAGAAAAACTGAGTACGATACTTTATTAAAGAAGACCGTGTCCTTAAGGACAGAAGATTTACACCTGCAACGTGAAGCTGCAGATCTGTAAGAAATGATTTTGTAGAATTTTACTTAAGCAAAAACTGCACTGAGAAGACAAAAGTTAGCTGTCGACGTATTGAAAATAGAAACAATAACTGCAAGACATGTGATTGAAACACCTGCCCCTTTTTTGTTCCAGCCATCGCTTGCGTCAATGGAGGTCAGATGTTCTACACTGGTTCGGTTCCTGCTTGCCACTGTCCTCTGGGGTTTTCTGGTGTATTCTGTGCAGTTGGTAAATGAAATAGTAGATATTTTCATAATCTTTTCTCTATAGTAGTCACTAGAGATTATAGATAAGCTTCCACCTCTGAGAAAGATCGTTGAACGATGAATTGTGTAATGAGCACAATAGGTTTACATTGCAATTAGTTAATCTGAAAATTACTAGGGCAATGCGAATGGAATGGTAGGAATTGATTTTGACACCTGTAATAAGTTATGTGTCCTCAGGTTAATTGTCGCTGATTTCTTTTTTGCAAAGGCAGTATCGTCCACTTCATAAATTTATCACTCTCACCTAACTAAGTATTAGACTCTGTCTGTCTCTCTGTCACTCTGTCTCTGTCTCTCTGTCTCTGTCTCTGTCTCTCTGTCTCTCTCTCTCTCTTTCTCTCTCTCTCTCTCTCTCTCTCTCTCTCTCTCTCTCTCTCTCTCTCTCTCTCTCTTTCTCTCGCTCTCTCTTTCTCTTGCTCTCTCTCTTTTTTTTCCTCTTTCTCTTTTTCTATATATTTTTGCAACTGCCTATTATTGCTTATCTATTTTCACTGCGGATTCAGCTTTTTGCCCATTGTAGCTCATAGAATTGAAATGGTCACCACGTAAACAGATAAGAACATAGTCAGTATAGTTTAAACTGTTGCGCTTTGATCAATTCTCCCATTATAGCTTGGCATGCCTTCATATCTCCCAAATCGAAAAACAAAATTTCTTCCAGTTTAGGTTATCTCATTACCTATATTTGATAACATTCCTTAAATCCGTTAAAACAACAACATTGATACAATGTATGACTTTCAACGTAGAAAATTGATTGTCATATGTGTTTTTGCTTGTGTGTATCTGTTTGGTTTATACAACTAATTTCCCGATTTTTTCCATCCATTGTAATATATTTTTTTCTGGCTTTTTTTTTTTACTTCCCCAGAGGATCCTGATTCAGTGCTGCAAGTGAGTTCTTGTGTTTGATCTTCGCAGAAATGTTTTAAGACTTTTGAATTATAAAGTTGTCAGAATGAGGTGGAAAAGTTATAATGTTATTTCGCGCTAGTGAAGCTTAGACACTGGTTCCAAGAAAAACTTAAACTTATCGTCGCTCATCGGCAAGGTTGTCTTGAGTGCATTGATGGAGTTCACGACTTAAAATGGTTTTGCTTTTAAACAGCTTCATGTGTTGTGAGAACAACCTACACATTTGCGGCGACTTAGAGGCGATAAAGCGTGGCTTATATTGTTCATATAATGTTTAGGACAGAAGGAGATATTATTTCTTTTCTATATAACGAGGTATTGGCTTAAGCGAAACTTAAAAGAAATTGATGCTGCCTTATCGAAGGTGTATGACAACTTCTTTGTTGAATTCAATACGTCTCTTTAGTATGATTTTTTTTTTTTTGCGATTAAAAAATTCGATATATTAGATCTTAGGAAGAATATGAAACATAATATAATAAGAAAAACAAAGTGTCCTGTTAAAAGTTTAATTGATTTTTTTACATCAAGATGGTTTAAATTCAAAGTTCCTAGATCTTTCTTTACTTAAGCACCTTATAAGAGTTGCTTTACTTTACAAATTTCAAGTTATATATAGCTAGTTGGTCAAACTGATTGTAAAAACGTGTATTTTGCAGGGCTTTTTACAATTAAAAAGTGGCACTGCTCGTATTTGCCTCACAAATTAACGATATGAAAATAAAATCTCGATCATAAAAGGTTCTCACTGACTTTGCACTCACCGGAATTATTATTCCGCAAAGTCAAGGAAAATTAATTACTTTTTATGCAATTTGTTCCTTTTACCAGTTGTGAAGTTTAATTTCTTAGTCTTACCGTGGTGGAACGACTTTAAAAAGAATCGTAATTCATTAAAAATTACAAAATCGTTTTATATACCGAGTTTGGAAATTAAAGCTTTTACCTATATTTTTCAAGAATGGTTTAGGAGAATAAGTCCCTCTGTTTAAAAATTATTTCACGTTTTCATATTCTTGTTTCGTCTCTGCAAAAATCAACTGAAATGTTCGTTTTACTCTTTTTATATCAACCCAAGCCGAAGTATACTGATCTCCTGTCACCTCCAAAGGGAGCCACTATCTACTGCGAGATGTCGCAGCCATGCGATTTCCCTGTCTACCCACAAGGCCCCTCAAACAAGTAATTTTCTCATTATCATTTACCGAGATATAATTGTGTTTGAAATTGTGACTTTCTTAAAAACACAAATAAAAAGTGCTGCTCCACTCGCTCATTTTTTTTTTTTTTTTTTTATTATTTCATTTATGATTTTGTGATTATATGTAGTACAAAAACAAAAAAAAGTTGTCTTAGTTTTTACGAGATCATCGTTTCTGAGGTAGAATTTGGAGTAAATTATTGATTTGAGCTAATAATTTTAAAGTTAGCCTTGTAAGGCTGTTTACAGATTATTTAGCCTGCTCACAGCAATTCTCATATGAATAAAGTTAAATATGTGTTCATTTTTTTATGTTCAATGAATAATCGTTTATCATTCATCTTAATCGGACTTCTATATAACCTAACTTTTCTAAGCCTTTTAGAAAAAGAAATAGGAATTCTATAGCGTCCCATTGGTTACTAGTATAATCGACTTTCAGCACCGTATCACCCAATATAACCGAAGGGCCCAAGTCACCGGATATCACTGTCGCCGTTGGACCCAGCGTCCCCAGCAACGCAACCTCCTTACCTGGACAAGTATTTCAGACTCCGATAACTACAACATCACAAACACCAGGCTCGAAGCAGCTGTGCCTATGGCTGAACCAGTAATAGCCAAAATCAAAATTTACTTTTTAACGAATGCGTGAACTTAAATTAATCGTTAGGGTTAACTTAATGTAATGTTGCTGGGTTGATGTTTGGAAATAAATACTTCATAGGATTTAACGTTAACGGCTCCAACAAATGTAAAGAGTGGAGGTTAAAGTTGATTCTTATTGAGCAGCGCACTTGGATCATTATGCCGCAGTTTATACTTTAAAAAAATAAAGTATATCACTTTCGGAACAGTTCAATGTTAGGACAAATGGGTGAGACCTCGTTTATAACTAGAATTGATAACAGAAACTTACATTTAATTTATCTGCAGCACATTTTGCCGTCTGAGGTATTTGCTCAATTTTATAATGTGCCAAAGAAGTCCTCAGTTACTCTTTGACCTTTGCTGTGGACAACTGAATGATACATGCCACAAGATGTTATTATAGTGCTTAGTAGCAATCTTAATATATAGCATAGCTACTTCTATTGTGAGAAATGTTTTTTAATGAAGAGATCAGCTTACTATGATTTTTAGCGTTACTTTTTAAAACAGTCCTAAGCTTTCTTAAATATCTCAAATTTTCATATGAAGCGACATGCAGACAAAAGGTGATTTTCACTACCGCTTCTCCTTTTTTTCAGACACAATGCGACATCTCGTTGTTTCAATATTATTTTTCAAGGTAGTGTATGATTTTTTTTTAAATAACAGCAGATCTGTAGCTCATCTAATTTTTTAAAGAGTAAGCCTTTACAATTTATTATATCGAGAAGAGTTACATTAAATTACGAAACATGAACAGTATTTCTAATGGCAATATCAAAATGGTTGTAAAAGCTAATACTAACATCTCTAATTTATGTAAAATAGAACAGAAAAAAATCGTTAATCTTGTAAATTATTTTTGGATTAAAACCGTCGCATAAAAAGAATTTATCGCATCACTCCTATCAAAACGTGCCCAAAAATATTTACGTACTTTTTCCTTTTTTTATCTATTCATTTGTCTCAAATGCATATATACAGATGGTGCGCCATAAATAAGTGGTCGAATATGTAAGATACAATTGAAAAAAACTGAGAAAAGATTATTCTTTCTAATTTCCTAGATAGTATGTGTATGTGGACACCTTAATATGTGTCAAACAGGAAAAGATACATTTTAATCTAAAAATATAATTATGTTTATCTTCTAAAACGAACTCAAGTGCCAAGCATTGGATCGACTGTGACTCCTACAGTAAATCAGGTAAAAATAAATTTGCACACTTATTTTAGACTTGGAACACAGGAATCTTTTGAAAAGCATCTCATCATGATAGTTTTAAGTTTTCCTCCTACAATAAAGTGTGTGTCAAAATTGTATATCTGAAAGTTTGGATTCTGTTATATTTTTAAGTGTAAAAGCTAACGATTTTAAGAAAAAAAAAACATCAAACTTATTGTCACTTATTGTAAGGCTCATCAAGATATTATTTAGATTCTGTGCGTTTGCATGTTATAATTTTTACCTTATAACTAGGTATGTTAGTTTCATTTGAAGATTGCATCGAACTTTGTGTGTTATCCAATTATAGATAACAATGAAAAACCACGAGGAATCACAATTATCTATTGATTGTCAAGACTTGTTGAAATATTATTTTCATGCTTTTAAAAAAAAAAAAAAATATATATATATATATATATATACATAAAAGCCTAATATATGTCGAGATTAGGTACTTAATGTTTTTATCATTTATGCTTTTAATAAACTCGTCACCACCCCCGCCCCCCCGGAAAAATTCTCTCTCTCTCTTTCTCTCTGTCTTTCTCCCCACCTCTCTCTCTCTTCTCTCTTTCTCTCTTTCTCTCTCTCTCTCTGTTCATTTTTTTCTCTTTTTCACGATTCTTTCTCCCTCTCCTGGCCTGCATCTATTTGTTACTCTCTCTTTCTCTCTCTCTCTCTCTCTCTCTCTCTCTCTCTCTCTCTCTCTCTCTCTCTCTCTCTCTCTCTCTCTCTCTCTCTCTCTCTCTCTTTCTCTTTCTCTCTCTGTATCTCTCTCTCTCCCTTTCTTTCTCTCTTTCTCTGTACATCAATCTATCTATTTTTTTTATCTGTCTATTTATATATCTATCTATCTGTTTCTCCGTTCAGCCACACTTTCTACATCCTACTCCCTGCCAACACTACTGTGCCTTGTGCCAATGTGAGTGGATGTCACTCTGTGGTAGTGACCACACCGGACCCCTCAGGACAATGGTACGGATTGAATGGAACCGCTGTTATATTCATATGATCGGCAGTTTTAGTTCAATATTGTGAAGTTTGCATCGATGTCCAAAGCAATGAAGCAACTTAAAATGTTAAAATGTACTGAAAGAAAATTTGGAGATATCTCAGTGCGGTTGTTTGTTTTAAAGGCGAGAGAGCATCTAAGATTTAGCTAGTAATTTTACAAAGTAGAATATCAACAATTATTTACGAAATGACTAGTATTTGAAGGTCATGTCATTTCATATCCTACCTCGGTTATAATACAACATGATTTGAGCTTGTTATAGATAACTTTAACTCATGAATAAATTCTTATGAGGAATAAAAACCATTCCAGGGGAAAAAAAGATATTCTTTTGGACAAGGTGAATGAAGCTTTTGTAGTTTTTATCTTCAAACGATACCATTTCTGTAATTTTGTGTTGACGAATATAATGTAAATTAAGTGTAGAAATTGTACAACTGCTTCAATATCGAGAATTTACTGAGCTTCCTTTTCTATCTTTGGTTAGGGTTGGTTGCATTGGAATTAGAAACTCTCTTTCAAAGGCATGTATATTTTTTTTGAATCTTGTCATCACGCAGCGCCGCTGTGTCCAGTCCACTGGCCAGTGTAATTGTGTTCGATTCATTTCCTACACCTGATGGTAACTGCTCCACCGAGGTCAAGGTGCTGCCTGACCCTGCAAACCCTACGGACGTCTGTCTCACAGTGGGGTGAGTTATCCTACACCTGATGGTAACTGCTCCACCGAGGTCAAGGTGCTGCCTGACCCTGCAAACCCTACGGACGTCTGTCTCACAGTGGGGTGAGTTATCCTACACCTGATGGTAACTGCTCCACCGAGGTCAAGGTGCTGCCTGACCCTGCAAACCCTACGGACGTCTGTCTCACAGTGGGGTGAGGTGTCCTACACCTGATGGTAACTGCTCCACCGAGGTCAAGGTGCTGCCTGACCCTGCAAACCCTACGGACGTCTGTCTCACAGTGGGGTGAGTTATCCTACACCTGATGGTAACTGCTCCACCGAGGTCAAGGTGCTGCCTGACCCTGCAAACCCTACGGACGTCTGTCTCACAGTGGGGTGAGCTGTCAATAGTAAAAATAAATATCTTTCTCGTATGGCAATACCACAATGCAGAAACATTCTTTAATTGTTTTCTTGTTTTGTTTTTTTGTTGTTGATTTTTTTTTGTTAGAGTGCTTTTTGTTTTTGTCTGGTTGTGGGGTTTTCCCCTTGATTTATTCTTATTTATTATTTTGGTTGTTTTTTAGTTTTTTTTTGTTTTTTTTGTTTTTTTTTTTTGGTTTTTTTATTATTATTATTATTATTCGTATTTCTATCATACTGTTGCTTCAATTTCTGAAAGTATTTCGATTTGAGACCAAGATAAGGATTGGCCTTAAGATACCCTTACCTGTTATCTATCTATCTATCTATCTATCTATCTATATATATATATATCTGAACACATTTATGTGCCGTATAATATCTCAATAACATATTTTCTTTGAAATGAATCCCAGATTCATTATCTTACTTTCTACGACAGAAGATACCACATCTACATTGTAAATTTCTACATCTACAACAGAAGGTCTTACTACCACAGTAGACAGTTCTACATCTAAAACAGAAGGTCTTACTACCTCAGTAGACAGTTCTACATCTACAACAGACGGTCTTATTACCTCAGTAGACAGTTCTACATCTACAACAGAAGGTCTTACTACCTCAGTAGACAGTTCTACATCTACAACAGAAGGTCTTACTACCTCAGTAGACAGTTCTACATCTACAACAGACGGTCTTATTACCTCAGTAGACAGTTCTACATCTACAACAGAAGGTCTTACTACCTCAGTAGACAGTTCTACATCTACAACAGAAGGTCTTACTACCACAGTAGACAGTTCTACATCTACAACAGAAGATCTCACAACAACATTTGATAGTTTTGAAACAAGAATTGATTATTGTAATTCTTTGTTAGCACGCCTGCCAAAACAACAATTGCAACGACTACAAAATCTTCAAAACAATGCTGCTAGATTAATTACCTTAAAGCGTAAGAGAGATCATGTTACGCCAATGTTGATAGAGCTGCACTGGTTGAACATAAATCAAGATCTGTCTTTTTTGTTTTAAGTGCCTGAACAACATGGCACCAGAATATTTATGTTAAGAGTTTACATACCCTCACGGTCATTACGATCTGCTAACGACCGAACAATTCTTGTCAAACCACATAAAAACTATGTTGCCTACGGCAAGCGATCATTTTCTTATGTAGCACCAACCATGTGGAATCGGCTCCCCAGATATATCAGAGAGTCTGATTTCATAGAGACCTTTAAAAGGCAGCTTAAACACCATTTATTCACCACAACGTATTCCCGGCAGTAGATGATGTTTTACTTGTATCATATTCTTAAGCAAATGTATGTTATGCATGTTATTTTTTATATAATATGTATGTTATTCTTTATGCTATGTACGTCATTCTATATGTTATGTATGTATGTTCAGGCCTTCTAGCCTGCTTCTATCTTATTCTTTTTCTTGTAAAGCTCATAGAGCATTTTAATCATTTGGATATGCGCTATATAAATGCACTTTATTATTATTATTATTATTATTATTATTATTATTATTATTATTATTATTATTATTATTATTATTATTATTATTATTATTATTATTATTATTATTATTATAGTTTTATATCTTCAACAGAAGGTCTCACTGCTACAATTGAAGTTTCTACTACAACAGTACCAGTAGCTCTTACATCCACAGAAGATATAACTAGCATAATGGATGTTTTTACATCTACAACAGAAGATCCCACTACTGCAGTTAAAGCTTTTACATCTTCAACAGAAGATCACTCTACTACAATTGAAGTTTCAATATCTACAACAGATAGTACTACTACAGTAGATAGTTCTACATCTACAACAGAAGATATCACTGCTACAGTTGAAGTTTCTTCATTTACAACAGAAGGTCTTACTACCACAGTAGACAGTTCCATGACTAAAACAGAAGGTCTTACTACAACTGAAGACACTTCTACATCTACAACAGAAGATCCTACTACCACAGCTAAAATATCTACATCTACAACAGAAGGTATTTTTACCACAGTTGACAGTTCTGCATCAACAACAGAAGAAACAACTACCACAGCTGAAGTATCTTCATCTACAACTGAAGATTCCACTACTACAGTTGAAGTATCTACAACTACAAGAGAAGGTCCAACTTCCATTTTGAAGTACCTACAACTACAACAGAAGATCTTACTACCACAGTGGACAGTTCTACATCTTCAACAGAAAGTTACACTACCACAATAGACAGTTTTACATCTATGATAGATCTCATCCCTACTACAGAAAGTTTTACATCTCAAAGAGGTATTCATGTTTACAGGTTTTTAAAGAATGGTTCCACAATCATTTACTGAATATTAGTAGCCGCTTACACCTATTTTTTACGACCTCACTTTCTTGTGATGAGTCCTGAAGAGTTGAATGCCAATTCTTTTCTTTTTTTTCTTTTTTTTTTGGAAGGGGGGGGGGGGAGGGGAGACAAAGTCCTTTATTACAATAGTTTATTTCTTTATTTTTTTGTTTGTTTTGAAGCTGTAAATAAAAATATCATATTATGTTATTTTAACATTTCAAAGTAAAGAGCAATTCTCTTTTTGGGTTGCAAATGTGAATCTTTTTAATCTCATCCGTATGCATTAAATAAAGTATGGAATAAATGTCAAGTAAAATTAGAAAAAAAAAATTCAGTAAATTCATCTTCCATCCATGTTAACATTACATTTCAATATTTCATATGCACACCACACAGTTCCACACCGATCAGCTCAACATCTGCAACAGATTGTTCCTCTCCAAATTACAGTTTGATATGTACTAAAAAAAAGACCATTCTTCCATGTTAGACTGTTTTATAACTACAATTTGTGTTCTAATTTCTATACCATATGATGTTTTTCCAACTGTTGGCTGTTCTACCTCAATTTTTACATTTATAATAGAAAATCCCTCCTCAAAATACCCTTACAGTTTCACTGTCAGCACATGCTTTTTCTAGGATGGAAGGTAGTTTTACATCTAAAACAAAAGATCTAACTACCACTGTAGACTGTTCTACATCTACAAAAGATGGTCCTTTTTCCACCATAGATAATTTTGTATCAATATGAGCAATCTTGCTTCTAAATTAGATATTTTCAAATTCTTTTACAACTACATTTAAATACTTGAAAGGAGTCAATTTTTAATTTACACTAAAAAATATCAGCTATATAATATGAGACATTGTGGGATCCTTGCATTGGGAAAGTGCAACTTGATTGAAGTTTTCTTCCTGATCAGGTACTTCAATTTTTCTCCTAATACAAAACATTTAGCACATTTTAACCAGTCATTAAGGTAGAATAAAAAAAAATGGCTCTTTGCTTTAGATAATGTTACGTCTCCACATATTGCTGGTGAAGAGTCTATAGATTCTATCAGCATTTCAAGTGATCATGAATTTTTTTCATTCTAAGCCCATAAGGTCGACACAGTCATAAGTGGCTCTTATTAAAAATTTTTGATACATGCAAATTATGAACAGAAAGGTCTACATTGGCAGTAGACAACTTTTTGTCTAAGACAGATAACCCATTTTCGTCAATGAATGATACTTTTCCATGGGAGTGGATTACAATTAATTTCCCTCATTCAATGCTTTTTCATGGGAGTTTAATACAACTAATGTCACTTATCTATTGAACAAAGTTTCACATCCGTGGGATATTTTGGTTTCACTTTACAGATGTGCTAATGACAATTGCATTAACATAGTTAAATTTGTATATAATCTATATCTGATTTTAAATTCCTCAAAAGATAGTTCCACACCTGCAGCAGACACTCCCTCTTCATTAGACACTTCAATATCTTCATCAAATGATCTGTCTTCAAATGCAGATAGTGTTTTTGGTCTACCTTATATTGTTCATCTTCAATCACTTGTTCCTTATCTAGTTCACACCCTTCTTCCAAAAATAAAAAAAAGTCTGAATCATTCACAAAAACTCTCATTTCCAAGGTAGATGTTCAATAATTATTATGGAAGGTTTAATTATTACAACTGACAGTCCATGATCCACAGAAAATCCTTTCATCACAATGAACAATATTTAATCTGCAGCAGATTGTTCATTTGCCTCTGGAGACTGTTCTTCATTTATATCAAATCTTTTTTCTTCCACAGTTGACAATTCTAAATCATTACAACCGGATTTAATTCCACAGTAGAAAATTCTTCAGTCCCATCAAATTGTATCACTACAAGAGTGGGTTCTACTATGGTAGAATGTTATCCAGTTCATATATCTGATACCTCAACCCTTATATTACAATTTTTCACTGATGTCTTGTTTATCAACACAAGATATCTCTACTTATATAGCATACAGTGTGTTGAAAGTAATACTAGATTTAAATCATCTTCTTTCTTAATTACTTAGGAATTTTTATTTATACGTTATACAGTTGAGTCCAAATAATTCGAATCCGGATATTTCAAGTTCTTGCATATTTCGAAGTCTTTTAATTTTACCGAATATTTCTCTATTTAAGCTTTATCAAAAAATATCGGTCAGTCCGAATTTTGAAATAAGGATCCGGTTAATTCGAAGCGATTTTGGCGTGATTTATCTATTGTGACACAGTGAAAGCACTTGTCCAGGCTTGTAAAACAAAGTACATGTAGTACTATGCTCCGTGCGGCAAGTGATTCTGGTGTGTGTGTGTGTATGCCCACCTACTTTACAGGCAAGAGTCTGCAATAAGGCCCACCCCCACCCCCCTGCACACTTGTGCGACATTCCTGATTTGTCATCCACATTTTATTTTAATCTCTTTCTCGCTTTTTTTTTTTTTTTTTTTGTATTCTGATAATTCGAATTCTGGTTAATTCAAAGTCCTTTTTTTATCCAAATAAGCGGACTCGACTGTATTTTGCTTTTTAACTTCAATAAAGTAATGACTTTACCTCTACATTTCAAAACTTTTGGTGGCGGAAGATCAAAAGGTCACAATGCATTTATAATAAGTTGTATATAAACTTTTGGAATTTGGCTCTGTTCATTTTCAAAATAAGAAGATACTACAAATTTTGCTTCTTTGTAAAAGAAAGTAACCCATGTTCTTTAAGATTGGTATCTCTTCAACAGAATTTTTTACTTCCTCAGTATAAGGCTCTTCAAGAGATGGTCTCATTTTAACTGTAAAATATTTGCCTATCTCCAATAGTGGCTCATTTTTCCTCAGTTGACACTTCTACATCTACGACAGATGATCTAACTACCACAGAAGAAAGTTCTACATCTACAACAAAAAGCTTTACTACCTCAGTAGGCAGCTTTACAACAGAGGGAACCACCACCACAGCAGATAGTTCTACATCTACATCAGTAGAAGTTTCTACAATAGAAGATTTTTCTACCACAGTAGGCAGTTCTAAATCTACAACAGAAATTACCTCTACCACAGAAGAAGTTTCTACATCTACGGCACAAGATATAACTACCACAGTAGACAGTTCTACATCTGCAACAGAAGATCTTACTACAACAGTTGACAACTATATACCTACAACAGAAGGCATAACTACCAAAGTAGACAGAACAACATCTTCTGCAGAAGGTTTTACAACCACAGTGCACTGTTCTACAACCAGAATAGAAAATCCTACTATCACTTTAAAACTTTCTACATCTAAAAGAAAAGGGCCCATTTCCACAGTAGTACATCTATATCAGAAGGTCCCACTTCTACAGTAGAAGTTTATACATCTACTACAGAAAGTTTAACTACCATAATGGACAGTTCCATATCTACCACAAAGAAATTTCTATATCTTTAACTGAGGGTATTGATACCACAGTACACAGTTCCACATGTGCAACAAAAGGCCCCATTTCCACACTAGACATTTTTTACATCTACAACAATAGGTCCCAAATCCACAGTAGACAGTTTTTTTATCTACAACAGAAGGTCCCACTACCACAGTAGAAAAGTCTGCATATACAACTGGTCTTTCTACCACAGTAGACAGTTCTACATCTACAACAGAAGGTATCACTACTGCAGTTGACAGTTCTTCATCCACAACAGAAGTTCCCACCATCAACTTAGTCATTTCAACATCTACAACAGAAGGTTTTACTATCACAGTAGACAACTTTGATAGCCCATCTTTTTCATTGAATGATACTTTTTTGTGGGAGTGTAATACAATCATGTCACTCACTCATCCTTTGAAAAAAGTTACACATGTATGAGAAATTTTGGGTTCCACTTCACAGGTTTGCAAAAAAAGTTGCATTTTAATTGAGCATTTAAATCCAATCTGATGTTTAATTCCTCAAAAGATTATTCCATACTTACAAAGCAACCCTTCTTTCATAGTGGACACTTCAATATCTTCATCCGATGATCTTTAAAATGTAGACAGTTTTTGATCTGCCTTTTATATTTCTTCCTCAATCACCCCTTCCACATCTAGTACACATACTCCACAACTCAATATTTTTTAATCAATAACAGATGTACACTGTCACTTCCATAGTAGATGTTCAATCATAATTACTGTCAAAGGTTTAACCATTACAATTGACTGTCTTTCGTTCACAGAAAGGCTTTCTACCACAATGAACAGTATTCAATCTGCATATGAAAGTTTATTTGCATCTGTAGACATTTCTATATCAGAGACAATGCTTCAGTCACATCAAATAATATATTTCAAGAGTGGTAGAAGGTGATCCAGTCCCCATTCCAGATTATGATTTTGCACTGAGGACTTATTCATCAACACGAAATTTATGTTTTTATATAGTATGCAGTGTTGAAAAGAAAGTAATGCTAGGTTTAAATCATCTTCTTTCGATATTACTTAGTGTGGAGTTTTGATTTTCACATTATATTTTGCATTTTAACTTCAACAAAATAATGACTTTACTTCTACATTTCAAAACTTTTGTGGCTTAGGATCTAAAGCTCACAATGCAATTAGAGAAAGTACTTAAAAGACATTTTGACCCTTATTCTGTCTATTTCTAGAATAAGACGAAACAACAAATTTTGCCTCTTCCTGAGAGAAAGAAACCCATGTTCTTAAAGATTAGTAGTTTTTCAATAAAATTTTAGTAATAATTCCACTCACAATGCAGATAATTTCTCTTTTTCAACAAACATAGAACTGCAGTAAGAAGCTCTTTTCAACTGTCTATACAATAACATGAATTGATGGTATTATTTTGAGAAACATTTGCCTATCTCAAACATTCGCTCAATTTTCTTCAGCTTACACTTCTTCATCTACGACAGAAGGTCTTACCACCACAGTAGAAAGTTCTACATCTTCGGCAGAAGGTCTTATTATCACAGTAGACAGTACTTCAACCAAAGGTATCACTACCACAGCAGACAGTTTAACATCAACAACAGGAGGTTTTACTACGACAGTAGACAGTTCTACAACAAAAGAGGTTATCACTACCACAGTAGGAGTTTCTGCATCTACAGCACAGGATTTTGCTACCACAGAAGACGTTTCAACATCTACGAAAGGTCTTACTACCACATCCTTAACATAAGTTACAACTATAACAGAAGGTATCACTACCAGAGCAGACAGTTTTACATCTACAACAAAAGATCCCACTACCTCAGTTGACAGTTTCACATCTACTCCAGAAGGTCTTACTACTACAGTTCAATATTCCACATCTACAATAGAAGGTATTTCTACCACAGTAGTCAGTTCTACATCTGCAACAGAAGGTTTTACTACCGCAGTAGACAGATCTACATCTACATCAGAAGTTCCCACCACCACCTTAGTCAGTTCAATATCTACAACAGGTCTTCCTACCACAGTATACATTTCTTCATCTACAACAAAAGGTCCGACATTCACAGTGGAAACTTTTGCGTCTTCATTTATAACTATTTATGTTTTAAATAACTTAATAATAGTTTCCTAAACTTATAGTGCATTGCTAATAGCTACTATAGACCTTGATTAGACTTATCTTTAATTTTTTTTTTATTTTTGGACAAATCCTAAAGATTGGAATGTTATAGTTTTTGTTTTTAGCAAAAGACTCTTTGATAGCATGAATGAGTTTTTGTCTCTTTCCCCTTTTTTATTAGTTTAATTTTTGTTCTAATATAGTCTCTTCTGGTGTTCTTTTTATCATAGCAAAAATGAGAACATTGCATGTTATTCCTTTTGAACTTGACAATATCCTCTTAGTTAAATTATGTTACCAATTTGAATTAAATTTTAATTTCGGTATTTGACTCTACTACTGTAGCATAAATTTACCCTCCCATCCAATTCTTCAATAGACAGCCCTATTTGACAGTGATTAAGTTTCAGTGAGTTCATCTTTTATGAATGGCACCTTTAAAAAACATTTGTTTTATTCCATAGGACTCAGTTCCACATCAATCTACTCCACACCTGAGTTTGGAAAGTGTGAAGATCCACAAATATGGGTGAGTTCCATGGTCAATTCTACATTTCCTGTAAACAGATTTTATTAATCTCACAATTATAATGCATTTTAAAATGTATTTTCAATGTCAATTTTGTTTCTGAAAGAATTTAATGATCTAATTAATGATGCAATTCCATTTCAATGACTCTGCTGTGACCATTGATTTCGTCGGATTGGTTATCAAATTACAGACGAGTCTGCTTATTTTGAAGTCATTGGGATAAAAAAAGGACTTCGAATTACAGAATACTTAGAGAAAGAGGGTAAAAAATGTGTATGACAGATTGAGAACATCGTACTGGTGTGCGCTGGGGAAAAGGGGCAGGGGAACTGCTATAGTCTCCTGGGCCTAACCCTTTTCCCTTTCCCTCTCGTAGCCTTAATGCAGATTCTTGCCTGTAACGGAGGTGGGCACATGTACACCAGAATTGCTTGCCACGTGGAGCATAGCACTTCTTTGTTTTACAAGCCAGGAAAAGTGCTTTCACTGTGTCAGAATGGAAAAATCACGCCAAAATCGCTTCGAATTAACAGGATCCTTATTTCAAAATTCAAACTAAATGATAGTTTTTAATAAAGTTTAAAGAGAGAAGTATTCGGTAAAATTAAGCAACTTCAAAATATCCAAGAATTAGAACTGTCCTTATTCGAATTTTGGGGCTCAACTGTTTATTGATAAAGAGAAAGAATGCATAGAGTATTTCATGTGTGTCATAACTCCATTGCCTTTAAGGCTAGTCCTGAAATGTGTCAGCCTCCCTTTTTTTTCTTTATTGTTCATTCAAGTGGAAGTATGAGTGTGGCCAGACTTGAAGTCTGAATGTATTCAGCTGAGAGTCTTTATCAATAAATAGGCAGCAGGTTATTCCATATTTAAAAATAGTTTATTTTTACAAAACAGGTCTATGGTAAAAAAATGTTTCATTTTCTCTTCTCATCACATGGCTAAAAAGAAGTTGCAAGGGCATTTCCATTACACATTTGTTTGAGTAACGACATGCTTTTGGTGATTTTGTTCAAGCTTCACATCCATGCATCATGATATTTTCAATATGGCACTGAAAGGCTCTTCTTGTTTGATGCTATACTTATTTCAATGCTGTTACTTCTGGGTTTCATTGCGCGAGTTCAAGTTCATAACTATTTGAACAGAACACCTTTATTGAAGTTCAGCTCCTCGAATGAAAACAGTATTGTAAACATCAAGTTGTCTATGTTGAACTTCTTAATACCTTGATATTCCACCAGAACTATCTTTATTATTACTTGCATATTGTGGAGAGGAAAAAATGGTAAAGGATATTACTCAGCTCTTTCTAAAGCTTTGCTATATGTTTTGAAATGCGCTGCTTTTTTCTTTAACTTACATGTTACTAGTCAATGGATGAAACCTAAAATACGCATTGGCTCATGTTTATTTTATTTCTTTTCTGCTGCACATGTTAGCCTTAAAACCAGGCGATACATTTTAGAGTTTAAAATTTGCTAATATCTGAAATATCATTTTTTTTATTTTTTTCCCTTAGGACGAGGCTTTCTCAGAACACAAGGCTACATGTGTGTGCACAGTAAACGGGAGAAGGAGGACTGTGATCCGTCCTCGAATATCCAACGAGCGCTTGTTGAGAGCTTTTTTGATTGGCTCGGGCACCTCCACATCTGGCCTTATAATCTTTACCCTCGCCTATTTAACTGTCAATGCAGTCAAGAATAGGTAAAATTTTTGTGTTATAAACAAACACTTCTCTATTCTTTAGTACTAATTGATAGTTCACATTAAGTTAAACACCATATGAATCCTACAATAACTACACAAACAACTTGTTGCCTCAATCTTTCTGTTTCCTAATGCATTTTTTCATCAGTATTTTGAATCCCGTATTCCTTGTCATCTAACTCTTTTTTTTTTTTTACAGAATAATTTAGAACTCCTTGCACAATTGAAAGTCAGCCCTGAATCAGTGAAATCTGTGAAAATAGATCGATATCAAGATCTAGGTATAGATCAAGTCTAACGCAATAAGGGCATCAAATGGACCTGGTCTGTTTAATTGTTTTCAGACTGCAGAATCTGGAGAAGAATTTTCTGATGATGATCCAGAGTTTTTATGCTTGCTGCATCTTTTATTGCTTCATAAAGTTTTCCAAAATATGAAATTAGCACCCTTTTTGTATAAAATATATGGAAAAAAAACGACTAAGTTATCAAAATAGTTAAATAAAAAATTTTTGCAACCAACAGATTTAAAAATAAATTTGATTTATCCAAAGTTTCAGAATGATTGGTAACATCTTTTTCCACTTTTTTTTAAAGCCAAAAAGAAACAAACTCAGTTTGGAGGGAATAGTTAGAGGAAAGATGGTCACTCGCAAGAGAGTTGATGACACTTTCTTTACCCTTTGTAGCTTGTGCTTTATCTACTTAGCTTTCCAAAATACCTCCTGCCAAAAAATTTGGTTCTCGTTTAAACTAAACATGACCTTTCTTTCTTTTTTCTTGATTTTTGTGAGGTTAAAGTTCTTTTTCTGAAATTATGTCACCAATTTTCGCAGTCACTAGATAAATTTGGATCACTGTGGTGTGATATGCTAACCCTTCTTCAAAAATAAATATATGAGGTGATTCTTTGCTTATGAATAAGCATATTGACTAAGGAATTAGTCTGATGCCAGCTTCATGTTTGTTTAGAGAGACATTTTTTTTTTTGCTTTTATCTGAAGAAAAAGTAGCTTAAAACTGACTATATAGATCTACAGAGAGGAAATTATTTTTTTTAATTTCTAGGTTACAACACGGATCACAACAGAGACACCTGGAATAGTTAACAAATTTATGAATGAAAATGTGCATAATTATATGAAATAGAATTTAGAGACATGAAAATATGATTATTAATGATTATCATTTAGGCTTTTTAAATAGCTTCGCACAGTCAAAATAAATTTTTAGTCCCATTACAAGATTTTGGTGTTAGAAACTGCATTTTTCCCAGTTTCTCTGTGACAAAAGTTTTATGAAATTATGGTTGTGACAGCAATGTAAATGAATGCTATGAGAAAAGTGAGCAACTTCGGAAGTTTGGCCTACACTTCTCTGGCAGGTTACACGAGAATATCACTTTTCAGTCCCAGCCTTCTATTTTCATTGACAGAAAAATTCATTTGAAATATGGAAAATATAGCATTTTATAATTTCAAACAAACCCTTTTTTGTGTTGTCTTAAATTTTATTCCAAACTTGATTTCTTTGAATATTGGATATTTAAAATACACATAAATAAGTATAAACTTTCTTTCCCTCTTTTTTTTTTTTAATTAATTAATGTTATGTTTAATTTGTACGCATTTTTCTTGCTGGTTAGGTCTGAAAGGAGGAAAGCTAAACAGAATGGGGATGACGTGTTTGATGAGGATCAGAGAGCAAGGAAGAGTTACCTTGCAAGTTACTTTCACCGAGGAGATAAGTCCCTTTATGTGGACAGTCATAGATCATCAAGTCCTTTTTGAAACCGATCTCTTTCGGATTCTGACTTCTTATTTATGTGATTGCTGTAAGTGTAATAAAAAGGCATTGAAAGTCCATAAATATTCATATTTGTTATTACTTATGTTGTCAACTGTTGTCATATCTTCTTTTTTTTTCTTTTTTCATAATGATGTAATAATAAAGTTGTGTGGATAGAATTGCAGTATTAGTATCACTTTGATTTAAAAAGAAAGAACAGGCGAAACTTAAACCTTGTAAACTCCATTATCGTTTGATGAAATGTGGACCATGTGTAGATATATCAGCCACTTTCTGTGAGAAATCATTTTCTGGAGTGATAGATTGGAAATGGGAATTCCTTGAAGTTTGTTACAGCAAGCAATAGATATCTAGACTTAAAATTTTTTTTTTTAATTCCTGATAAAAATAAAGCCAAATTGGAAAAAAAACTTTTGCGGCTCTCAAATGAGCAATTATATTTTCTGATGGCCTTTTATGAATCTAAAACACATTGAATAAAAATGAAATTACAAAGACCTTGAAAAGATACAATTTGTACAACACGTAGCTCCACCTGCAAGTTTACACATCTGTCAAATAAAATGCAAGTTTAACATAATAGTTGCAAAACTCGCCATTTTTAATTTTTTTCATAGAATTTAAAAGAAATTGTCCATAAGTAAGACATGTTTGAAGTAGCGCCTTCCAAAAACAGGCATATTAAATGCAATTTCTAAGATCAGGGCTTAATTAATAATTCAATTTAAGTTTAAGCTCATGGCACTCCAAGAGATGCATTTAGATTGAGCTTAACAAACTTGGGGAAGGAAATTGCCATAAAAGCCCTGTCTTAATGGGAATCCCAAAAGGTCTTTTGATTTTCTAGACTTAATTAATATTCAGGGCATGGTTGTTCAGGTATCAAATTTAATTTAAATTGAAACTAGCTATACAGACTAAAAAAATCTGCATATGAGTAAAATCTTTAGAAGAGAAGATACACTTATAGTTTTTCATTGAACTCTTGTCCTCTCTGATAAAAGTACAATTGAATCTAAAAAAATCAAATTCCTTTTTGACTCAACGTCAAGAAAGGTTACCAAATCATTTACCTCTCTTTACCTGTGCTTATCTCATACGCATACTACACCATTATTATTTATGATCTTTCAAGCTAGCCACTGCTGTTCAACTATCTGTTCTAAAACTTATGATATCTAATGCTGTGAGCAGCAAATAGAATCTTTAAATTAAATTTATTAGATTATTTGGCTCTAAGTTAGCTTTAAAAAACCAAGACTAAAAAGAATTGAATAATTCCAATATAAAAGATGCTGTGCTCATATTTTAAAACGATATGTTATTGATTGCTCATAAGCAAATGCTAAGAATTACTCTGATTAAAAATATTAAACATCAGTATCTTCAGGTTCAACATTGGTACCTTGGATTTTAGCTAAGAAGCTGAAATGTGGCATTTCTATTGTCCATTACCAAAAGATGATTATATTTCAGCAAAACTTTTCTGCATATCACTTTAACATTTATTGCTGCAGCAGCTCAAAATTGTTAAATTGTTTTACAAACACCACCATGAATAAGGTTTTGATCAGTAACTTTGCTTTAACTAAGACTCAAATGCTGTGAAATCTTCCTCATGCATTAAATTATTTTCCTCTCTAACTTTACCATAAGATTTACTTCCACTTAGTAAAAGGATTCTTGGTGCTCTTTTTCCTTGGAATGAGCTTTTCTTTGTATTTTCAAATTTGCTTGCTAACCAGGTGTTTTCTTATGATATCATTTATTATTGTCAAATAATTTGAACTTGTTTGCCTTGCAATAAACACATAACACCCAAGATATTGATAGAAAATGAAGAAAAGAGCAAGAAAAAGGAGATATAATACAGTATAATATATTTTTTATTCAACTCGTTTAGTCATCAAAGCAGTACGCTTTTAGAAAGATTATATTTAGTTAAACATGTAATATCAAAATCTATTGCTTTAAGTCCGGTCAAGTAATAAGCAAAATTATGGAACACTACATACAAAGATAAAATCAGCAGATAAATGTCCGTCTATGAACAATTTTTGTAAAATGAATTCCTTTGAGAGTTTCCATTTCAATGGAAAGATTCCTTTCCCACAGAGATAACTGCAATTTAGTTACTTTATATATTTTGAGCCCTGAGTATCAATGATAAAAAAAAGATTTTTGTTTTGATACAATATAGCAGACAGATTTGGAGCATTGGGCACTTAACACACCCAAAAAAAAGTTGAAATAGTTCCTTTTGTAATACCATCAAGAAGCAATGCTTATTGCACCTTTTTTATCAAATCATTTGCCTTTTCAATTTACAATAATTGCACATGTATTAAGATTATAAGAAGAGGGTATTGAAAATTGATATCTGCATCCTCAGGCAATACAGTCCTGAAACACTAACCCTTTCAGTCACAAAGATTAAAGTCCCCATCATATAATGTAATTAATTAGATCAATTACCAGAATTCACTCCACCCATACTTGAACTCAATAAGGCTGGATAATGACTCTTCAAACTACATAACCAGGAATACAATCTAAGTAAAACAAGTTATCACAAGTGTTAAATGAACACACAACAAAAGCTTCATCTGTCAATGTAATATTTCTGCATGACATTTGGTTTTTGTATAGTGTAAATACTCTTTGCATAATTAAACAAAGAACAATAAAGTACACATATCTGTAAGTGACAAATTAAGCATTAAAAACTTATATAATTAGATGAAATGCTCTAAGTCGGGCTCCAAAGTAAGTTTAGATATTATATTCACTTGCAAGAGCTACATTTCATCTCTTAACTGCCTTGTCAACCAAGTAACTGGCAGACCGTAAGCTTAAGTTTTAATAACAATCTTATGCTTAATAAGAGATAATTCTTGATTCATAATTGTAACAAAGAAGAAGGAAAACATACAATATGTTTTACAAATCCTAAAGATTATTTTATTTTAAAAGTATGTTGCACGGTTCAATGCCACACAATATTTGTAACAGTGCAATGCATTGCATAGAATTAGAAGTAGGCCTAAATGGGTTTCACATAGGTTGCCATTGTTTTATCTCTTATCAGATTTAAATAATTTCTTGGTAATATTACCTTTACAAAAAAGGAGAAAGCATCTGCTAAATGAAATGTAAATATGTAAAGTATACAAAAAAGGTTAATCCCCAGACTTTTTAGTAAAGAAAGAACATATCAAGCAAAATACTGGTCAATGGTAAAATAAGTTAACTTTTAAAAGATTTACAATTTTAATTGTACATACATATAACTTTAATATAACCACATAAAAATATAGAGGTAGATATGGGATGCGAAATCTTTGATGTGAGATAAAACAATAGTGGATCCAAACTATGAGTTGACGCTAAAGAGTTTTTGAAATTAATTTATCCTTTTGATATCTGGTTTTTTTTTCTGAGTAATCTAAATCCCTTTCTTTGCCGATACTTTATTTTCATATTATAATACTTCTTTTTGAAAAATGTTCAGTTGAGATGCTGTGCAATATTTATTTCATTTAATACTATTTACCATTTCTATCTACAAACCTGTTCAAACATGCACATTTTAAAAGTGTAAATTGTCTAGGTTGAGTATTGGGGTAATGGTACAGTATACAGAGTTGGACTCAACTGTTTGTCTTGGAGGCTTTACACTAGCAGTAGTACTCAGTAATACTGTATTTAGATTATTACAATTGTAACAGTGGCAAAGGCAGCCACTCTGTCATATAAACACAAGATCAACTTTCAATATTTATTTGTGTGTAAACCTAGCTGGCAGTGAGGCAAGCCTTTTTTCATGAATATGTACAGTGGAACTCAAGAATAACAACTCTTGATCTTTTCATAAAGTATCGTTGTAACAAGGCTTGCCATTATTTCCGCAAAAGGGGTTAAAGAAGAATTTATTGTGATGAATGGGACATAAGAGGTTTGAAAAAATCTTTGCTATGAGTGAGATGTATAGGTCTTGCGTACCACGCGCAACTCGCTGGACCGCACGCTGTGTGATACCAGAGCTCTGGTGATACTGATACTAGGCCTAGACAACGCTTTTAAGGGAGGGAACTGTGTGGAGAAAAGGCATGAAAGCCTGCATCGCTTGTTCGTTGGTACCACAGCAATGCAGGCAAGACAAAATGTTCGAGATGTTTTCCTAAGAAAAATTTTGGTGCCTTCTTTCCTTTGCACCTTCAGATCTAGTTGATGTTATTACAGAGGGAAGAGGCATCGATACTCGTTATCGCAGAAATAAACTGAATGACATAGAGGAGAAAACAGGATTTTTAGATCTGTCGTTATAGCAATGGCTGTCCCTATTCGAGGTTTGTTTAATATGGGTTTCACTGTAGTGTAAATGTAAGGCATCACTGATGGTGAATGAAAGGCTTATTAAAGTTAGAATAGGATGATACACCATGATGAGTAAAATAGAAGGTTATACTGAAAGAGAGTAGTTTTTGTTTTTTCCACATAAATCATCAGCTTAAACAATCCTACCTTAAAGAGATACCTTGACCTACAATGTAGTGTGAATATTATGGGAGCAGTTAGGTCTCGCCAATTTAGAGTTATCGAGTGGAAAATACTTAAATTAACTGAAATTAGAAATTCCTTACATTTCCACTTCAAAGCTATTGATAGTTTATATTCCTTATAGATACCCTCCATTTTATCATCCTAGCTCAGTTTCAACTTCTATTTAACCATACAAAGATGTTTTCAACTACCCGTACTATGTGGGAGAATCCATTAGAGTTAAGTATTCACCCTTACTGAATTAATTAACAACAATGATGACATTAAAAAATGCATAAAAATTAAAATGTGCTACAGATGAAAATGCATTAAAAAAAAAAAACAGAAAATCATAAAGCTTACTATTTTCTGACTGTTTATTAGTGAAAGGTAAAGAAATACATAGAGTTATTAGAATGAGGCACTAATTTCAGAATATTGGAAGAAAATTTGGAACATAAGCATTAATCACATAGAACGCAGTATTCAAAATAACAAAAAAAAATGTAGGAATATCATCTAATGCTGCAATTTTGACAATTATTATGCATCTCTGAAACAAAAAATTGAAAAGATACATGCTTTGTCCTACTTAATGATTTTGAAAACCAGTTTAAAAACGAAAATTCAAATATAATTATATATCTGCATGTTATTCATGACTGAATTTATCAACATATAGGAAATATAAATTAGAATCAAATGACAACTCTAATTTATTCAATAGACAAGCTTTGCGATCCAAAAGCTCCATTTTTGTTTTATGCATCTTTAATTTTACTGTTCTTTCCTCATATAAGATGGTATTCATTTCTTGAAAGATTATGACTCTTACAATGATACCTGTTTCGCAGCAGGTTTAGAAATAAAATGAATGAGAAAGCCAGCTTTTTTATTCTATAAGAAAGATATTTAGTGAATATGATTTATTAAACTTTACATGTGTCTTTTTGTTTCTTATTTTTTTAAACTAGTTTATAAACTTTGAATTGGTTTGAGTTTGACATAAATTACATGTTACTCGCAAGTGGTGAATATCCTTTTTTTCCCAATCCCTTCCTTTACTATTATCTTGAAATTTAAAAAAAAAATTTTAAAAAATGGCCCATCCTAAAAATATGTTCCCAAAGAACCAGCCTCACATGCGATATCATACATTACTGAATTTTTTTTTAAGGACTGTGGAAAATCATACAGTTACAGAAATGAAAACTGAGGTGGAGGATTTATGTGGAATATTAGAAACAAGAAGATACATGTATTTATGAAAGACATCTGTGAATTTCTTACAGATCAAAGTTCAATTACACAATACATTGATATTTTACCTTCCAATCTATAGAAAAATAAATGATGCAATTACAAGGAATCAGTACATTTACCAAATATAGAGATAAAAAGGTGGATGCATGCAAATTAAAGAAGAAAAGAAATATATAATATGTTTTTACGAAAATGAAAAAGAAAATGCAAATTAAATTATGACAAGCACTCTGATTTAACCATACTGCATTATACTTGGAATTCAAATGAAAATAAAAGCAAAAAAGTTACAAATGACCTCAATATATAAGTTATTATTTGCAGTTTTACTGTTTAAATACATGTATAAATTTCATGAATTTTTAGTAAAGTCAATATGCAAGATTCACCACTGCCCACAGTCCACATAATTATCATCCAAAGGCACAGTAGGTTTGAGAGAGTCTTAACACATTCTGGTTTATAAAGAACATTTATTAATAAAAGGATTTCGGTTTAACTGAAAATAGAGATGGTACTGCCCTTCCTAATAGACTAAATCAACCAGTTCATGTTTGACTACAGTTTACATAGGAAATAGACTATCGCCTGCCAAAAGTAAAATTTGATGAAGATAGAGGCGGGATCAACAACTTGCAGCTATAGAAAGAAATATATAGCTGACACAGCCTACAGCTGGACTTGCAACTCTTGTAGGTTTACCTTTATTCAGACTCTCATAAAAAGGGCAAGTCATTTAACCTCACCCTGGCCATAGCCACATCCCTCACCTATACTCATTTCATAGTAGGAGATGACTGCACTTTTCCCATCCTGTGATTATAATAGAGCAAATTCAGCTGAGCTGTACCTGTATGGCCTCAGCTTCTAGGAGTCTGCTTTCATACACACATATTTTCATGCTGAAAGTTTGCCTGCCTGACTCTGCAATTACATGGAATGTTTCGGCAGTGATTTCTGCATATCATCAGGATGATAAAAGGCAAATGTTCATAATTAAGAAAAAAAAACTCAGATAAAATGTATTTTGTAATTCAACCACTTGAGAAAATAGCTAATCTATATGTCTAAGTGCCATAGCTTACATTTGTGTTACACAACTATGGGTGGTAAGTTGAATGACTTAAATGATTTAAAAGGAATCATAGACTGTTACTGTTACAGCTTGCTTAACCAGATTTCCACTTGAATGCTAAAAATCTGTGGGAGATGAAACAACTGCTTTGGGCCAAAGTAAAGAAATTTAATAATGTACATGTATCTTGTTAATCATAACATTTACCAATAAAACATTTGTTGAGTTTGGGGATACATAGGGTGCTCACTGCTGTTATCTGGATCATAAATAGGCGGAGGGTATAATGGTGGACACATCACATTGTTGACGGGTGGAGGATCTGGTGGAGCTATGGGGTTTTGAAGGGGTGTGGGAGCTGTAGGAACTTCAGAAGTGGTCGCAGCATCTGTTCCTTGGACTGGCAAAGTGCGCTGTTCCACAGAGGCATCATTTAATTCCTTGTTTCTTGCCTTCCATTCTTGAAACCATTTGTAGTCTCTTTCACCATGCACTTTCCTCACATGCACATTGCGATTGCTGGCAACAGCAAATCTGTCACCACATATTGGGCAAATCATAGGTTTCTCTTTAGTGTGAGTGAGAAGGTGGACATTGAGATAGTCTTTGCGAGCGAATTGTTTGCCACAATATTCACATCCAAAATTCTTCTCTCCTGTGTGGATTGTGAGGTGTGCTTTCCAACCAGACTGTTGCCTAAAGCGCTTGCCACAATGAGGACATTTATACCTCTTCACACCACTGTGCATGTCCATGTGCCGTGATAGAACAGACCTGTGACGACATTCGTAATTACATAACTTACATTTGAAACGCTTCTCTGAAGAATGATTCAGTATATGAGACTCAAGGCAAGTCGAATCTGAGAACTTTTTTCCACAAATTTTACATTCAAATCGCTTTTCACCTAAATGACCTTTCATGTGATGTCTAAGTGCACCTTTGCTGGAGTAGAATTTGTGACATATTTGGCACTGGAAAGGGTTCACTGCCGAATGATAAGCCAAGCTGTGGTGTTTCAAAGTCTGTGAGGAAGCAAATGTTTTCCCACATGCAGTACACAAAAAAGGTCTGTTGTGGTGACCTAGATGTACCTTCAGATAGCAATTCCTTTGAAAAATTTGTCCACATATGTGGCATTTTGGTTTGTCAGCTACAGTGCTATGCAGCTGCTCATGTCTCTCTAGTTGAACAGCCCCACTAAATCCAACTGAGCAAATCTCACAAAAAAATGGTGTCATATAGGAAGCAAAACTAGATTCTGGCTTATGACAGTCCTCTTTGTTTTCACACAACACTTCTCTCTGCATATGAAACCGTCTGTGTACTGTGATAGCCATTTTGGTCCTAAAAGTCTCCAGGCATTGTGCACATTTGAAAGAATTACTTTCTTGATCATTCTTGATGAGTGTGTGAGCCTCGTCAAAGTGTTCCTCTAATAACATTTCCGAGATGAAGGTTGCATTGCATATTTTACACTGAAATGGTTGGGATGACACATGTTCAGCTGAGTGGTCAACATATGCTGAATGGGATTCAAAGTTCTGCTGGCATTCCAAGCAGCTGTAAAATCCTGTCTCCTTGGGCAATATATGAGTTTCAGATTTGTGGCGCATAAAACTCAGCTCTGTTGGAAATATCTGTTCACAGTCCTCACATTTGAACTTTGAACATTGTTTCTGCTGAACATGGGATGTCAGGTCAGCCAATTGACTAAATTTTTCAGGACAGCCACTGCAGTGAATTACAGATTTATCTTCCATGAAATGATATGATCTATGAATGTCAAGAGCATGATGATCTGACACTTTACCCCCACAAATATCACAATCAAGACAAACCCATCTTTTGGGGCCAGATTTACCTTTATTTTTCTTATTTTGTAAGTGGACGGATGAAGAAACTTCAAATTTTGATTTTTTTGGAGTTAGAGATGTTATAGGCTTAGAACTGACACGACGCTTTTTGTGGAAACTTGATTTATCATTTTTACCTTGTACATCACAATTTTCATCTTTTTCAACATTTGAGATTTTGGAAACACAGAACATTGAATTTTTTCTATCTCTAGTTTTTTTGCCTAATTTGTGAGCTTTTGGTAGGTGATAGCGGAGAACATGTTCAAGGCTGCTGAGATGTTTACCACATATTTTACACATGTATGGTTGTGACTTAGCATGAGTTGCTTCGTGACGAGCCCAAGCATATTGTGAGGAACATATTTTGCCACATTCACTACATTTCATTTCAGATCCTTGCTTGTGAGCTAAAATAGTGTGCTTTAACAATAAAGCTTCTAAACCAAAAGACTGCCGACATTCCGAACACTTAAAACCCGAGCAATTCGTCAGATCCAAATGCTTCTCTAATAACTCAGCATCATCAAAACAAACATTACATTTAATGCAGCGGATAATGTAACATTCTTCTAATGCATGTGACCTCATATGTTCTTCTAGAGTTTCTTGACTAGTGCATGTGTGCATACATATTTTGCACAAAAATCCTTTCTCAACATGTCCTGAACTAGGTTGTTTACTTGAATAATTGAAGCTTGAACTTTTATTTGAAATGTGGCTTATTTCTTGAGTATCATTTTTCCCTCTATGGCTTCTCGTCTTTTGAGCTTTGGAAGAGATATATGTTGAAATTTTTGCTCTTATATCATTCGATATCAAAGAAGTGTTAGATTTCTTGTCTTCACACAGCTTCTTCACTCCTGACTTTTTCACATGATTTATACTTTTATCTAGGTGTTCAGACGAAGCTACTACTGTGCCATTTCCCATGTTTTCATCCTCCAGTTTATGGGCATTAGGCAGATGGAGTGCTTGCACATTTTTCAAGCTTTTATCTAAGTTCCCTGGTAGTTTAGCTGTTTCAGAAACTGGAATATACTGATTTGACTCTTCATTTAGTATGAGTAATTCTGAGGAGGTGTATTCATTCTCGAAATTATCAAGGCCATCATTTACCTCACTCTTAGGTATATTCTCGCCTCCTGCACCTGTCTGGAAGATCTCATCACAGATTTTGCGGAACAAGACTCTTTCAGAGGCATTATCACTTTTTTTGTTTAAAATATCTTTAATAGTTTTATTCTTAGCATCTAAGTCAATATTTTCATTCCCAAACTGCACTTTGCCTTCAAGACTACCTGAATTAGAGCAAACTGTTACATTTCCTTGACAGCCAGCAACATGTTCCTCTAAATTCCAAAGTTCTTGAAACCCTAATTTGCAAATGCTACAGTTGTACAGAACGGGCAGTCCTCCATGCATCGAGGAGATATGGGATAAGATATCAGGATTTTCATGGAAACTTTCACTGCAGAATCCACACTGAAAAGCTTTTTGGATATTATGGTTTTCAATGTGGTCTGCGAGATCTGTGGCTAAAGGAAACTTTTCAGAGCAGAGAAAACATTGGAAGTTTTTCTCAGATGTTGCACCCATGTTCTGCCAAAAACTCACTCCAGATTTGTTTACAGGCTTGCTGAAAGGTTGTTAAGAGGTCATCCAGTCTAAAATTTGTCTCGAATTATTGCATTTTGTAGCATCTGCATCAGTTGGCTTGCCTTATCTTGAATTCCATTGCTCATCACAAAATCTTTGTTGCATAAAGACCAGATATTTGAAATCAGTTGCAGCTACTTTTCACTTTTTGTGTGGCCTATAAAAGAAAGAACAAAACATAATTATATGACTGCGAAATTCGAAAACACAGCAAAAATAAATGGCAAATAGATTTTAAAGTAGTTAATTTTTTTCCCACTCTCTCTTGGCCTCAGCAACAGAAGTTAAACCTCTTCAAATAATTTCTGAAATTTCTCATAGCTCTGTCAAGCAACTGGGATTAATTACTTTCACTATATCATAATAAATAGTCTAAGACATAAAGAAAATCAACTCAAATAATTGAGTGGAGTCCCAACTATTGTTCTCATGTTTTCATAATGATAATGTTACGTTTATTTCTACATGTAGTGATTCAAGATAATAAATAGTCTAAGACATAAAGAAAATCAACTTAAATAATTGAGTGGAGTCCCAACTATTGTTCTCATGTTTTCATAATAATGTTACGCTAACTTCTACATGTAGTGATTCAAGTTGAATAGGTAAACAACACATGGGAGGATTCACTTCATAAAACTTTTAAGGAAGCAATATTCTAATGAGTTCAAACAAAATGATTATGATTTAGTGCGAATTGATTATGAGAATAAAAACATCATCCTGGCTACTAATAAAACTCAGATCAGTTCATTCTTTTTTGCGGCAAAACAAGGACAGTGTTTTTATAATGGCTATTTTAGTGATAATTCTTCTCTATTGTATAAATATTTAATTCAATGAGTTCATTGCAATCTTTTGCAATGTCAAAGACAAAACAAATATCCTGGCTCATGACTTTAACTGAGTCATCATAAATACATGTATTATACTTATAGAAACAAGTTTCTTTTCATTTTTGTTTATCTGGATTTTAAGTATATTGTTAACCATATACTCAGTTTTTTAATGCATTGCTGTAATCTTAACTGGTCTGTTAATTAACTAAATATTAACTGGCAAAAGTTGTAAAGTTGATTGTCCCTCAAAAATGTTCTCCATTGCCCAAATTTAATCCTTTCAAGACAAAATATATTATGGCTTCTTTAAAACTCTTGAGACATGGACAGAACTCAACAAGCAAAATTGCAGTTTGACTTCTTTTTTAATTGATGCTAACATCATTTTTCTCTTTTTTTCACAGCCTTCTCTAAAATGATGTGCGTTTTAAAACATCTAAAAATATATAGACAAAAATGAACGGTGACAGTTTGCGACTAATCAGTAATATAAAAGATGAGAGTTAAAACTATCAAATCACAAACAATTTAAAATGAAAATTGACCAATTGCATAAATAATATTACTCATTATTAGCCTCTAAGACATTCAATGACACTCCTAATGATAGTAGTGACTGAGATGGTGTGGTCTTAGTTGTCTTCATGGTAACAACAGTACTAAGTACTATGCACAGTTATTTACAAGTTAAAAATCATAAAAGTCTCGCAAGAGCGTAATGTGCACTCAAAAAAAAATACAGTCAAGCACAGATTCCTAGTATTCATTGATGAATTTTGAAATGTTTACGAAAGCTGTGTTTGAATACAAAGTTTAGAGAATATATCTTCGATCAAAATTCGCCCTTATTCTTTCTTATCCTTACTCATATCTTCTCCTCCTTTCCCCCAGTTTTTTACTTCTCTTGCTAATGCTCTCTTCTCTGGTAAGTTCTAGGTGTAAATTCAGTCTAAGGTCAAAGTTCAAAGACAATGAACCGTTGCTTGTCTCTCCATGATATCTAAACCAGACAGGGGCTGTATGTCAACGAAAAGTTAGACCTTCTAATCCCATCAGATGGTCCGACAAGGGATTGAACCTGAAGCTCCCTATTGTCAGTCCAACGGTTTACCAACTACGCTATCTATCTAACAAAATCTTCCTCTTATACCCGGCAGCTTTTTCACACCTATGTACTGATTGATTGAGCAAGGGGTGAGCCAAGTTGGATTACATCTCATCAATAGCCTTATCTTGTACGTACATACATGAGACAGGCAAAGTTTATTAACAATCAGTCCTGCTGAAGTTTTAGCGATAGATAAACCTAGAAGGTGCTGGGTTAACGAGACTAGACCGCAGCAGGATGGGATGGAAGGGAGAGGCTTGTCTTATTCACTGGGATCTAGGCTAGAGTGCATTATAAATGGCAAATTGTTTCTATTTGGAGAGAAAGAAAGGTAGTTGTGTTGGGCACTTCAATTTAAGATCTGCGAATGTGATGAGAGAATTTTTCTTTTCAGTCATAAGATGTCAAATTTCTTATGAGGCTAATAAACTGTATTTTCTTTGCAAACCGGACCTGAGGACTGATTGTTTGACTAATTGTAATACATGTTATAACTTAACTTCGAATTAGTTTAACCAAAAGGTAGAAATAACAAAGAAGTAAAGAGAGAACCAGCAGGGGAAAAACGATTGAGTTCAATCGATGAATTTGTGATTTTGAAGCATCCATGTTTAACTAAATCTTGGTCTATTGAAAAATGCAGTTAGAAAAATTACAAAACAAGTGATTTCTGGCTTTTTTATAAAAAATAAAATTAAGAATTGAAAACAATAAACAGAGATTATCATACTGGTGAAAAAATTAAGAAATTATAAGATAGTAAAATGGAAATATAAATATTTTGCATTAAAAGAAATTATTTTAATAAATGAATCTTGAAAGAGTATTAAGATCTAAATCTAAAACAGCATTAAGAATAAGGAATATAAAATATAAAGGACAAAAGTTTCTAATATAAAAAAAAATAAGTTTATAAATTACATTTTGACACAAATAAACTTTACGTATAAAATATTAGCTAAGTTTCTGATTTGAAAACTGTGCTAATTACAAGATCTAGACTAAAAAATAGGTCAAGATCTGGCCCCACAGGAAATTGCAGCAAAGTTTTGAAAAATTGGTAAATTTGCAGATATCATCCGAACTTTGTAAATGCTTTAAAATTGCAGGTTTCTTACTGAGTTTGATATGCTGTTCACACCAATATAAAGGTTTTATTCTTCACAAATATTTTTCAAGATAGAAGCTTTTTTTTTTGTTTTGCACTATTTCCTGATGTTTGCCCCAGTTCTGTATACCAAGCTGCCTGTGCTTTTGCCTGCTCCACTTATTCTTGACCTGGACAGCTAGCCTCTAACCACCGCAGTCCCAGCACATTTAAGCACAATTCAGAAACCGGGGGCACTACTTTCTGATTGTGAAAATGAGGACATAGATCTAGAAGAGAGGGGTCTCATTTGTCATAATTAATCCCATGTAACTGTTACAAACTTTACTTATTACGTAATAGAAACGACTTTCATTACCAACAATTAATCTAGGAGAAAGAAACAATTAGTAACAAGGAATATGGTTTTCTACCCTAGTTCCGCCAATATGCAAATTTATCCAAAAATTTAGAGAAAACTATGCATGTCAAATTTAATAAAAATTTTTTCCCTCATTGAAAACATTAGTAGGTCTAACTAAAAAACCTTTTTTGTCCAAACGGTATTATAGCAGATATCGGTCCAACTCACCCTAAGCTTTAAAACTGTATTTTTTTAAAATGAATTTGATATGCTGAACACGAATATTAGTCGCAAATAAATACTTTTCAAGCTTAAGCATTTTGTGTTTCTCTGAAATCCCATTAAACTACAATTGTGAAGCCTGACGTGAGGTGGGTCTATATCTGCAATTTTACTGCCCAAACCTCATCATCTTAAACAATTGAAAGATTGATCTCTGACTAGATCTACTTACTGGCTAGTTAAGCCTCAACAAGCAACCCTCCCAATCCTTCAATCCTTCCTCCTCCCTCCTCTCTCTCTCTCTCTCTGATCATGACTTGGAAGATTCAATTTGAAAATTTTTATCTCTGATTCTAGATTCGGTAATACTGCAGTGTTGCTGTCCTGGTTGAATATAAACAAATCACACCTCAAATGGCCAGATTGTTACTGCTTATTAAAACTAACCAAAACAAGTCCAATATTTTGTTCGGAAATGCCTCTATTGAAGTAAATGCCTTTAGATTTTAGCAAGATGATAATTTAAATAGATCAGATCATCAGTGCCTTCATTTTAATATGTAGTGAAAATCCAGCCAGTTTATTGCATCCATCATGGCCGTACTGTCAACATAGAATCGGAACAGAACAAATTTGTATTACCCTGAGATTATATATAATACTGTTTTGAAAAACTTAAAGTGGGTATCCTCAAAGTTCCATTAGAATTTGCTGTTGGATCATTTGATTTTGTAGATCTATCTAAATATCTATTTAGCTAGTGTCTAAATCAAGCTCATCTAACCAGATCTACAGGGACCATAGACTCTCGAGGATCTACATTTTTAAATTACATCTACTAATCTGGATCTAGGGTATTATTGCAGTTATTGCCCAACTTATTTTAAGCTTAAAAATTGTAAATTTCTTAATGAATTTGATAATGCTAAACACGAATTTTATGAAGGTTTTATTCGTCGCAAATAAATACTTTTCAATATATGAGCATTTTTGTGTTGCTCTAAAAAACCATTAAACTATAAGTTTCGAATTCGTCGAGAAATGTTCAATTTTGAAGCCTATGTAAGTGGGCCGATGTTTGTTAATTTACCAGATCTAGACTATAGGCCTAAACATTGGTTAAATCTAAGCAAGTGGAGTATGTAAGCATTTATAAAACTCTAGATCTAGACCTAGATCTAACGGCGATCTAACTAGTGGGAAAGCTTCTATCCAAAGGAAAACCTACCATACAGATAGATTTGGAATTATTTGCTCTAAGTATCAAAAGAAAGATGCAAAAAGGTATTAATATTAAATCTAGAGTCACTAGATCCATGTCTATTAAAGCCAGTATACGGTATTTCACAAACTTCTGAGATTGAAAGTTGCCTACAACTTTACTTCATTCAGTGCGGCTTCGAAAGGGACACAACTACAATTATTGTATCCAATGCAAAATTTATTTATTTTTATGCCATGATAAAAAGGTACACTACTACTAATATTATTACTACATGTACTACAGCAGTTACTGCTACTGCTGCTACTATACTACTACTACTACTACTACTACTACTACTACTACTACTACTACTACTACTACTACTACTACTACTACTACTACTACTACTACTACTACTACTACTACTACTACTACTACTACTACTACTACTACTACTACTACTACTACTACTACTACTACTACTACTACTACTACTACTACTACTACTACTACTACTACTGCTGCTGCTGCTGCTGCTGCTGCTGCTCATACCTCTACTAAATTTAAGTGTAGCTATGCACCATCATAACTTATAATTATGGACTAGGTAGATTACCTAACACAAATTTACATTGCGAAATATCGCCTTTATTTTCTGAGGTTTCACAGGAAAGGCTTACGGGCCCTAAGCTAGACTTCGACGTAATATTTTTAGACTGACCGACATCATTTGCATAAACTCCTCTCACCCAGCGGTACGTAGTATAATCGCTTTTCGCAAACATGCTAGCCCTCTGACCAAGAACGTAACTGTTATGCAAGGGTTACATGATGACTGCTAGCGATGCTCTAATGTTACCAACACTGAATACTAGCCTAAACCAGGTGCAAGCGAGCTATGGAGAGTGTGTTTCTACGGCTTCACTGCATGCTCACACAGTTACATTACATAACAATCACATGATCCGAGACAGTTTTACCAGCAGCAGCAGATTTCACTGGTCTAAACAGCTGACAAGACTGACCAGGCTTCTGATGTAAACAACGCAGGCCGATTTGCATACGTCACTAGGGAAACCACGTCTTTGTTACGTTATGACTCATGCTTACGGTACGTAACTTAACCTGCGAAACATGGCTTCATCATTTATGAAAACTTGAAAACAGTTAAAGTAGGAACAGAGATTGAAATTTAAAAACAATGATCGGTGGAATAAATAAAAGATGGTGGTGGGGGCAGGGGCTTGAATGGTTTAAACGGGTAAACATGTAGAAGAAGAGGACAATGAAACTTGAAAGTATGGTGTTTAATTAACGTTGCTGGAATGCCGTGATGGAAGGAGGGAAAAGAAGGCAGGTTCCTCATTGGTTACGAGGTCGAAGTTCAGTGATAGTGGATAAGGAGTTGAAACGGGTTTGTTGGTGGCCGGGCAGTCACAAATAAAAAAAAAAATAAATGAATAAATAAAAAAAACCCAGATATAATGCTTTTTACTGAAGTCTTTCAAGTCTCTCTCTCTCTCTCTCTCTCTCTCTCTCTCTCTCTCTCTCTCTCTCTCTCTCTCTCTCTCTCTCTCTCTCTCTCTCTCTCTCTGTCTCTTTCTCTCGAAACTTGATGCAAATAACGATTTAGACCCATCATCTCTCATACTCAATTCAAGTCTTTCACCCAAGCTGATCTTCTGAACTTCACTTTGTTCTGAATCTCACTATGAGAACATGTTTAATAATATAATGAGTATAGCGGCCCACCCGCCCCTGGTCGTACAGCTCCAGGTAACTAAGAGTATATTATGTGTGAATTAAAGATATATATATATATATATATATATATATATATATATATATATAATATAGGGAATGATATATATTCATTGATATTGATGCCTTGTGATTCGGTTGTTTCTGGTGAATGAATCCAGTGGGTATCTCTACTGAGGAAGTTTGTGTTGTCTTATCTCTGCCATTTAAGATGTCAAATCTGTGGCTGGTGAATCTTCTTATAAGTTTTGTTACAGTCGTTCCAATGTTTTGTTTTCTTCATTTTGTTGTTGCTCATGAGATAATTCAGTTGTGTCTAATTTTGAACTTTTATTCCCTTGGTGAAGGACCGAAAAAATGACGCGGGTATGGTGTATGGGCAAGTTTTGTATTATAAAAAATTGCAACCTGGATTGTTGTTCGTTCCTGGGGTATATGGTGGAATAGCACGTCTTTCGTTCACGGGTCAGCGGAAGACTGTCATGGGAAGTTCAAGGTTGTAGGCGTGTACAGAGTTCTTTCGATCTGATTCTTATTGCTGTTGTGCCTCTGAAGTGCGTGTGATCTAAGTAGGGCTACATGTACCTCTATCGCTTTCTTAGTAGAGGCTTTTATTTATTTTTGTGGGGGGGGGGGGGAGAGACCTGTTTTGTTGTTATGAATCTTTCTTCGAAAGTCCATAATTATATATGAAGGTAAAAGTTTGACTAGGTCCTGGATATTATCCATAATCAACAATTTGGATAGATTCTGTGGGACTGCCATTACCACCGACAAAGGGTCTGCATAGGTTGCCTTCTTTGGGCAGTTTGGGAAGGATATAAAATCTACTGAGTGAATGTAGGGCAAGCTAAGGGTTTTGATAAAATCTGAGTCTATACTAAAAATAAAGCTCATGCAAGTATTCCTAGAGCAATAGAAATCGCCTTAGCTATTGTTACAATAACCGGAAGTGCATCGGAGTGTATTGTTTACATTGCTCACAAACCTCTGAGGATCGCACACTTTACAAATTTAAAAGAAAAAAAAATAATAATATAATGGCATCTAATGCGCCGTCCAAACCTAACGAGAGCACGGGTAACAAATTGAATGGAAATTTATTTTGAAAGACGTATATTGCTGATAAGATATGTAACATTTTAGAAAAATACTTTGATGTAAAAGTCATATGTAGAGTCTAGACTCTATGTTGGATCTAGAATCTGGATCTACATCTAGAGGGGTCTATGGATATCTAGATCTAGATTAGAATCTAAATCTAGATTAAAGATTTTGACCGATTTTAAAAGCTGGAAGAAAAAAAAACTTAATAGTACATAGATCTAGAATCTAGATCTAAATATATATATACTAACGCCAAATCTATAAAAAAAAAAAAAAAAGAAAAAAAATATTTTACTAGATTCAAGATCTAGATTTCCTCACGATCATAAATCTGTGAATAAGACTCATGTAACGGATTTTTAACAATTTAGAACTACCTGGATTGTTTAAAGAGAAAAATTGATATTGGGGCTAGAGGAAAGTTGTCCATAGAATTCATGCCCAAAAAACCATTCTAAATCTAAGGCAAAAATGTTCCAAAGACCAAAGGCTTTACACACATATAATCTCGATTTATTATTATCATTTTATCTTTTTTTTTAATCATTCAGAGACAAAATGAAGCGCTGATAGTGATGTCTCCACCCCAAATTTTACAAATAATAACATGTTAACAGTTCTGGCATTTGAAAGCAATTCCATTCACTCTTTGAGCACGGAATTTTTTTGCGGGGCAAATTTTTCAGGGGTACCTTGTGTGAAATTTTGACTTTCTACACCTGTATATCTAAAGCAACTATGACAAATTATGTATGAAATTAAAGGTAAAAAATTGAAATTTTTGATTTATTTATTATAATGCTGGTTATTGAGTGCATTTGTAGAGAATGAAAACACTTGTATTGTCTTTGTAATTGACAGAATTGAAAAGTGAAAACATATCAACATAATTTTACATTTTGGACCTAAAAAAATACAGAAAGTAAACACAAAGTCTATTTATTTTTTCTATATGAATGAGCAAGTGTCACTCATATATGTTTGCTAAATTTTCTTTGCTGTATAGTAAAGTTTATGAAAATAAGACACAATTTTTTACGGCCTATAGTAGCGAATTCTGTTAGACGTGCCGCATCCCCCCCCCCCCCCCCATCTACCACCTCTCTCCAACAGCACTATCTACCTCTGGCTCTAGTCCTTTTTTTCTCACTCTGAAGAGCGCCTTTCGTGTTGGTCATCCACAACTTAAATATTTAGACACTTTAACTGACATAGTGCTCTACCGCTGACAGCGGCCACTTGCAAATCCTACTAGTTTTCTGGCCAATGCCAGCAGCTGATTGCGTTGTAGGAGTTAATCCAGCTTTAGTTGAATGTTTTTCATGTAAAGCTTTAATAGCATAGTTTGGTTTATATGAATTAATTTTAATAAAAAGAAGGACTATTATGCATGTGCTAACTAAATTATGGATTTTCTAAATAGTCTTTTCATTGAAAAAAGATCTAATTATGTGGGCGAAAAAAAATGAAATTTATCTTTATGTGCAGCTCTAATAGATGTGTATAAGTTTGAAACATACAGCACTTATAAATCCTTTCTCATGGTGGACAAACATGTTTAGAGAATGTAAACTTTAGGACTTGTGAATTGAATTCTTTACTATCTGTTCAATTCTTCCACTCCACAGATGACGACAAATTAATGAGCTTTGAGAACCTTGACAGAGCATCTCCAGAATTGTGGCCCGAGAAAAGTGAGACATTCTAGATATCCCCAGAATTTGCTTTTCTTGAGAGCAATATTCGCACATTTGATCTGCTTTAAAAGTGATGCTCAGGGAGAAGCATGGATCTTGGTTCATTAATATTTAATCATGATATGAATAACTTTCTATAGAACATAATTATTTATAATGAAACTTAGTGGTAATAACTTTAAGGGGTTCTAATTCTTATTTTTATATATTATAATCATAACACAATACTGTCAGTGTCACCTTCTTAAATTATGGCATGGAATGGAGCAGTAGAATGTTCAGAAAACTTTGCAAATTTGGTATTAAACCTTTTTTTTTTATTTGGTTTGAGTGAAACTACACCTTCAACTTTTTTATCTTTTATATGTTTCTGAGAGTTTGATTTGAGTGATAGAGCATTTTTCCATAAATTTACTTATTTTTCTTATTTTCTGCTCAGTTCCTGGTGTTACAGAGTTTGAGGTAGAGCAAAAGGTATTTTATTCTGTTATTTTAAGAGTATAACAAAGTTAATCTTGTTATCTGTCATATTAAATTATTTATTGAATTATTATAACATAGAATACAACTATTTACTAATTTTATATCAGATCAAAGTTTTTCGTGAGGTTCTTTGAATGTATGAAAAAATATCTGAAAATTATAAGCAATCATTGTAAGTAATTGATTCAAATCTTAGAATTTTATGGTTTGACTTTAAAACCAAAGCTTTCTTTTCATGAACTAATTTAAAGGATTATTTTCATTTTAGGCAAATATGAAAAACTTGAATTGCTTATGTAAGAACATTTAATAATGTATGTTAGCTATATGATTTTCTGTAAAAAGCATTCTTACAAAAAAAAGAGGATAAATTCCTGATAAGTAATATGTATTGCTGATTTCTCAATGATTCATCATGCCAAGTGTCAGAGTATGAAGTTCAGTTTAGCATTAGTAACATAATGTATAATAGCTTTGGTGACTTATTCCATGACATTTCTTTATCATCATCTGACTTCTGACAGCAAACATCAAGTCTCTTTGTTTGAAAAATAAAGATTTAGCCTGTAAGGGTTTGCCTTCATAATTCTTATAATTTTCCATGCACACTAATACTTAATCATGCATTTCCATTCGCAAATGTGTAAAACAACATTGGAAAAAGAATTTTACTTATTTGTTATTTGGTGGGTGGTAATTTAAATTTAATTTAGTAGCCCATGGAAGCAACATTTGTTCGATGTAGACTTTCCATATCAGTGAAAAACCAATAAGAAAAGGAAAATAAAACAAGGCCTTATAAGGGTTGCCAATGGAATACCTTTGATGTTTAACATTAAGTTCCTCTGTATGTCTCTTAATGTTTATGATATTGAAAGCTGAAATTTTCTTTTTCACTTTTTAGGCCAAGGGAAAAACAAGTGGCACCCCGAAGTGGCTTGCAGATCTTGAAAAAGATGATATAAATCTCCTTCAAGGCATGTGCAACTAAACATGTTATTTTTTTTTTTAAATAACAGGAGAGAGAGAAACACCTTGATATTATTTATGTTCTATGGTGTTAACTAAAGGAGGATTAAATTACTTCTCCTGGGAACACGGAAAGAGAAGAAGAATTTCTTTTCCATTTTGCTTGCCTAAGAACAAAGCTTCAAATTCAAAGGATATTCTCTATTTTGTCTTTCTCCTACTTTGATTGTTATAACTACTGATATTCAGTCTGGTATAAACTCCATGAAGTGTGTAGGACTTTTCGACGTGTGAGAAAGCAGTGTTAGAACATTCAAAGCCATAGTTGTATTTACTACATAATAAATTACATCATTTGGTGAAGTCAATAAATAGAAACCAGAGATTCATAAAACAAAAAGACAGAAAGAAAGAAATTAAAACTGATCTTTCGCTGTTTTCTTTTTTGCTTATTTTTTTTTAAGTATTTCATATTTTCTAAAATCTTCCCTTGCCTGAGGACAATACATTTCTATTCTATACTTGTATGCTACTAACTCTCCTATTTTAAGTTCTAGGTGTACGTCCAGCCTAAGCTTGAAGTTGAAAAAGATATAACCATCACTTGTTTCTTATTATAGTCTCATATGTAGACAGGGATTGTCTGTCGGGTCAAAGGTAGACCTGCTGATCCAATCAATAGATGTCTTGGCAAAGTATTCAACTCAAACCTCCCAAACCTCTAAATTGTTATTACAATGCTGTTTCGATGAAGCTATCTGGCATCTTGACTGTCTATATGGAGGTCTTCCCATATTTCTCGCCAGCTTTTTTGTTCTCACATCCATGTAATGACTGATTGAGCAAAAGGTGGGCCCAGAAGGCTTTCTCTGTTGTTATTTCCCACATGTCTTGCACAGGAGGGACTGGCAGAGTTAATTTTGTTTACAATCAGCCCCTCTTAAGTTAAGCCTTAGGCAGATAGCTGGTGTTGGATACATAGGATTTGTCTAAATTAGAGGCAGAGGATAGAGGAGTGATGCCGTAGTGAGATCAAAGCTAGGGCACCTTCTTCAAATTTCATTAACACAGACAAAAGGGAAGTCTTCCACAGAGCATTGCTTGTTTAAAGATTCTAACTCTATATAAGTTTGACAAAAAGGTCAAAATAAAAAAAAAGAAACAAACAGAGAATTGACAACGGAAAAATAAATCAGTTCATGGAATATATGATTTTGAGAGATCTGTGCTTTAAGGCAGGTATGATTTAGATAGAATTGTGGCCAATGTGTAATATCTTATTCGTAAGTTCATCTAAACTCATTTTCATGTTCTCTTTTTTTCTAAAGAGTTTGGAAGTCTGACATTATCACAGCTGATGGAGAAAGTGAGAGGTCTTCAGAATCTTGCCTATCAACTTGGTTTAGAAGAAGGTTTGTAGCTCTTTTTATCTGAATAAGACTTAAACCTAGACCGTTTCCAAAGTTTTATCAGATTTTGCTAAAATTCAAAAAGAATTTGACAGAGCAGCTGCTTCATTGATAAATTTTGGATTACTTAATTTAATAGTACATTTATATGTCAATTAAATAATAATACAGATTCTCTATAAATTTTCAGTCAACTCGAAGCATTAAATTTGCAATGTCTCTTTGTTTCAAACCAAAATTTTTCCTATAGATAAGCTAAGGATCTCATCTCTTCAACTTCTAACAGTCTAAGATCCCTTGGGTATGCTACACAATGATCAAGATCTTTTCCATATGGGTTTGCTTTGTGAAGCGATAGATCAAAATCATTATTTTGATTTTTTAATGTAAAGCATTATTCTATTAATGTTTCCACCTGTCATAGAAATAATTATCATTCAATTTGTGGCTAAGACTTATCATTGTTTCCACAGAAAGACTTAGATAAACATAACTTGTATGCATTAATTTTCTTTAGACAAAAGTATAAGATATTGCTGTTAAAGAATTTGTTAGGATAAAGAAAGAAGAAAAATGACAATTAATTATTCTTTTATATATATGTTTATGCACCTGTAAACAAAATATGATTTTATACAATTATTTTCTCTACAGCCAGGGAAATGACAAGAGGAAAATTTCTTAACATACTGGCCAAGCCCAAACAACCCAGATAACATTAACCTAATAGAACTTTGGAATGAGTTTCTAATTTTAATTTAAACATGAATGATTACACCGCTTTAATACAGTGCAACTCAGACTCAACGAACTGGTTCTGTCATTTTTAAAAGTTCGTTGAAGCTGTGACATAAGGCACCACAATGGAAGTAACCAACTAAAGTGAAATTACCACATAATTATCTCCCTTGTTTTAATAAACTAACCACGTGTCTATACTGCCACTCTTCACCCTTCCCACCATTGTCCAGATAAGTCTGAGATTAGTTCGTTTGTTGCAAGGTATTTTAAGAGATTCAAAGAAGGGAAAAAAATGGGAATTTTTTTCTGTTTGTTGAATGCAAGGTGTTCTTTGAATCTGAGTTCATTGTATTCGAGGTGTACTTTACTATGTAGGACAATAAATTGATTGTATTCATTGTCTGAGGATACATTTAAAGATTATTTTGAAATCTTTCTCAGATTCTGTGTTCATGTTAACTGTGAAATACATGTTGTAAAAACTTATTACCAAGAGCCTTCTATTTTCTCTTTTTTTGTTTGCTGCTTGTATTGTTAGTCTTACAGTGGAATCCGCTTGCTGCGGCCCCTTTGTTTAAGTAACTGATTATCTGATAAAGTCAATGGCTTTAGGGCCATTTTCGCTTGAAGTCACCACCTTGTGGTGGATGGGAAAAGGTGAAACCCATAATAGTGGGAATACACAGGGATGCGTGGCCAGTATATAGATCTAGCTCTTTGTTTGTAACCCAATACAGCCAGTAAGTCACTGTGTATCAATAGCATGCCTAACATTATTACAAGGCTTAGCCAAGTTAGTGTGGTCTTACACGGTTTTGACAGTAATAAAGAAGGGTGCGTAGGGATGCGTGGGCGGGATGGAGACCGTGTGTTTCTTTTTCTAGACCTAACTTATCGTTGACTTGCATTATTTGTAGAAAGCAGTGCATTGTTTTCTCCCCATCGCCACTTGCCTTAACCAATATCCAGCAGTATTCTTTTCAGGACCTCCAATACTGCATAACTTTTTTTTTTTTAATCAGGCCTTTATTTTCTTTAACCTTTTTGGTTAAAACAAAAGAAAAGTAATGATGGTACCAAGCCCATACTAAAAGATGAAAAAAATATAGCAAGAATTGTAGGTATGTACATATATTTGTGTTTTTGTGTGTAGTACATCAAGTTGTTTAATCATATGGTGTGGTTTTTCTCTTTGCCTTCATAACTTGTATAAATTTATCACACGATAGCTATAGATTATGGAGACACAACATAGAGAGACCACTATCAATAGCGACCAAAGGGAGACAATGTGAATTTTTGGACTTGTTTCTTGAAAATGGATAAAGTCAACCTTGCTTAATGTCAAACACTTTTTGGTGGTCCCGAGGTGTTGACTTTAAGCGGATCCCACTGTGCCATGTTTCATTTTTTGTTAATGAGGGATGTAAGTTTTCACATTGACTACATATAATCAATACTGAAAATTCTATTCCAAAATGGCAAATATCTTCATTTCTTTACTGCCTGTATCAACAGCTTTCCTTTTGATTATTTGTGAAATCCCATTTTACACATGAATTGAGCCAAACTATTATCTCCATTTTTCGATAAAACTGAAATCGACCTGAGAATTTACCTCTTAGCTATATATGAAGTTAGGTTCTGTATTATTTTGTTATACATTAAACATGTATTTAACAATTTTTGTGCATTGGTGTACATGCAATTGTATTAAGAGGAAGTTTTTGTTCATAGCTTGGATTTTTTTCAAAAGTGAAAGGAAAGGAAATACAGTCGAGTCAGGTTATTTCGAAGTCATTGGGATAAAAAAAAAGGACTTCGAATTATCAGGATACATAGATAAAGAGAGTAAAAAAAAAATTGTGAATTTCAGATCAAGAATGTCATACTGGTGTATGGGGGGTAGAGGAGTGTATTTAATTTCCAATTTACTTCCCTTCATTTGAAAAGCCATGAAAAGAGGCCCCTTGTAGAATGACAATATTAATAAAAAAAAGTAAAGCCCACAAGTGAGATGGCTGACAGTGAAACAAAGCCAGTTCGAGATAGATCTAGACTAGGTGATGGCGGGAAGGCACAGAGCTCTTCACTGTCAAAATGACATCGTATACAGCTTTGTGGGAGCATGCTACATTGCACACGCTGACCACATGCAGAGTTCAATCACCGCATGTGGCACCAACACTCCCCTCCTCTTCCAGTCAGTGAAGCATTCACGCCTGGTCATTGGGCCTAACACTCTTCACCCTTTCTTAGCGTTATTGAAGACTCTTGCCTGTGAAGTAGGTGGGCGGAACACTTACATACACCAGAATCGCTTGCTTCACAGAGCATGGCGCTATTTTCTCTGTTTACTCTTACAAGACAGGAAAAGTGCTTTCAGAATAAAAAAAAAAACCCGCCAAGATGGTTTCAAATTAACCGGATCCTTATTTCAAACTTTGAACTAACGGGTATTTTTAATAAAGCTTAAACTGTTTTTTTTTTGTAACAGAGAAATATTAGGTAAAATTAAAAGGCTTTGAAATATGCAAGAATTCGAACTATCTGGATTCGAATCACTTGGACTTGACTCATATGACTGTATTAAAGTCTAGGGAAGTGCAAAGAGCTTTCATAAAACATAAAACAACCTTAATGTTTCATTGTTCTTAATGCTCCACATATGATAAACATAACTGGTCAGATGAAATCTCACTCTTGGTGTAACAGACTAACTACTCCCAGTAAGAATAAAAACTCAGATCTGACCAAATAACCTTGTGCACTTCTAGATGTTTTACATTCTATACAAATACACATGTGATAGTCAAGCTTAATCTAAAGAGAAAGGCACAGACGGAAAAAATAGTTGTTCTCATAGGAGCGTGTTTCAATTGTGGATATTATTTTCCCTTTTCAATATACGTGTAGCCAATAGCAGCAGTGAATTTAGAATGTAGGGACACATGTGCAAGACTTTTCAAGCATTCTGATCTTTTTTTTACTTAAAAAGACCATTTTTGCTCTTTTCATACCTAATTTATTTGGTGAATAATCAGTGAATCATATTTAGTAGGATGTTGGAATTTCGAATTTGATGAAAATAAGAAGACTGGGAAAAAGTAGTTAAATTCTTTGTTTTATTACTTGAAACCAGAAATTACATATGTTTTCTAACAACTCAAATTGTTTTATGCATTTTTCACTGGAATAGATTATGCATTTATCTAAATTGATGTCATCTGGACTGGATACAAATTGTAAATCATTTTCTGTGGAAAAGAGTGGCATCTCTGAATCATGAAATCAGATGATGCTGAAGTCACATGAAAATGAAAAAGTGATGGTAAGCAGTGCTTACTCTATTATAACTTAAGTTTTTAAGGATATTACACAGTTTTGTTCATTTAAACCGGCCCACCCTAAATATTCGGGCTTCTTGATTTCAAATTCAAGTGGCTATTGCTAGTCCTAGACACATCAATTAACCATAATCTGCTTTTCAGGCGGAAGTTTATGGAAATTTCTTTATAGTAATGTACGGTATTGCTATCTAGGATTTACGCAGTATATCTTTTTCTACCTTAAGTAAGAATTGTATCAATGTCCACTTTATAGTCGAAATTGAATGGGTGATTAAATGACAGTTGTACTAAGAAAAGTTATGAAAAAACAATACAAAATAATTATGATTACTACGGTATTAGCATATTGCAGGCAAAGGAATATACATACCAGTGACGCCAAAATCCTTTCTTCCTTTTCACTTCTTTTTTAAACAATTGGGATTTACAAAATTGTACAATGGAAGCAGAACATTTTTTATCTTACTACAGCAGGAATCACAAATCTCAAAATAGTGGATGTGAGTTTCATTAAAAATATCACTTTCTTGTGAGGGCAGGTAAAGTATTTTTAGGTTTTTGCCCTTGAAAACAATTTTCAAAAGATAAACTTTAATCGTGAAAGTTTTTCTCTCAGTACTTTCTATGCAGTTATTTTCCAGTGTGTTGACCGTTTGGAAGTCAATTAAAAACATGAGATTTGCTAGTTTTGAAGTCATCTGTGATTTTGACTCATGAACATTATTTCTAGTGATTTATCATGAGGATACATTAAGTCTCTATCAATATGTATCATTGTTATCATTGTACCATATACTAAATGATTGAAGGAAGAAAAGCATCAAACAGATACACTCATACTGGTAGTCGTACTGGAGTTCTTACATCTTTGATTGCTTGATTTGAAATCACTGAATATTGGTATCCGTAAAAGATTTTGCACTTGCTAAAGGAGATTAGCCTAGTTAAATCAATAGGTTGATATCTTTCGATTAAACTAAAATCTACCAATACCACAGTACATGTACATGTTGGTAGATCAGTAAAAAAAAATTTCAGAGAGGTCAACCCTTGTTACATGTACTCTCTTTGCTTATGTTGATTTCGTTTTTAACCAAAAGACCTAAGCATCAAGGTTCATGGAATCAAGCACAAGTCTACATTGAACTAGACTCAAAAGTATGTTTGTCCTTGATGATACCAGGTACTTAGTTCTTTCCTGCTCTGGCCATAAATGAATTAGTTTCCTGCATCGTTTTTATTACAAGTCTTTTTCTTCATCACAGGCAGCGCTTACTTCAAACCCTACCATTCAAGAGAAGAGAGTAAAGTATTGATGTTTAATCATAATTAATGACTACTGTCATAGGAAACTGGCTTCTTACTGGTCAGCGACTGAATCAGTCCCTCTTCACTTTGAGTGGATTGCAATAATAAATATAAATAAATTGGTTATTGTCCCAGCACTAAGTTCAAAGTTGGCCGATTATAGCTATAGTACTTAGTACATCACCTGCAGATTGATTCTAATAATTATAATAGTCTCATAGTTTATATTCTCACGATAGCTTCACAGCAGTTATACTAGAACAATTATCTGTAGTTTGATCTCTTGCAGCCTAACTTCATGTGTGCATTGTAACTTACATTGTTCAAAGATTGGTCTGAGATGGCAGTCCATTGATCAGAAAATGTTGGCGCACATTTGCAAGATTCATTGCATGCAGATTGTTTATTAAACGTGCAGATTATACCAACATTATTAACAATAGTAGAAGAAGGTTCAATGGCTGTTTGATCCCTTGACTCAAAGAAACATTGGTATCTTTGAAATCTACTGTATATCTATTTATCTCTTTTTACATCCTTTCAGTCAACATGTTTGAAAATTAAATATTAGGTATTCCAAACTGAGCTGTTAGCCGACTGGAAAATGGTCGGCCGGGCATGAAAAACGTAGATGTACTCTTTTTTTAAAGTGTTGTGTTATCGCCATTAATAATATTTTTTCAATAAAAACCATATCAAAATGTTGTGTTATTTATCGTCTTTTCATTTATATAACTTTGGCATGAAAAAATATCCGATAGGTCTATTAAAGAGCGTGTGAAGGGTGTCAGTTTTTGTAAATTATTGTCCGATTCGCGGCAGCGCCGAGCTCGGCCGATCCGACCCAGCTCTCTTCAAATGACTATCGCTCTTATTACCACAAGAAAGATATTTTTATACGGTTTGAAACACATTAAAGGGCAGTAATTCTGCTTTCTTTTGATACCACACACAACGAGGCACGCCGTGAAGAAGGATAAGAAACTTTGAGAAGAAGACGAAAATTTAGAATTTTTAATGGTTTAAAGGAGCATTTCCCGGCTTGTGTAGTACCAATAGGAAGGCCATCCATTTTTCTAAAAGAATTCACAAACATCATTTGATTGTGTAACCTGTGGATGCAGCGAAAAGAGTTCAAACGCAGACACTTAGAGTAGTATACAGAGGGGGGGTTCTGGACCACCTTGTACGAAAAACATACCACATCTACATGCACTCGGACCCAAATTCTGCATGTACGGAAAACACGCCTGGCCTACATACACAATTACCCCAATTCTGCATGTACGAAAAAAGTGTTTTTCGTACACGCACTCGCGAGGCAATTCTGCATGTACACATCTGGCCTACGGTTCGGTTTCGGTTTCGGTTTCGATTGTACAGAGGGGGCGGTTCTGGACCACCTTGTACGAAAAACATACCACATCTACATGCACTCGGACCCCAATTCTGCATGTACGGAAAACACGCCTGGCCTACATGCAGAATTACCCCAATTCTGCATGTACACATCTGGCCTACACACGTGGACTAGGGTTGCTTTGCAATA
>JAWDGP010005603.1:0-50000 GCA_033675545.1 Elysia crispata
TACCCATAATGCCTATAAAACGCGCTTAACACCTTTTTCTTAAAATTACTTTTTTTTTGCTCTCTACTCCTTCTCCTTACCCCCGAAACACTTCTTAACCATCTCTTCCGGCAAACTAACGACCAAAAATGGTAAAAAGAGCTCCCTAAAGGACAAAAGTAAATTTTCTTTTTTTTATAAATTATTTCACATTTTCCCTCTCCCCTTGCGGAAAAAAACAAAACCACTTACTTTTTCCGCCGTTTTTCTCACCGGAAATAGGAAAACAGCAAGGGAAGACGTCCCATAAAAAATGTTTTTTTCTTCTTTTTTTTTTTTGACTTTCTTGCATCCTACCGCTCCTCGTAATCGGAAAAATTACCTTTTTTTCGAAATTCCGACTTAAAGTGTCCTAAAATGCCGCTAAGCGCGCTCAAGTTTCATTTTTTACAAATTCCCTTTTTTCCGCCGCGATTACGCCAACACATACACCTACCCAAACACACGCCGTTTTTTCTACCCATAATGCCTAAAAAACGCGCTTAACACCTTTTTCTTAAAATTACTTATTTTTTGCTCTCTACTCCTTCTCCTTACCCCCGAAACACTTCCTAATCATCTTTTCCGGGAAACTAACGACCAAAAATGGTGAAAAAAAATCCCTAAAGGAAATTTTTTTTTTTCTTTTTATAATTTATTTTACATTTTCCCTCTCCCCTTCTGCAAAAAAAACAAAACCACTTACTTTTTCCGCCCTTTTTATCACCGGAAATAGGAAAACCGCAAGGGAAAACGTCCCATGAAAATTTTTTTTTTTTTATTTTTATTTTTTTTTGACTTTTTTGCACCCTACCGCTCCTCGTAATCGGAAAAATTACCACTTACTTTTTTTTTTCGTAATCCCGACTTGAAGTGCCCTAAGATGCCGCTAAGCGCGCTCAAGTTTCATCTTTTACAAATTACCTTTTTTCCGCCGTGATTACGCGAACACATACACCTACCCCAACACACACCGTTTTTGCAGCCCATAATGCCTAAAAAACGCGCTTAACACCTTTTTCTTAAAATTACTTATTTTTTTGCTCTCTACACCTTCTCCTTACCCCCGAAACCCTTCCTAATCATCTTTTCCGGCAAACTAACGACCAAAAATAGTAAAAAAGCTCCCTAAAGGAGAAAAATTTTTTCTTTTTTTTTATAATTTATGTCACATTTTCCCTCTCCTCTTACGGAAAAAAACAAAACCACTTACTTGTTCCGTCCTAATTATCACCGGAAATAGGAAAACCGCAAGGGAAAACGTCCCATAAAAAATTTTTTTTTTCTTTTTTTTTTTTTTTTTTTACTTTTTTGCATCCTACCGCTCCTCGTAATCGGAAAAATTGCCACTTACATTTTTTTTCGAAATTCCGACTTAAACTGCCCAAAACTGCCGCTAAGGGTACGCATGTTTCCTTTTTTTTCAACTTACCTTTTTTGCCCCGTGATAACGCGAACACATACACCTACCCACACACACTCCGTCTTTCCGACCCATAATGTCTAAAAAACGCGCTTAACACCTTTTTCTTAAAATTACTTTTTTTTTGCTCTCTACTCCTTCTCCTTACCCCCGAAACACTTGCTAATCATCTTTTCCGGCAAACTAACGACCAAAAATGGTCAAAAAAGCTCCCTGATGGAAAAAAATTTTTTTCTTTTTCTTTATAATTTATTTCACCTTTTCCCTCTCCCCTTACGGAAAAAAACAAAACCACTTACTTGTTCCGTTTTAATTATCACTGGAAATAGGAAAACCGCAAGGGAAAACGTCCCATAAAAATTTTTTTTTCTTTTTTTTCTTTGACTTTTTTCCACCCTACCGCTCCTCGTAATCGGAAAAATTACCACTTACCTTTTTTTTTTTTTGAAATTCCCACTTAAAGTGCCCAAAACTGCCGCTAAGGGTGCGCAAGTTTCATTATTTTCAAATTACCTTTTTTCCCCCGTGATTACGCAAACACATACAAATTGTTTTGTGAGGGCTTTCTATCGCTTAACCCGCTCAGGTCTAATAACTGTTTCTTAAACCCCGAAAGCCGCATAAAAATGATATAAGGGACTCATATTTGTTGGTTACACGTGAAAAGAGGCGATCACTGACAAAGGTATAGGTGCTATTTGTGAGTCTAGAGCAGCTACAACATGAAAGTATCTCGTGTCATTAGATGATAGGTTGCGTATAGCAAACTGTGCTTCGATTTTCGCGAACCATACCAACGGGCACGTCCTCCAAAAAGTTGGAAGTTTAAGTGCTACTGCCTCGATAGACATAATGAAATGAAACGTTGGAGGCTTAAAACTAGATCTAAAAAAATCCAGATCAACTATCACGACTTAAAACTAGATCTAAAAAATTGCAGATCATCACCAGTGTACCATTTATCCAATCAATAAGAAACACAAGATGAACCTTTGGGTTTTCTGGTTTAATTGAATTATTAAGGTATCTTCCAAATGTGTCGACATTTAAATCTGAACTGGGAAAATAAGCTCTTGGTCTCCTCAACGCCTCTGTGGTGAGCTCTCTTCACAACCTGGGATGTATCCCTTCGTCACGGATTAGTCTTTATTTTTGTCCAAGATTAAAAAGTCCAAACGCCGCACAATGTCTAATTCTGTCAAGCTATTAATGTAAAATGACGAAGTCTAGAACTTCAGAATATTTGAAGCCGTAGCACAGCATTAACCATTACATTGAAAAATCAGTAATGATTTCCAATTCTGGTGGCTCAGTTATTGCTGAGAAAACCATAGTACCTGCAGCTTGTGGTAATTTTTTAAACCGACAATACTATATTGTGGAATTGAACATTTCACAATTAGTCTATTAGAATTGTAATTCTTGTCAACAAATTTTCCGTAAGATTATGATCTGAATATGGTATTCTCCAGGGGAAAGAGATTAATTTTGCATCTTAATAAAGGCCTCCTTGGAGACCTCTGTATTAATTACCGTATCTTCTCTCTTAAACTGTCTTCGATAGTTTAGCTTGATAACTATTCTATATCTAATTGAAACAATTTAAAGCTGAGTTCTCGGTTTCCGGTGAAGGAAAAAAGATTATTCTGTCCAATTTTTTGGGTTGTTATTTTTTTTTTTTCTTTTTTTTTTTTTTTTGGCTTTTTTTTCTTTGCTTTTGTTTTCTGTTAATTGATTCTTTTTTTAAAAAGTATCTCACGCAAAAAAAAAATCTTTGTCGCATTGATTCTTACGGTCCGTTTATACAGAGCGCGAACGCGAACGCGGTTTTTCGTCCTGGGATGGTTTAGTCATTTTATAGGGGAACCGTCCAAATAGAGTGCGAACGCGAACAAATAATATGAGTTCGCGCGGTCGACCGCAGAAATTACCCCGAGAGCGAATATTTCAGAACGCCGCGGCGGTTTTCTTGCTATCAACCAATCAGTGGTATTTCAAAGAAAAAGGTATGCAGTTAGTCTACTGTGCTTGAAGAGTATGGCCGATCCCGATACAATGGATAAAACGGAAATTTTTATTTTAGAAGTTGCAAAGAATCCGGTTTTGTTCGACAAAGCTGAAAAAGCTTACAAAGAGACAGTCAAAAAGAAAATATTTGGAAAGGAATTGAAGAAAAAGTTGGACTGACAATTATGTGATTAATACTACTGTGTGTATCAATAAGAGCTATAATCTCCTGGGTGTTTGATTTTGCCTGTGCCGTGATTCCAATAATTATGATGACGAAATTTAAACTCTCACAACAAGAAAAAGACGATCCGCATCAAAAGCTGTCGACCGTTTCCCGCGTTCGTGTTCGCGCTCTATTTGAATGGCTGAACTGCTAAAAAGTCGTGTTCGCGTTCGCGCTCTGTATAAACGGAGCTTAAGAATTAATAAAATGTTCGATTTTCTTCCAAGTGTTTGGTTTCTTTATAGATTTTTTTCTTTTTTTTTTTATCTTTTTCGACAACTCAGCTTTACATCTGGGCTGCACTATCCCAGGAAGATGCACCGTGATACGATATACTTTATTCACAAAATAGAACAGAGAAAGGACCGAGGTTGAAGAGGTCCACTCTCAGCCCTTGTTCCACAAGAGGACAGGTGAAGGGTCCTGATTGTCTAGCTATATAAAACAAACCATCCTATGTCTTTTGTAGCACTTTAATGTTCTGGGGTTCGAAACGCGTAAAGATTAAATTACCTTCTTTACACCTGTAGAAGTAAAAGCTCATCCACATAAACCAAAAGACTATGATTAGGAGAACAACCCAACATACAAAGACACACACACAAAGACGCTCACACAGACACTTAACTCTGCCGCGCCAAATGTGCGAATAATTCTAATAAATATGAGAAGATGCTTCTGTCTAAAGTTTTGATTGAGATAACATGAGGAGAAGAAGAAAGCGAATGAAAAAAAGAAAATCAAAGAGAAACTATTCAGAACGGAGAAGATAAGCATGTTACAGATAAAGAGTGTGAAAAGGAACCGAGTTACCTTGAAATGTTAGGGTGTATCCATACATAATAGTTTATCTTGGCTTGATGGCCGTGGGCAGCTGGTAGTGATTCCATGGAGGCGACTTTCAGAAAAATTTTAGCAGATGCTAAAGATGCTAAGAAACAAGATGATGTCACGGAAGTGTATTACCATCATTGTCGGTGTCAGGTACACCATGAAATGGAACTTTGTTTTCTATTTATTAACTTCTCTTTTGAGATTGTTATATTACCGGTCTAAAAATCTATATATTTTGAGAAAGAAATATGAATCGACTACATATATGGGCTCATTTTTAATACGGCGATTTGTACTTTTCAAAATTTTTTTCCCATTGCAAGTAAGTCATAAGAAATCTTTTACATTTCAATACTTGTTACTTTTGAAGAGAATAAATGTAAGCTTCACAACTTTCTTCTACTTGCTTATGCATCAAAGTCAAATTATTTTTGTAGACACCATGGACCGCGGGATTAGAACTAAGCTGAGGTGAAAGGGCTTTACAGAAATAAGGGGGGATTTGCTCTGAAATTACACTACTCTTGTGTCAGTTTCTCACATCTATTTTAAAATTTGAATTGAAAAAAAAAAAAGAATTTATATTTTAGAACAGGTTTGGTTTCACAAGGGTGTTCCGGAATATGTATTATATCTTTGTACGAGGGTAAGAAAACTCGAGCCTCTGAGGGTGTGTTTTTCTAATTTAGAAACTGTTCCTTCTTGAATTGCAAGATGAGGATTCGTTGATAAAAAAGAAAAGAGAAAAGTAAAGAGTTATTGGACTGTAGATGTTGCATCCAATTTGGCACAAGTCCCTCTCAAATCGACTTTCTGTCGAAGGCAGCTGAGGTGCGTCAGTTCAAGAATTATATCACATCAAATGTATTTCAATCTGCTTTAGTCTACTATTTGTCCAATCAACACCAGCTGTTTGATATATAGATAAGAAAGAGAGAGAGGGTGGGAGATTATGGGACAAGTATGAAAAAGGTTCAGATTAGAAAGATGCACAAAGATAGCAGGAAAGAGAAAAGGAGTAATTGATATGATAAAAAATTTAATGAAAAAAAAATAGAAAAAGATGGAGGGGGATGAAGAAAAAGAAGATGGTAGAAGCTTTGATCACAGTTTGACATAACAAGTTACCGTTCTTTTGTTAAAGCATGAACATAATCATTATTTGAAAAAAATTCAACTGATCTCCAATTAATGCTTTTGTTTTAATTCAGAATTATGCGGATTGGTATCTAAGAAAGTAGTTTCGGTTACTGAAATGATTGGAACCTGAGAATATAGTTTTTGTTACTGAATTGATTGGCATCTAAGAATGTAGTTTCCGTTATTGAATTGATTGGCATCTGAGATTGTAGCTTTTGTTACTGAATTGATAGGCATCTAAGAATATAGTTTCAATTATTGAATTGATTGGCATCTGAGATTGTAGTTTTTGGTACTGAATTGATTGGCATTTAAGAATGTAGTTTCCGTTATTGAATTGATTGGCATCTGAGAATATAGTTTTTGTTATTGAATTGGTTGGCATCTAAAAGCTAAGATGGTTTATCTGACTTAACACCGACACTGAGAGGAAATCAGCATAAGTAATTCACTGACTCTTCAGATCGCTGCTGTTTAAACTCACTGAACCCCTCAGAATATCATAATACTTTAATAGTGTTATAAATCACTGAACACCTGAGAATAGTCATTCTTTCGTTCACGGGACACCTGAAAACAAAGGTGTTTTAACTCACAGGACATGCTATGGTACCAAAGCGACGGTGCACTGATCTAATCTATTGAGAACAGTGCGAGTCCCGAGGTTCCATAGCTTGCTCAGAGATGATTTTTATATCTATTTTAAGTTGGTATGCATCGAATTTGCATGCGTTAGGTCTGAGTACGACCGAAGATGAAGTTTTTATTCACATATACCGCCTAAATCTGCAGTTGGTTGATAACAGATCCAATAGGTTTTTTTTTTCTAATGGTTCTAGCTAACATAGATCGGACTTTTAGGTTAGTAGAAGAGCCGCGCGTGGGTCCAAGCACCGTAATATTTCATTGAACCGAGAAAATCTTCTCAATTCGTGAAAATTAAGGAAATGTAGATTCGAATTTTTTTTCTTTAAAAAGCATATAGCTAAGGCAGTATTGCTTCTGATGATATTTCTTTAAAACTTACCCTTTACATATCATGTCACTAAAACGATTATATTCATCTTAGTGTGGTATTCTTCTTTAAAAATTATAATTATCAAAGATTATGGCAGTTAAATAAATTGGTAACTATTTGGTAATTGTGCTGGTGTGTGGGACATTTTTTTCGGCATTTCTCGGAGTTAGTAAATTTTACGTGGCATCAGCTGTCCACCTTTGAGATCCATTTATAATTCTCGAAATTGAGTCGCGGGAAACAGCGTCACATTTGTAAACTGGCGGCTTGTAAAATCAGAGAGAGCTGCTGATTTGCTCAACTTTAGCAGTATATCATTTTACTTTGAATGATTTTTTTAAAATTATTTTTTCTTACTCTATTATGATAAAGCATGTGTGCAGATATTGCTATCTTTGATCAGCGACTCAGCAGTTGTTGGCAATATCCGGATAAAAACGACTCAAATCATCACTCAGCGCAAAAGCTATAGAAAGGAGGAACGAGAAACCTTAACGCGTTCAGACTCTGTCGTCACTATTACCTTCACCGCAGCAATCTTTTAGAAATGACTGTCATCATTTGTCATTGCAGCGCAACAATCGTCAGTAACTCCAACGCATTAGAGGAGAGCTTCGAGCAACCCTTGCTTGTCAGTAGTGTGTGACCATTCAGAGTTCTGGAAAAGACTTTTCGCTAAGTAATAATTATAGTTTTTGAGAAAAAAAATTCTGCGAGTGTGTGGAACCCCGAGGATGTCATTAGTGCCCTCCATCTAGGCAGATGGTACGATAGAAGACTGAAAATCTGCGTAGACCTGCCATCAAGCGACAACTTTTTGGTAATATGTTCAAAAATTCAAAAAGAATAAATCTAGCCGCCAATTTAAAAAAGAAAGAACAAAGCTCTTTGTAATGAAGCGCGTTGAAATAAAGATTATATATATAAAACAAATACAACCAGCATACGTCGAGCTTTACACTGAATTACAAAAAACAGCCACAACTTCAAGTGAATCCGTATGGAAACTAAGATAAAAAACTGAATAACATTTATCGAAATCATATTCAGCAGTAACAGATGCAACCTATGCACAGCAGAGAAATATTCCATTCTAAAAACAAAACCAAGCCTAAAAAAAAAGATGGAAATCTTTTCATCGTGCCCCCACAGAAAGAAACATTTATTACAAAACAACCAATGGAAACGAAAAACAACAACACAAGGCAACCGAACATCTCATTCATACCCGGAGAGCAGAAGACAAGCGACAACTTTGTCCCTAGCTTGAAACAAATGTTACAAAATGCAAAAAAAAAAAACTCGTCTAAGGTATATTATGCATTGTCGACTTTAGTCGAGACGCTAATACTAGCTTTTTCACTTGAATATTGCTCACCCAATTGGCTCGTCAATCAGTGCAACATAGTTACAATGAAGTTTCTTGAACAACTACTCAGACTATCTTGGTTATTCGAGCGTACAAGACAGTGTAAATTTATATACGTATGTATTAATTTTAATATGGCTTTATGTAGAGAAATGAGTATTGAGGAAATTTGGTTTTCTAATGGTGAAATTGGTTTTAAGAAGAAATTTTTTTTGGTTAAATGACGAGTTATAAAATTAGAAGAAGCACAGGAATATCATGCAAGAATGAATAAGATCTCAGCCTGTGCGAAACATTGTTGCTTCAATTTTGGATTGAGAAATGGTTAAATATTGTTGCCTCAACACTGTATTGTCCTAGATTAAGTTAAAGCCAGAGGTCTTACACAGAGAAATCACGATCCAACATTGCTCTTCGATCCATAGGCTACCTTTCAGGTGGCCGTGTTTTGGACTTTCTTGATTTTGTCTATTAAATCCATCCAGTAATACAATTTTGTCTGAATAGTGGACATTTGAATAAATCGACACTATAGCCACATATATGTCTACACATTGTAGAGCGTGTCTGTGATGAGTGAAAAAAATTGTGTTCCTTAATGCAAAAATCTCCCCTTAAATGATTAATAATCTTGAAAGGGAGAGAGAATTCCTTCATTTTACCCAATTAACAAGAGGTTTAATCGTAAACAATAAAAAAAAGAAACATTTGTTCAGTTATATTTATTGTATTACCAGATAGGTTTTCTAAAAATGTTAAATTTCATTTTTGTTTTTTAAACTAGTACGAGTGTTCTTTTTAGATAATTACCAGTTCTTGACAAGATTAAATTAACTCTTAAATTAAGTTTAAATTATATCTTGTTTATTTCAAATACAACATATGTTAAATTTGACAAATGCCTAATCTTTATAAGGCTCAAGTTTCACCCCCATATTAATCTTTCTTATGATTCCTTTTGAGATGTAAAACGAGGGACCTTGTTTGAATTCCTCAAAGCTTTCTTATCATCCAGTTATTATTTCTTTTGATAAAGCTGTTAAAGAGCACAGAGAAAATATGTTTACCGGAGCAAAAGCCTAATCAATAAAATAAATGTTAGGAAAAAATCTTATGTGAATTATCAATTGTTTTATTGTAATAATTTGTAAATGGAAAGTCAAACAGATTTAACAGGCAATGCTCTTTTATATGTATTATCTCTTTTAATATATTAACATACTTAACTTTGTCATATTCGTTATTCATTTACCATCCATTGATGTTATTTTTAAAAGACTTCATTATGTGTCTTAAACCCACCATACCCATAGAGGGAATGCTAGGCGTTGCACAAGATTTGCGTGCAAGGCATTATGCGCTGTGGTTTTACATACGCAGTGGGAAAACAAGGATTGGTGCGTGTTTTGGAAACTTTGAGCTCACGGGGTAATTGGGGTCAATTACACTGAGCGACATATTGCATCAGCAAGTTGACTCAGTCACGCCTAATCGTGCAAAAAGTCGTATAGAGTGAAAGCAAGACGATAAAAGGTGGAAATCCAAAGACATCAGCACGCCCAAGTGACCCAATGACCCAGATAGGCTTTTATTTTTTTAATTTTATTTTTTTTACTAAATCTGAAACTGATCTTAATGAAGGAAGTTTTTCGTGGTAAAATTGACGAGTTATAAAATTATATATGAGAAGAAGTATAAGAATATCATGCAAGAATGAACAAGATCTCAGTTTATATCAAACGTTGTTGCTTCAACTCTTATTCTATTTTTGGATTGAAAAATATTGAAACGTTTGTTGCTTCAACTCTTATTCTCTTTTTAGATTGAAAAATAGTGAAACGTTTGTTGCTTCAACTCTTATTCTCTTTTTGGATTGAAAAATGGTGAAACGTTTGTTGCTTCAACTGTTATTCTATTTTGGGATTGGAACTAGGTCAAACGTTGATGCATCAACGCTTGGCCTAGTTTTGGATTGAGAAATGGTTAAACGTTTGTTCCTCAACACTGTATTGTTCTAGATTTAGTTAAAGCCGGAGGTCATACACAGAGAAAGCACGGGCCAACATTGCTCTTCGATCTATTTGGATAAATATCAAAATCTATGTCAGTTCATAGTGAGTTTTAAATTACCTCTTGAATCAAATACTTTTGTGTAATTTTTTTTTTGGAAACAATGTGTATTACACATTTTTTTTTTTAAATATATTTTTATACTTTGCATTTCTCTGAATAAACTCTTGATAACACTGTTTATATGTTTGTTATTTTGATAATGTTTTCGTGTTTTGAATACCTCATTGAGAGTTTATACCGTAAATATTTATGGTATTCATTAAGTGATTTCAATTCATTGTTTATCATCAGTCATTTTCAGAAAAAGAATTTTAAACAATCTAGAGAATAAATATACATGTAGATTAGATCTCCCACAACGTGGCAAAACATGTCATTCTCTTTCCTTGCATGTTAATAAATCACAATAAAATTGAAGCTAGCGTCTATCTGTCGCTTTCACAGATTTTGTTATCAGGTTGTACTTATTTCTAACTGCATTGTCAGATTTCTACTTCAAATATCTTAAACATATTTTTTTTTTCAAAGGACCAACCACATATATGATTGTCGTCCCTTTTCTCAAACTTTCCTTTTTTTCCAACTGACTTCAATTTTTTTTTTAATCTATAACCCGAAGTAATTATACAAAATCATTCCTGTACATTCAAATCCTAGCTCCATAAATAGAATCTCGAGATAGAAACTCTAAAATTAGATATTTAGAGCTAGAATATTCCCCAGAGGCCATATTGAAATTATGCCATTTATAGAGGTAGAAAAATTAAAATTGAATTCCCCGGCGACCATATTGTTATTATGCTATTTATAGAGTTTGAAAAATCTAAATTTTACTCCCCGGCGTTCACATTGTTGTTATGATATTTTTAGAGAAAGATCAATTAGAGTTTGATTTTTAAAAGTAGAATTGAATTCCCCGACGGCTAAATCGTTATAATGATCGAAAATAAATCGTTATAGAGATCGAAAAATTAATAATCGGTTCCCAGGCGTCTATGTGTAATTTATCGAGGTAGAAAAAGAAAATTAAAATTCGATTCTCATGCGGCTATATTGTTATTATGTTATTTATAGAGATATAAACTCTAAAATTAGATATCTAGAACTAGAAACTTATTGGCAATATTGTTTTTATGCTCTTTTTAGAGACCGAAAAATCTAAATTTGATTCCCCTGTGTTATTTATAGAGATAGAAAATATAAATTGGATTCCCCGGTGGCCATATTGCTATTATGCTATTAATGGCGATAGAAAAATTAAAATTCGATTCTCCGGCGGCCAAATTGTTATTTTGGTATTTATAGAGATAGAAAAATATATATAAAGAGTAAGAGAGAAAAAGGGACAGAGAAGCAGACAGAGACAAAGAGTGAGAGAAAGAGAGACAGAGAGAAAGAAAGAGATTGAGAGAGTTACAGAGTGAGAGAGAGTGAGAGAGAAAGAGGGGGAGAGTGACAGAGTGAGAGACAGAGAGAGAGTGAGAGAGAAAGAGGGGAAGAGTGAGAGAGACAGAGAGAGAGAGGGAGAGTGAGAGAGAGAGAAAGAGGGGGAGTGAGAGAGAGAAAGAGAAAGAGAGAGAGAGAGAGAGAAAGTGGGGGAGTGAGAGAGAGTGAGAGAGAGAGAGAGAGAGAGAGAGAGAGAGAGAGAGAGAGAGAGAGAGAGAGAGAGAGAGAGAGAGAGAGCGAGGGAGAAGAAGATCCATCCATAGTTTTTATTTGAGGTGTTGGTGTTTAAAGTAATGAGTATTGAGGAGCTTCTCACAGACGGGTTGGCATGAACTCTTACTATTCCTATCATGCTCGTGTCTGTGTATATTCAAAAGGAAATCAAGTATATTTTCGGACGCTATCTTTATTTTTATTTTTAATTCCCTGACAAAATAGCAGAGAGAGAGAAAAATCCAACAGCCACTTTTTGATAGATAAAATAAAACCTTTAATTCCATGTTCTTTTTCAATTTTGATGTGATATTTTGTGAAAGACAACAGTTATCAGGGATAATGGCACAATACTTGCACAATGACTACACAGAAAAAGTACATGAGGACATAGTGGACATGTAGGGAGAAGTTGTGCTTCTCTCTCTTGTCAACCATCTCTGGCAAATGTGCAAAGGGGCATGTATAAAAATTATTAATATATGTGCGATTGCAAATTGTAACGTTATTTTACTGTTTGTGTCAACATAAAACATTAGGATTGGATTAGTAGACCCATATAATACAACACAGGTTTATTATTTCTTTGGATTGCCTCTGCATTTTCTCAGTTGGTTGACACAAATATCTTTTGTACAAGTAAAAAAAGTGTTTGTAAAATAATAGCAAAACTTAGCGAATTTTGCTTTATTATCACGCATGCAAAAAAAAAATGGGAAAAATTGAACCTTTTACCCGGATATAAAGTTTACACCGATTTATAATATATGAAAAACAACAGTATGCTTTTCCAACCAAATTACACGGAAGTTGAAAAAGCATCAATCAGACCCTTTGTTTCTCACAAAGCAAGACTTTCGCCTTCTCATAGAAAAGTTTGCACACCAACATCATATGCAAAAAAAAAAGTTACCAAGCCTCGCAGTAAAGCAGTAAAACATAATCAACAAGGCTAAAGAATATAAATGCAATTAAAAAAAAAAACAGATATAAAATTAATAACTCATAAATACACATGACAAAACCATCAATGGTATTAGCTTTAAAGTTTAAGAAAAGAATCTGAGAATGATAAGTAAAATCTTGCATTTTTCAAATCTTTTGAAACTTTAATTCCAATTTAGTATCCAAAAAGCCATCCCAAATATCTCCCATTATTTTCAAAACATCGATTTTCAGGCTAACAGAAGAGAAAAAAAGTAAACGAAAAAGATTTGTATCCTTGAAAAAATAATAAAGATGTGAAAATTTGGTATGTGAAAAACGAATAGCCTATAAAAAAAAATGAACATGTATTTAACATTTCAAGATGATTAGTCGCTAGATTTTGTATTCACAGCATTCAAAAAACACCCTGAATAAAAACTCTTTTCCCTAATTCTTGATAGATCTAGATCTCCTAAGCAATTAAAAGGTTCTTTGAAAAGAAATGCATATGTTTTTGCATAGAAAGAAAAAGAAAAAAAGTGATGATACCAAAAAAAAAAAAAAAAAAAAAAAGCTGAGAGTTCTGGAAGACAAAAAGTCAATTAAGACAATGTATCACTGCCTCGGAACTTTGTAACTATTTTCATGAAACATAAAACCGAGAAAAGGCAATGAAAGAAAACATTAGACAACCAAACTGGGTCACATGTCTTATTCTTCTTGTTGAGGAACAGCCTTCTACACATAAAAGATCTTTTTCTAATTCATTCCATGTCAAGTCTATTGAAAAATAAATAAAACAAATCAACATGACAATTATGTAAATGTTGAAGTTGTTTCTACAGAATTTTAGTTTGTCAATCATAAATCTTTTCTGATATTTGTGCATCAAACTTATCATATTACTTTTTTTAACTACTAGTTGCACAATTTATTCAATTTTTTTGTTTGTTCAGCATGGACTAAAATTATAGTATTGCCATTTTAGAAGCTTCACAGAAAAAAGTTGAATATTTTTGTCAGAATGCCTAAAAGATAATAATATGAGATTGAGAGATTTTGAAACTGCCTTTACTTATATCATCAGATTTGTTTTTTTTTTTGTGTGCGTGTGCTCAAGAAACAACTTAGCTCTTTGAAATCACATGACACCAAAATTATTGCTGATATTCATTCTCTATTCAAACTTAAAACTTTAGTGCCATCAACTTATTCTCTCCAAAATTTAACAGTTTCACAAAATCACAGACATGCATTTATGTTCTGCACAATATAGAATCTATACTGTCATTCAATTATTCACTTCAAAACCTTCACAGACATTAATTGTAACATTTCTTTCACATTTCTCAGTCACAGATAGGATCTTTTCTTCTTTCAAAGATCTTAAAACATTGCAAGGTTTGTGCTAAAAGGCCTTATATTAGTAAGTAAAACCCAGAGTAATCATATTAGGTTGGCTTATGTTTTTTTTTCCCCACATATTATAGACCTATGAGCTGTAGTATTATAAGCACATGGACTGAACCCTGGCTTGAATGAACAGAGTATAGTTAGAACTATAATTTGCAATGCCCCCTAACACAGTTCTACTTTTTCCTTTGTTTGAACTTCCTGTATTATTAAAACCAAAACAGATTATTAGATGCGACATTCTATAAAGTAAAGTACTTTAGAAGTGACAGTTTGACATCAAAACTTGAATGTGAAGAAAACCTAATCAGATTTTAGTGCTGTGAGGCAATTCCTAGTCAATTTATGAACACTGTGGGAGTTGAATTTCCACGAAAAGGAAAAAAAAAAAAAGATTTCTTAAAAGACATGCAACAATTTTTTTCTCTCAGTTGATACATAGTGTCCTCCAGATTATGAGGATCCGAGTCCTTTACTTGTACTTCAAACAAAAGCCTGTTAGGCAGAGTTAAGCTGAAAAGGTAAGGCACCAAACTCATTCACTAAGTGTCCCGAGTCCACTGAGTATCCCTGCAGACCTTAAAGAGGAGGTTTTCTATACGGAGAGCTCGGCCGTCCCGACCATCAACAGAATTTACATTGGAGTTATCTTTGAAGCAAAGTAGGCTAACAATAAGTAATGCTGAATGTTACTTACAGAGCAGGCTCAAATCTGTGAAGTCTGCCCAGAGAACACATTCTAAAACATAAAGAAATGCATACATTTTAAAAACGTGTGCCATCCACTTTCTTTTTAAAACTTTTTTCCACACTAAAAATTGAATAAAACCAAATTAATATAAGATGCTTTTAACTTAATAAAAGAAAAAAATAAAGAAAGAAATATATGACCTCATGTTTTTAGTTTCAAAGTTGTGAATTACATTTCAAAAGTCTTAAAGTATATAGAAATTTAATTAGAATATTTGCCAGGCGAAAAAAAAAATTTCTTTAAATATCAATCATAATGAGCAGAACTGGTTTTCCTGTTATTAGTTGAGCTTGACAATTGTCACACTACAACTGTTCACATGGCACATGTTATAAACCTTATCAGATACAAACATATCCATTTGCAGAGCAATTGCAAGAATGCAAAGTGTTAAAAATTTATAGATCGCTCAAACTATATTCAGAAAAAAGGGAAAATAATACTGCACCGTTTTTTAATGTATTTTACTTTTTTTTGTTAAGTTATAATTCAGAAACAAACCATGCTGAATAAACAGAGGCAAAAGAAACAAACCAAAAACATCCAGAAAGCATAGCACATCTAAAGCCTTCTATTTAAAATAATCTAATGGGAATAGTTCGCAAATTTAGGAAAATTCAAATTTATTTATGAATTTGCACTTTTATTCATTATCATTTGGGTCAAAGTAAATGTGTGGCTATGAATTTCTTTTAGGCAGTGCATCTTTAGGCACTTTGTGCAGGAATTTTTAACCTTTCAAGAAGCATTTATAAAGATTGTTCAATGGATCAGAAAAATCATACAACTAGTTGATTCCCCATATTCTATTTTCAGATTGCTGTGGTTATTGTGAGAGGAAACTAAGAGTGGGAGAAACATTATGGTTACTCAAAAGAAAAATACAAAAGAGGAAAATAGATGAAAATGTCTCAAAGCCAGTCTAGATGTATGGGATATTGCTTAAAGAATACTGATAAAAAATGAGGAAATTCATTTCATTTTCATGTTTCTTCAATAGACCTCTGTTTGTTCATGTTGTCATGTTAGTTAGACAACAGCTCAGATGCCTAGAATATTTAAAATTACAGGAAAAGCTAAGGTGTCATATGCAGCAAGGAAAGCTTGTATTTATAAAAAGGAAAAGATTCAACCATTTCACTACTTTTAAAATCAAATTCAACCCAAATTTAGGAAACAGTGTCCTTTTTGGCAATATAAATAAGTACAATTTCAGGCATGAGTTTCATATACTGTTCAACATGCCTTCAAAACTTGTATATACTTTTGGGTGGGGGTTTGGGAAAAGATAAGCCCACTCGATGGCAGTCAAGATCTATTGAAGGAAGTTCTAAATTTGATCTCAACAGTCAAGTGTTAAAAAAGGATATTTCCTTCATCTAATTTATCAACTTCCTTTTAAAAATATTGTAGCATAAAATGGTAAGATTCACAAAGGACAAAATAAGTAGTATAATATTAATAGGGTTGAAAGAAAGCAAGTATAGTTTACAGTAAATTTTGCCAATGATGACCAATTCCAACCAAAGTAAGCTTTCAATGATTTGTAAGGATGTTGCTGTGCATCTTTCTGTTAAAATTAGCTTCGCCCAAAATATCAAACACAATTGAGTACCGTTGGAATCAACAAGTTACAAAGAATCTGATAAAATAATTTTCAAAAGTTGCATCCCAAGTCCTATAAACTAAAAAAGAAAATAACTAATTAAAGTACTAATAGAAAAATATTTTAAAATATTACATATGAAGTTAACATTAATCATTGGGAACTATTTTTAAAGCTAGGTGGTATGAAAATTTTTTTATAAAGAGCTTTTTTCACAATAGTTGAAAAAATAACTTCATATAAGGCTCCTCATTAAGAGGACATTAACTTCTCAAAGCACTTGAAAAGCTATGAGTTGCTGTCAATGGCCTTTCATTAGGGATATGACACCAAGTATGGCATCAGGGTTTACATTTTTCCTCTCAATTTTTCTTCTGTAACAAAAGTAGTCAAAACAAAAACATAAAAAAAAAAAACATTTTAAGATAGATTTGGTGTGCCAGGAAATCAGCTGCAAAAGAATAAATTGCTTTAGAAGTCTATACCCTAATCTAAGCCATAATCTTAAGCACAATGTACATAGGCAGTTATTAACAATCGCTTGGGTTATAGATTAACCTGCTTTGGTGTGTTTACAACAACCTATCCATGAAATAAAAGTTTCACAATCTGTTAATTTCCAACAAGAGGTGTTGGTTACTTGCATTGATTAACACAACTTAAGTTCTTGGTTCAAGATTAGATTTTCAAAATCTACAAATAATATATCAGTCTGAGTCTCTGGAATTTTTGTTCTCAGAGATGCCTGCAAACACAAACATACAGAAACTTATATAGAAATATTAAGATAGCTTGCCCAAAAAATTTTCATCCTCAAAAAATTCTCAGTTTATTTAAAGCTGTTTCTAGAATACAGTTTTATTAAACGAGACAAATTTCATTGCATTCAGCATGAATAAATATGTCAGTCAGATCACAGAGGTTCCTGAAATGATGGAAATAGAGAAAACAAAACCATTCAACTCCACCTGGGATTCTTCCAATAATTAACTTCTGTAACTTGAACATCGTAAAGAGAATGATGATTATGCTCTAGGCACTTTGTGGTTTATTTATGGCTCTAGCACAAAGCCGAATTAATATGCTACGAGGTCTCTTAAAAAAATTTAGTAATGCTGTTAATACATTTCGATTTTGTCCTTTAAAAAAAATATATCTTAAATATTTTACAATACTTAAATTTCTTTGTGAATTGAATTTAAAACAAAAATGATACTATTCTGGCCTCAATACTTTTTCTACACGAAAAAAAAAATGTAAAAACTAACTGTCAACACTACAATGACAGCATACATGCTAAGGTATTGAAAAGTGAGAAGAAAGAAAAAGGCTGATATTGAACAAATTTAGGAGAAGTAAGTACTCTAGCTGTGTTACTGACTTAATTAGCAATATAGCAACCTGGGCCAGTAAAATATAAATAATTTATCCTGAAATCTTTCCAGAATAAGCATAGAGCTCATCAGGTTAAAGACTGTCAAAAAAAAGAAAAGGACAATAATTTTGAAATGAAAACATAAGATCAGCGAAACCCTAACATGCAACTCTATTTGCATAAATTTAAACGTACTTGAAATACGTTAAAAAAAAAAAAAAGAAAATAAGTGAGATAAGTTATTTTTCTCCTTTTTAAGATATCTTATCCAAAACGATTTAGCAACTTTTTATTTTATACTTCACAACTTGGCAGAGCTGTATTGTGTAAGGAATCTTTTAATCCAGTGCCTTGGAAAGGTATTTTTAACAAACGTATATATATATATATATATATATATATAGCATAACAGCAAGGTTCAACAAATGCCATCTCATGATTGTGGTCAAATATCTGGCTGATGAGAGGAAGCAATGGTCAGCTGGTCTTGTTCTGTGCCATTGTCTCCCCTGTTCGAGTCATTGTATTCACATCCTTGATGATGATTTGGGCGATGCGCAGAGCCATCTCTTCCTCTTCCTGAGGAGAGAGCACAGATTGTAAACACTAGATTATGATTACTAACATTACAGATTATCTTATTTCTGCTTTTATAGAAAGGGTAGCTAAGAAGGCAAAGTTTTTTTTTTTTTTTAAATTGCTGCAACAAGGCAAAGTGGAATCATAGTTCAGAAAATAAGGATTACAGAGCATGACTTAGAGTGGCATTAAGAAGCAGATTCCATGCACAGCTTGAAGGTTTACACACGATTGACCCATGGTTTGATTTTTATACAAGCTTGACCCATCATATGCATTCACCACAGAATTTAAAAGATAGAGGAAAGCAATGATGAAGGACACTATTTACATATAGAGAAAGAAGTAGAGTCAATTACTGAGAGAAAAATTATGAACTATCGAGCATTTTCCCCTTCACCCACGTTTATATCTTGCCATACAATTAAAGTTGCATCTAACATGGTCGTATAAAAAATGTTTAATTTGTAACCCAAGACAAGTATCTTGATACAGTACTGAAACAGAGGAATTTAATATGTAAGGCTTTGAACTTACAGCTAAAATATTTATTTACACAAAGACACAGTGAACTTCACAGCAATTACACTAACTCTAACCTTCAATGAAAGCATAACATACATTATGAAAAGTGTGAGAAAAAGGTTTGAAGTAAATTTGCATCAGCCATTGAGCAGTCTTACCTTCTCTTTTTCTTTGCTTTTCTTAAAAAGTAATGGCCCTGCAATTAAAGATATTGCAAAAAAAAAGAAGAAAAATTAACATACATAAGCTACCTTTAATTTTTAAAAAATATTTTGATTTTTAACTTTTTTTTGGTAAGGGGGCTGGGGGTAAAAATTTTAATTATACAGAAATTATCTTAGTAAAAGAAAAAGCAAAACTTTAGGGGGTCAGAATGGGCTTACTTTTAAAATCTTAAGCTTACACAGATATAAAAAAAAATCTTGACATATCAATTAATATGAATTTTTATATTTAAAAAAAAGTATGTCTCTTAGCCTTCAACTAAATGGATGCTATATTTCTCTATTATAATCCGAGGAGTTTGAGCTATGTGTTTCTCTATTATAATCCTGAGTTTGAACTATGTATTTCTCTATTATAATCTGAGTTTGAGCTATGTATTTCTCTATTATAATCCTGAGTTTGAACAATGTATTTCTCTATTATATTCTGAATTTAAGCTATGTATTTCTCTACAATAATCCTGAGTTTGAACTATATATTTCTACATTATAATCCTGAGTTTGAACTATGTATTTCTCTATTATAATCTTGAGTTTGAGCTATGTATTTCTCTATTATAATCATGAGTTTGAATTATGTATTCCTCTTTTATAATCATGAGTTTGAACTATGTAATTCTCTATTATAATCCTGAGTTTGAGCTATGTATTTCTCTATTATAATCCTGAGTTTGAGCTATCCATTTCTCTATTATAATCATGAGTTTGAACTATGTATTCCTCTATTATAATCTTAAGTTTGAACTATGTATTTCTCTATTATAATCATGGGTTTGAACTATGTATTCCTCTATTATAATCATGAGTTTGAACTATGTATTCCTCTATTATAATCCTGAGTTTGAGCTATGTCTAATTATTTTGTTTAGAAGGCCATATTCGATGCAAGGCTGAAACCTCCCAAGCTGAGGGACAAAGCGGCAAGTGGAATTTTTCATGAAATATCCAGGTTACTAAATGAGATGTGAGAAACACACTAGCTTTTTTGAATCAATTTTCAAGACATTTTTTTAATGTTTTTTTTTTTTTTAAATTAATGTAGGTATTCATTAAAAAAAAATTATGAAAACCAGGTCATTATCTTAATGCATCCACCAAGGTAGGCAATCAAAATGTTTGTTTCATGCAGCACAATTTAGTCTTGCTTATCTATTCAGCCAATGTTCTGTGATCCTTTCTTGTAAAAAATCTCTTGAGAAGATTTAAAAGGCTGAAAAAAAAATTTAAAGATACCTACAATTCTTTTCTGCATAGCCACAATCCACTAAGCTAAGAGATTTCAAAATAATGGTATTCAAATATTTACATAGAGCAACACAAAGTTAAATATTCTAACAACTAGAACTACACATATGGTCTGGAAGAAAAAACAAAACAAAAATCAAATACTTCATCATCATATAAAATTCAGATTGCTAGTATTTGCAATGCTTCACTCTCTTTTTATCACAATTTCTGTGAATACCAAAGATGAGAACAACACTATTGCTGTAATAATTTACATGCACCTAAACCACCGGGTATTTTGCTTTTAGTTAATTATCAATTCAAACTAAGTTTCCTCAATATCTGGCATATATAAAATGGGAGGTAAATTATGATAGTGCTGAAGGCAAAAAGATTACCAAGGGAAGCTTTGCGTCTCTCGGCAGTTATCGTCTCGTGATCAAAATCAGACACAAATTGGCCAAACTCATTCACCGATCCTAAACACAGTTTACTGAAATAGAAATATAACGAACAGAAATATAAATAAAACAAATATTCATTAGTATATGCTGGTGAAGGATATAATATCTCTTTACAAACTGCTTGTAAGTTACAATGAAACACTGAAAACTCACAAACATTTAACCTGATACACTTGGCTAAACAAAAAAGGAAAGAGTGCCTTGCTCAAGTTGCATTTTTTTCAAAAGTTTTTACATATTCTTCAAGAAAAAGATGTTTGCAGTGCCTGAACTTACGGTTAATGATGTCATTGTTTCACTGTTTTATAAATTATCTTAGTCCAATTCAGTCTGGTTTTATCTATGACCAGTTTTCCACTCTAAACAGTTCATACAGCGGGACACAAAACTTGAACGTCCCATAAGAAATGAATCAAGGATAATAAATATCAATACTTATCAGGATAGTGCACATATCATATATCTGCTATTCTCAAATAAGGCGTTTTGAAACCTATAAAGGATAGAAAGATATTCGTAGTTAGTGGCGGCATCTCTTATGACTTCTTATGCAAATGATTGTTCAGAACTAATATCTATCTTTGATTTTAAAAATGCTTGTTCAAAATTAATATCTATCTTTGATTTTAAGAAATGCTTGTTCAACACTAATATCTATCTTTGATTTTAAGAAATGCTTGTTCAACATTAATATCTATCTTTGATTTTAGAAATGCTTGTTCAACACTAATATCTATCTTTGATTTTAAGAAATGTTTGTTCAACCCTAATATCTATCTTTGATTTTAGAAATGCTTGTTCAACACTAATATCTATCTTTGATTTTAGAAATGCTTGTTCAACACTAATATCTATCTTTGATTTTAGAAATGCTTGTTCAACACTAATATCTATCTTTGATTTTAGAAATGCCTGTTCAAAACTAATATCTATTTTAGATTGATGAAGGAGAGCATCCCTATCAGTGTTTGTGGCAGCAACTAAAAAAATTTGTGCAAGAAAGAAGCAATAGAAACAAAAAATTGTTAATAGGCTGATCTACAAAAAGGTAAAATTATTTTATATTTATTATTTACAGTCTTAAATCAGTAACGAATTTAATCCACCAACTCTCATGGTGGTACAAAAAGGGGGAAGGATAAAACAGCAAGAATGCTTTAGCAGGCCGTACAGGTTACTCGAAAGGTCTGCATGAGTTTGATAGAAAAAGTAAGGCAAAGAAGAGTAAATTACTTTACTATGATTATTATCCTTAGAAACTTTGTTTACAGAATATGAGTGTGGTGTAATTTGTTGTTCTGCAGGCTTGCAAGGGTTAAATGTCTAAAAGCTATGAGTCTTTTTTTGACCAGTCATCATCAGTCCTACTTACTTGGCTTGCGGGCGCTTCCACAGGTCATCAGGGTTAAACATATCCAAGTTCATGCTGAAGTCTGCGGCTATATTTATCTTTGACTTGGTGCTGCTTCGTTTCACTCTCCATGTGTCCATAGCCAGAAGTGTGTTGCGTGCACTAGATCCAGCTGTGGTTGACTCACCACCCTGACTTACACTGCTGAAGCTGTGCTCAGATGACGCATCACTCTCTGTAAAACATGGAAACTTGGACATTTTAAAACTCAATAAGTTGCATTGTTCCTTAACATGCCTTACCTTCTTCAATGTCTGTTTAAAAACCTTTGCAAAATAATGCAACCTAAAGCATTTTCCATGAGTTTCATTAGACTGATAATATGTAACTGTGTCTTTTATTTCAAACTTGTCTTATTCTTAATTTTTTTTTTACCTTTTTGGACCTTTTTTCAATATTCAGTCAAGCCATGTCATCTGATCCTCTAGCCAATACCGTGGCTGATTTCCTTATTATCTTAGTCAATCAAGTTTTGCCTTGTATATAAATCCATGTGGAGTCAACTTTTAAAGTGGGCTGACTAGAACAAACTCTCAACGCCAAACTGGAATACTTGAATTCCCAGAAACAGGTAATTCATTAAAAGCATCCCAACCACTAAGCATGAAATAATACAATTTTCAGAGAAGTTGAAATTTTCTAAGTTGTCTCGTGAATATTTAGGCAGGGCTTTTTCAAAAGGTATGGATCTATTTATGTTATTGGCAAAGACAAAATAATGTAGGAAAGCCGACTTCTGAGTTAGACTTGTTCTATGTGAAAAGTGGAAATGACAAAACCTTATTTTTTACTTTTTTCATTAAAAAAAAAAGACAAAAATGTGGTTAGAAAACTCCTGCAAAGAAAAATGAGGAATATGGCTCTCAAGCAGAATTGTGGAGAAAGCCTTTACGCCTTGCTATGTATTTCATACTGACCAGATCGCCGGTGTCCTTTAAATAAGTGGGAACTGGAGATTCCAGTGCTGCCTGCAGTGCTGCCCCGTGGAGGAATGTCCTCATTGATCTGAACAGTGCTGATCAGGTCAGACAGGTATCTGTGGTAGATCTGGCTGTGCAAATAACCTGAGAAGTACGTCTGGATAGTGAAGAGTACAACGGCACAGAGACAAAGCTACTCATTGTGCAGAAAGCTCACAAATGAACCAAAGTTAGAAGTTATACATATAACAAAGGTATAAACATGAAGACATCTCCAGTCCTAAAAGAGGAGATATCATATAATGATATAAATATATTAGAAAAAAAAATAAAGAACAAAATATAAAAAATGAAATGCAATTTTTTCCCTTAATTCACCAACACTACTCTTGATAAGGAGGCAGGCCAAAATTAGACATAAAATTTATAAAACCTGTTGACATGTAAAATTTAGCAGAGTTAAAATTTGGACAAATGCAGACTTTTTAATGATCAAAATCACACATAATTATCACAATCTTGAGGGGCCATATTTCTAGCAGCTTTAAAAATAGCATTGAAAATAGGAATGTTTTATGTTTAGATTAAAATTTCAGACAAATGACTCCATAGGATTCATTTCGCTACATTTTGCTACACTTGTAATAATATCTTTCAACTCCTTAGGTTCTTTTTTCTTTGCAAACATTGAAAACTCAATACACTTTTTACAGAATGTAATCTTCAGATGTACGTCATACAAATTGACAAATGAAGAGCTTATTTCACGCCAGAACATAATCAGACCATTTTGGCAAGTAAAAATCACCAAGGAGAAGTTTTCAAATATTTACTCGTAGGAATTGCAGTCATTATTTCAAACAATTCATTGATATATAATTTTCCGGGTGTCCTTTGATTTAAAAAACAGAGTCTTAAGTCCAACATTTGGCATGGTTTGACTTTGTTAAATAATTCCATTTCAGACAATTTTAGTTGTATTGTAAAAGGTGCAACCCCCCCCCCCCCCCAAATTTCAATCAATAAGAAATAAAAAATAAGTAAAAAAATAAAATAAAATACCAAATCAGAGAAATGTTACCATATTGTTAGTTTCTCAGATTCTTGAGGTCTAAAATAAAACTCTGTTTACTTAATATAAAAATATTTAAAAGATCGATACAAAAGCACAAAATTAACCTTCTCTAACATCTTCAGCACGATATTTTTGGCCTTTGTGAAGCAATCTGGAAGTGGACCCTCCTCACGACATATATTGCTCTCAATTTCAAACCTTAACTTGTCATCAAAACCAACAGGGTTTGTGGCTTGCAGAGAGAAATACCTAGAAAAGATAAGACAGAGCAAAGGCAACAAAGACAGATTAAAATAGAAACATATGAAAACAGTTCTTTGTACTTGTATTTCTATGTATGATCGTTCAGATCTTTACTTTGTATCAGATATGTATCTAGCTATTAAAAAAGTGAGGTTTCAAAACTTTTTAGACATTGACCTTTGACACTTGCTGCAGAAAAATGTAGTAGTAAGGTGAGTGATTAAAACTGTATCTAGCATCAGAAAACCAAACGACAGATCACATGCTGTTAAGCTAAATGTTTATGTAAGAAGTCAGGGATTCCTTGTATGCTCTGGTGAGTTTTAAAAAAGCACACAGGGGCTATAACCATATAAAATGAATGTTTATACTATAGAATTATCTTCACTGTTTGTTGTTGCCAACATAAATTCAGTGGTTTTCTTTTTTTCATAATAAAAATTATTTATCTTTTTTTGTTTTCATGTTGATATTAGAAATCTTCCAAACATTTAAACATCTATTGCCTCCTCCCCTTGCGCAAACCTTTTCTTTCTTCCATATTCCTTCTACTCCATTGTCTTCTTGCCCAGATCTCTTTTTTCATCTATGTCCAAGCAATTCCCCTGACTCCTTGCCTTTTTCTTGCTCTTCACATTTTCTTCCTATTTCACAGTAAGTTCCCAGCATAAGTTTAATCTTATATTAAAGTTCACAGAGAATGAATCATCATTTAATGTTTTTCTCTCTTATTAGTTTTAGAACTTTATTTACAAATGGTACAAAGACTTGCATATAAATAGACCCCCTCGCTGCCTTGGTGTCTACATAGCAAAATGTTTACTGCCTTCAATACATATCTCTAGATTTTTTCTAATATTGTAATTAAACATAAGCGCATTATTTTTTGAGGAAAGCTTTCAAGCTGTCATATTCATAGACCTATAAACTGATCTAACACCTGACGCACTGGGCTCACATTTCTTGCCATTCAAACTTTTTTAATACAATCAAGGCCAAGATGAAAAAAATTCAATGCTTTAAATTTTATGTTCCAACTGATTCAGATCTTTCAGATCTAATCAAAAGCAGTGACTCACTTGTCATAGATCACCATAGCGTCAGCCTGAGCCTGCCCTGGATCATAGCTTTCTCTGGTGGCCTGAAGCTGCTGCTGGAAATTACTGGCACACAGCCACACCTGCATGAGATCACTGGCACTGTCTTGCTCCATGTACTGGCAATGAGGTCAGTGAGTTACTGCATGAGATCTTAGTATATGAGAAGGCACTAGTCTGCTCAAAATCTTGTTTCAGCATCATCCTGTCTTACAATCAGCCCAATCTATAAAGTTACTAAAAAAAGTTTGGAGATTTAAAGAAAAACTTTCCTGTCTGCATAATTGTCTTCAGCTCTTTAGATGAAGTCAGTATAAATTATCTCCATTATCCCATGATTTAAAACACAATGTGACAATACATAACCACTTATGTCACTCAGACCTGTTTCCAGAAATTTAATCTTTAAAAAGACCTTTTTTTTTTAGAGCTGTTCCAGATAAATGTATCAAAGGATTTTTGATAAAAATGGATAACATTAAATCAAAATTAGAATGTCAAAATTTTTTCCTTTTAAATTCTTGTTTTGACAATGAAACATTTTTTTTTTTGTTTTTCTTTGGTAGTGACTGCTACTTTCTCACTCACAAGAGATCTAAAATTAAATCAATATAAAACATCATGCACCTAAAATATTTGTAACACTGCATCTGACATGGCAAGCTTTGTTTCTTGAAGTTTGAAATCACAAAAACATCTCAGACTGGTAAAAAAACTTTAACTATAATGGTTGTTTAACAAAAATGAGCTGCTTACTTACTTCCATAAAATAACAGAGAGCATTTTCATTGAGCAACACATCAGGAAGGAAGACTTTCTCTGTGGTCAACACATGCACTTGATGTTGGCAGTGAAAGGCACTATCTCGGAAGCCTTGGAAGTATCTGACACAGGAGAGATTTTTTTTGAAAAAATTTTTCATTCTCACTCCAGTGATATTTTAACATGATTAGAGAGTGATTCTCATGACTGTTCATAACTACACAGAATCTAATTTGGATCATGTCAAATTACTGCTTTTCTAAAAAATTAGAATTAAATGCCATTGAAACATGCTTTCAGTTTTCCAAAAGAATGTACTCACTCAGCCTCCAGTTTATTCAAGACAAATCTTTGGCAGTTGACAAAACACTCTGGGTCTACTTTTCCATCTTCTTGACAAATTTTACCTTTTAGAAAAAAACAAGAGTGAAATTATATCAAAACAATTTTGTTCCTCACTGGCTCACATGTACAAGTTTATGTCAGTGCTTTTGCAACATCTTACATGACTTCCAGCTCTGTGCTCATTTTTCAAATGACTGAACTGAACCAGACTTAACAAGTCAGACGTCCTAATTTCTTTAAGAAACAAGGTATTTTAACTCCTTTTTGTTTAATTTTTTTTCTTTAAAACAGAATTTTCATAATTTAATACAATGTTCATCATTTAGAATCTCAGAAAAAAATCTATTTCATCTCAACAACTTTCAATGTAAGATCATAAGCCATTGATTAGGATTGGATGTAAATAACCATTTTATGAGGTTGCAAAACCCAAATCTGGTCAAGCCAATAATCAAACTTTTGATCTCACAGATCCCACTCTGAAAACCAGTGCAATTGAAAACTTAATATAAACAAAAAAACACAAAAAAGATATAAATATCCTTCAGTTTATTTTTTATTAAGAAACTAGTTACAGGAAAGTTACAAAGGCAATTTGAGTACCTGAATCAACAGTAAATAATGCAACTTGTGGCTTTCTACATGTGACGAGGCCTGGGATTTATTAGGCTCATGTCGGAAAACAATGTTTAAAGAAGCTATAGAGCTTCAAACATAAAAAATAATTTTTTACGTTTGTCCACTTTTAAGAATCTCAAGAACAATAATGAATTTTTCTATCATATCAAAAAGTTTCAAAACTCGAAAGCAACTTTAAACAAAAAATGTGTGAAGATGACTGCAATTCTGAAAAAAAAAAAATTCCTCAGTTCCGCCATCTCCAACTTTAAGATAGTTTTCAAATCATATTTTAGGCAAGTATACAATTTAAAAAAAAAATTAAACTGTTTAATGATGGGAATTGATTGGGCTTTCAGATCATATGCTAATCACAATTTGTACAAAGTAGTCATTGAACCCAAAAATGCAGGCAAACAGAAATTTACTCTAGTTTGCAAAAAAAACTTATCATGACTGCCAACATAGTTTTGCCCAATATTTCAACTCTGCTAAAATAAAAAAAATCATGCCTGAGGTGTGAGAAAGGACATTCCTCCAGTTACTCACTTATAGCCTCTGATCGTAAATCATCATTAACACCTATAGGACGAGGAGCATCTTTAGCAATATAGGTAGAGAATATAGTTACAGCATCTCTCTCCACACCTGTAGGGAAAGAGCACATGTTAAAAATTATCAAAGTCAAAATTTGAAACAATAGTTAAGTGAAATAAATTGGTATTCGAATTTTTTTCATTAAAAAAAAAAAAATAAAATAAAACAACCACATTACACTCATTACTTGATAGGTTACAGACCCAACAAAAGCAGAATTTTATAATAAAAAACACAACTGCCGAGAATCATAGCTTCCTATGATTTTCTTCATCACCCACTTTTGTTTCGTAACTACAACTTACTAGAGTTTAGTTATGGATGCAATATTTCTTATAGAAAAGACATACTGCTGGTCTCAAATGAATTAAACAACTCTCATATGATTTAACTAGAAATATAATACCATTAAGCTAGTTGCCAGGGACATTTATTGTTGATTTGCCTCTCAAGAATGTTACTTTGAACAGTGAATAAGCTAACATAATACAGGCATAGCAAAAACAAGAAACAGAAATTTAAACATCTTTTTCTTGAGTGTACAATTGCTGCATTGCAATATTTAAGTGATGCAATTTTCTCATTCAAAGGTTTTGATACTAAGAGCCCTTCAATTAGTTGAGCTTTTAAAGGCTAAAATAATGCATTAAATCATTAGAAATTTTTGTCGAGCAATAAATTTTTTCACAAATTGCTAGATAGTGCAATAGCAAGAGAAAAATGTACTTTAGAATGATTTTCTTTTTATTTCCTTTGCTATCATGCCTTGCTGTCAATTAATTTTTTTCTTGGCAGGTTTTTTGTTGAAAAATTTTTTATAAAAAACAAATGCGAAAAAAATGCATTCATCCATGCTTGTTAATCACCTCATTTGATTCAATGCATTAACCAGATACGTAATAGGTATCATTACTTACTTTTTTATAAAAAAAAATGCGAAAAAAATGCATACCTCCATGCTTGTTAATCACCTCATTTGATTCAATGCATTAACCAGATACGTAATAGGTATCATTACTTACTTTTTTTCAGCTTTTGTGAAATATTGTCTGCTTGATCTTGAGAAGCAAAAGGAGATGAAGATGGACTAGCTTTGGCCCCATCTCTAGATATTTGAACATCTGTATTGATCTGGCTAGAAGTCTGTGTATTGCTGCCACGCTCATCAGCCACATCAGAAGATGATGAGTTTACAGATGCTTCAGACTGAAGATTGGCAAAACCATGGGTATCTGATGGCACATTCGTTGAGTGAATCTCTTGATAGAGAATTTTGTTTTGAGAGGAGTTTTGACTTGCAACAGTATCACATGTCAAGGGAATGTTCAAGCTCTGCTTTATTGGCTGACCTGTACATGAAGTGCTTGGCTGATTCAGAGCTGGTTGGTCTACTATATCATTGGTACTCGCCTCAACATGACACTGAGATGATCTTTCTGCATCCTGATCAATTGGAGACACAGGTGATAACCCATTCAATCTATTATCTATAGAAGTTCCCTTACACTCTATGGGAATATAAAGTGAGGTTTCAGATTTTGATGAGTCATCTATTGGCCCAGGAGTTTCAGATACTGCATAATTTGCACTCTCAGTCCTGCGTTTGCAGGTCGAAGAATGAAGGGAATGGGTTCGTAAACGAGTGAGTGTTGTTGCATGGAAGGACTCAGCATCACACCAAAACTGGATAAAATGCTCTGCCCTTTGAGACTTCATGAAGGCTTTGAAACAAGCAAGAGCATTCTTGTCTCTCACAACCTCTAGAAGTGTTTTAGACAAGCGAGATGAAGTCCTTAAAGGAGATTCCAGTGATTCAGTTGGAAGATCTGCACATACAAAGATAAAGAATTTGATAGCAAAAAGATATATAAGTGGGCGCTCGGGAAAGCCCTTCAGATGTCGCTAGGTCCAGTTTTGCTTTAGACCTATTTTAAGTTGATTTTCAAGTCCAAGTTCCAAAATGGAAATTTGATTTCTTAAGGAACTCCTTTTATGTATCTTTACATTTCGCTTAGTTTTATTTGTTTCTGAAATATCTAACCTTTTGAATTAAATGATTTTGTGAAACCACTTTAGATCAGATTTATGGCATTAACAGTTTTATTGAAAAAAAGTACATTCAACTTTAAATTTAAAGGCTTTTTCCTCAAAACAACACTTCCTCAAGTGAGTGATTTTAAAACTCCATAACTTTTGATCCGAACAAGACAGAACCTTAAGCGAAAATGTTTAGGATTGTTCGCAGAATCTAAAACTGACCTTATCTAATTTTATCTGGACCAGTGTGAGGGGTTTTCCTGTGCACTCACACATATGTATAAGAAATCGATAGCTACGTGCAAATACTTAGTTAATATTTTAACATGAGCCACAAAAAAGTGTCCCTTGAAGTTTTCGTAACTAGGATCTGAATTGGGAAAACCCCACTACTTTTCAAAGAACTTGCGAAATCATACAAAATGTACACAACAACCATAATGCAATTATCTTTGGAGGATTTTTTTCGAAAAGATGTTTTGAGATCATATTTGACTTTTAGTTCACTTGGACCATGCATCTTTTTTGTAAAGTAGCTCAAAAAGTGAAAATATGGCTACTAAAGATAAGGTCATAATTTTTCTTCAAATGGATCAAGAAGTAAGCCGATGTAATGTAATGGACTGAAAATTTATCTTTTTTTTTACAATGTCCCTTCCTCCAAAGAAAAAAACAACAAAAAAACTGTAAAATCTAACATAATATGAGATTAAGGAAGTAAAAAATGTCCAAGAAACAAAAACTTTAATTGGGCAAATATTAGGATGATTGAATAGAAAATGTGTAGCCTGTAAAGATTAAAATATAAAATCCTCTTTTTTTTACTTTTTTTATTATTTACATTGAAATTTAACTAGCACACGCCAAAATCAAAGTACATACCCTTCCCCAGCCATTTTCTTCCTCAAAAATCATTTCTTTTTCTGAACTACTTCTCTCACCTTGACCATCCTCCAAGCAAGCCTCTGACAAGACCAGAGTTTCAGGCCGAGGATGGCCTGAAGCTAGACCATTGGCAAAACTTGATGCATAACCTGCCCAATCCGGTTAAAAATGATTTTAAAAAACTTGACATGGGGTTGGCAAGTTCTAGATCTATGGATAACATTCAGTTTCAAGCTGAATATTGAATATGCATGTGTGAGTCTTTAAATATCATACAGTGTGTTACCGTTCTCGTGCATTGACATATTAAGTGTAAATATGGCTAAACTAGAGAAGAGAATTAAACAAGGGCCATTAGTGATTTTTGTCTTAGATTTACGAATTTAAGAAGATAAAAACCATCGCACACATTTCCCATATAATCACATGAAATGCAAGATAATTTACAATGCCTTTTTCTCTACCTTTGCATTTAACTTCAAGAAAAGATTCAAAATTGTATATTTGTTACATCTAGTGATAAATAAGCTACAATGATATAATACCAATAATTTAAACTGCTCTCAAGATCAATTTCTGATCTTTCTCAATACAAGAGGCAAAATTTCAACACTGATTTTATATTTTAAATTTAAGTACAAAGTTTATTTTCCTTCAAAATGTACTCTCTTCAATATACATATACATGCAAAGTATCCTAAGCTATTTTTAGAGAAAGTAACTAGTGTCTGACATAACAATTCATCAAAACCAAATATCATTGCATTGTTATCCAAACTATAACTAATTTATAGATGTACCTATATCATTGTCTGCCCCCCAAGAGTCAGGAGTGTTTGGTGTCTGCGGCAAACTGGTGGTCGACTTACTCGACCGGTTGGATGGTGTCCTCACAAGACCAGCACTCACAGGAGCTGCTTTGTTGGTGTTCTCAACTGGTGCTGAGGAAAATTGGTAACATAATCAGTACAGGCGGCTTATCTAGGATGAGTGAAAATAAAATACATGGTATGGGGAAGAGATAAGGTTTCAATAGTAAAAAAAAAATAAATAAAATAAAACATTACTTTACCATTAGAACTAGTGGTAGTACTAGATCACTAAAGATAATAATAATAATAATAAAAATAATAATAATAATAATAATAATAATAATAATAATAATAATAATAATAATAATAATAATAATAATAATAATAATAATAACAAATGGGAGTGCTCTCCCTAAAAAGTTCAGCTCAGAGCGCTTATAAGCTTTAAAATCTCATTCACAAAGGACATGACATTGAAAAATTATGTTATTACAAAACATGCAATCACAACATCTTTTATTCATAATAAGAACACCGCTTTACATTTAATTAAGGTAGGTTATGAAACAAATGGGTCTTTAGTAGCTTTTAAAAGTTTCTGCTGAATTTGTGTCTCTCAGGTCATGTGGTAGGCTGTTTCAGATCATTGGTGCCACTGCACTGGAAGCTCTTACGCCATATTTTTACGTTCTAACTCTTTTTATACTCAAAATTTTTGTTCATTCTAACAAAGGGACAATGATGGTAAGGAAGGGGGGGGGGGGACATTAAGACATATAATATTTGATGCGTGATTTTGCTCGTAAACAGGGTAGACGTTTAAGGAGAAGTGATACATGGTCCCGCTTTTTTGCCCCTTACCATCTTAGCAGCACTGGACTAATATGGCATCTTTGTAACCTATTCGGGCTGTCCTTAGGTAAGTTCAAATAGAGTTAATAACTACAGTCCAGCCTTGAACGATATGAAAGCTGATGCAAGGTTTTTTTTTATATGCTTCGTTCAGAAATTTTGCCACAGCGTCCATCCTCAACAATTCAAGATACCCTAGCTTAAAAGGGTTTATGTCACTGTATCGAATACTTTCTATCTACATACACCAAGATTTTTAGCTTTATTAATTGTTATCAACCGATGTGCACTATTTTGTATAGCGGAACGTTACATTGCGGTAATGTTCCTCCTTGTTTTTGTTTTGAACACATCCACAAGGCGGCCGCCATTGTTCAATCTCTGTCAACATTTACCAGTTATTTCATTACCCTACTGTTGTGCGACAAAACAAACTGATTTATATTTATATCTGTCATTTCTTTGATTTCTAGGACTCAGTTGTATTTAGAGCTCGATTTATTTAATCTGTTCAGATTCAGATTAAGTGTGAGTGTCATTCAATGGCCGACAAAGAGGACTTAAAAGCTATTTTAGAACAAGGTTGGGAAACTCCAACTTTCCACTGCACAGGTTAACAACAGAATTGATAAACTCGAACATAATAATCATCCTGCTCCTGCTGAAGGTGTGACCGCATCTGCGACTATTAACAACACGCCAGACCAAAGGTCGAGTGACAATCCCACTCCAATCGGTCCCTGTGATAGGACCACTGCAGCTGATATCCAGGCCGACTTCGACAGAATTAGAGACAGCCTTCTTTGCACGCCCGTACCTGATAGTTTCAATGTGCACGATAATCAGGTGGGCATCAAACAGGAGGCAAAAGGAGCATTGAAGATCCTTAGCAAATGTGCAAGATATGGGGAGACCGCTCTTACAAAAAATTCGATGACAATTTCGGTACAGTGACTATAATAATATGAAATTGTCTCTTGTAGTCATACAGTCAATAGACATATCAAGTGTTGTAAACAAATACATGTATTATAGTTGTTAGGTTTACAAGATTGCAGCTCTTAATCAGTTTAAACACTGAGAGAGAGAGAGAGAGAGAGAGAGAGAGAGAGAGAGAGAGAGAGAGAGAGAGAGAGAGAGAGAGAGAGAAAGACAGGTCCAGTTGTGTTGTAAATTTAAATAGAAAGAAACCAAGGCCAAGTGTCACCCTATGGGGCTTGTATCAGACACCTCTCTCTCTCGCTCTCGCTCTCTCTCTCTCTCTCTCTCTCTCTCTCTCTCTCTCTCTCTCTCTCTCTCTCTCTCTCTCTCTCTCTCTCTCTCTCTCTCTCTCTCTCTCTCTCTCTCTCTCTCTCTCTCTCTCTCTCTCTCTCTCTCTCTCTCTGCCTGCGTGTGTTAGGAACTTCACCCATCGCAAGCGGATCCACTAAGCTGATCACCTCAAACATGTAGGTATTGAGTTTCCCCTGAGGGACGGTAAAATGCCCCATCACGTTCAGATCACCAGCCGACCGTGACGGGCCTGTCCCTAGCTGACCATTCTGATAACGAATTGACGGGCTGTGTGGAGGTCACTCAAGACAAATGCACACATGTCTTTGTCTCCGCTACAAGGTGTGATGCCTGAGCTCTTTCGCTATCGTGAGAAAATAACTGTTAATGGCTTTGCGAGGAAAGGAAGAGAGAAATACCCGACAAGGGTGCCCGTGAAAAAGAAAGAAAGAGGGACAAAAAGAATGAAACTCTGAAGACTTTCTGATTTTGGATTCCATATGCACTTAGTTTTGCGACGGGGAGAGTGATTAAACATAGATTTCAGGTACAATGCCTAATATCTTGATGATCAAAGCTTAATGAAACATGAAGAAAAGATCCAAGTGTCCTTTTACAAGATTGTCGCTATAGTTAAACTCAAACAAGGTCGAGACCCAAAGACACAGATCATCAGCATTTTAACTTTCATAATCCTAATGTTAGAAATAAACAGAGGAATATGAAGCGAACAATTACAGGTATGCAATATAGTTGTATATATCTAAGATGCAAGGATATCTATTGGTGTTAATATTGAACGTCACAAACCAGCTGGGGTGATGACATTCAGCCCTGAATGAGGGAGATCCAGATCTTGTAGGGTAAAAAGTAAAATGTATTTCTTAAATACTTACATGAATCACCGTCATAAATAATGAGATGCAAAAAGAAAAGAAAATACGTTTGAACGTTTGAAAACAGCACAAGAACATTCAATCTGAAACAAGTTCTAGAAATGTTTCGCAAGAGTCTAGACCTAGAGCGAAGCAGTGTGAGCTCCTGGACGGACCAACGCAAAAGTGAGCCTCCACAGGCGTGGCCAGCTTATCTCAAGTGACCTCATGAATATTAAGTGGGTCCGTAGAATTGTCTATTTACCTGTGTGGCAGCACAATTAAATTTTTTGCAGAGTCAATATACCAATTTAGTGGTCAAATCAACATTCGATGAAGAGACAGCTCGTATCTTTAAACAATTCGAGAACAATTCCACTATGTTTAGCGAGGGTTCGGTAAGAAATATTCGTGTTGCCGCGGAGCTATCTACTCTGACTTCCTGTAACTCACAAGCCAGACGAAGAACAGTACAGCGTGTGAGTGCAAGATCCACTAGCAGGGGATTCCACTGTGGCCATTGTCGGGGCAGTGGTTTTGGAGGAAGATATTTTAATTGGAGGCTGCCCGTTGGTCGATCCTCTGACTACACGTCACAGCCTGACACTACGTCATATAATGCAAATTAGGTGGAGGTCAAAACGGACCATGAGCGTAATAATTTCTGTGGAAACTTTGTGAAACGTTTCATTGGACGATCAACGAGTAGCATCTACGTCATTATTACTTAATTCTTATGCAAATCAGATGTGACAGTTTTGTGCTCATGTCAAAATTCAAGGCTAATACCCTTCGAAACAATATAAATTATAGGCAGAAAGTTTCAGATAATGCTATTGTGCTAAAATGGATACGAGAAGGTGTCAGATTGCCATTTAACAATAAGCCTAAGAGTTTTATGTTCCATAATAGAAAGTTTAGGGCATTGGAAGCTGAATTTATTGACAGTGAAATTAGTCAATTATTAAAATCGGGATGCATTGTTCAACGCAAGGACAGTAACTCATCTTTCATATCACCAATAAATATGGTGCCAAAGAAAAAAGGATTTACACTTGAGACATTTGAACAAACATATCAACCCACCGTCTTTCATGTACGAAACAATTGATGATGTACTAAAAATTACAAACGTGAAAGACTACATGGTAACATGCGATTTAGAGCAAGGTTTTCATCTTATTCCAGTACATCCTGAGCATTCAGATTATTTGTGTTTTAAGTGGAAAAATGCATATTACAAATGGATGGTGACCCCGTTTGGGGAAAATTTTAGTCTGTAAGACTGTTTGTGAAGTAGTCAGACATTTTAGGCAAAATGATTTAAAGACTGTTTCTTATGTGGATGACTTTTATTTATGTGATAATAAGGAAATTGTAGAAAGTAAAACCAATTGTGCTATACAGGAGTTGGGCAAGCTTGGCTGGCATATGAATTTCGACCCCAAGACTGAATGCAAATTCATAGGTTTTTTGATTCAGACAGCAGTGGATAATGATGCAGTTTGAATAAAAATACCTAAATGTAGAATAGTTGCTGTGATCAAAGATATCAAAAGAGTACTCGAAAAAGGTCAAGCCATAGCAAGAGCATTGGCTAGGATAGCTGGTCAGATAGTGTCAATGACCAAAGCAGTCACGCGAGCCTAACTCCTGTTACGCAATCTATTTATAGGTGTCTAAGGTCAAGGAAATCCTGGCAGGATTTGTTGAAGGTGGACAAGAAATCATGTAAAGATTTAAAATGGTGATTACAGGTTTTTTGAATCTTGGAATGGTAAAGCAATTAAACCTCAAGACACTGCTATTGAAATTTCAACAGATGCATCTGATGGGGAGCTGCCATACCTACAAACGGGCTAAAAGCCAAAGGTTATTGGACCAAAGAACAATCTTACAAAAGTTCCAATTTTCGAGAGACACTTGCAGTGCTCTTAAGTCTTTTGGCCTTACTACCCAAAATAAAAACAAACCAGTTACTATTTTCAGCGACAATATGTCAGCAGTGTGTTACATAAATATGTAAGGGGGGCCTGCAATGAAATTGTCCGGTATTGCAACAGCAATATGGTCTTTAGTCCTTACTCACAATGTTCAGTTAAAGGCACAGCATCTGAAAATGTTCAGGCAGACACATTGAGTCGGCTGAGCTTCAAATACGAATGGAGCCTACATAAAAAAATTCATGACTATTCGAATGTGCTATGGGGGCCTCAAACAATAGACAAGTTTGCCACTATGGCAACAACCAGGTGCGCAAAATAGAACAGCTGATTTCTGGATCCTGATTCGGTGGGAGTAAATGTCCTATTCCAGGGAGATTGGGGCTTAGAAAACAATTATGTCAGTCCACCAGTGAGGCTGTTGGATCAGGTTCTAGATATTATTTGCAATCAAAGGGCAACAGAAACAATCATTGCACCAGAGTGGAAGGCCCAGAGGTTTGATCAAAGACTAAAACAATTATCAGTGGTCCCACCAATATAACTACCCAAAGCCAAACCGTTTTGTGCTCAAATGGGACTCCAGACGCCAGAGCCACTGAAGAACCACAAGAGGTCTTGATTCGCCTGGAGGATCTCTGGAGACGCAATCTATTAGACTAAGGTTAGCCTCAGAGTTGCATTAATAAATACCCAAACTTCTTGGCTACTTCCCATTCTGGAACAACACAATCATTGTTTGAAAAAAAAGTTTCATACATTTTGCATTGTTAATGATCATGTTTTTCCTCCAGAAAATGAAAATTTACTGGCAATAATTGTAACCTTTCTGAATCATGAGGTTGAGAAGTCATCAAGACCTGAATGAATGCTGAAGTCTTTATCTTCTGTGTTAAAACACTGGTTAAAGGCACATGACTTACAAATACATTTTGAGTTAATGGATAATTTTGTGAAAGCATTGATTAGAATGAATACTTTGTGCCCTAAAGTCAAACAAAAATATTGCCTATCCAATTGTTTATGTCTATGTTTAGGAAATGGGGTCATAATGATCTATTGATACTGTCACAACTGAGACAGAAAACAATAACACTTCTTTCACGGCTATCCGACATAGCTCCGCAGAAAGGATTTAAAAGAAAACAAATTGAATTTAAAGAAGACTGTTCTATGGTCATTCAATTCTTTGGGACAAAATTCTTCTCGTACAGATCACAAGGTACTGATAAAAAAGGGAACAGAAGAAATTATTGACCCAGTTCAATCTATGAAAGATTATTTATCAGGTACGCATTCTTTGATCACTCAAGGTTGCGATTCCCTGGTTTTTCTCACTCCCAATTCCCCTTTCAGTGGCCTAACGGCTGCTGGTGTAGCAGACACCCTTAACAAGTGTGTAAAAGAGGAAGGGCTTGATGAACCGGGATATTTGGCCCGTTTGTTCAGACCAACTGGGGCCACAGCTTAAGTCGCGTCTGGCGTTGAAATGCATGTTACGAGATCACTGGAGCGATGGAAATCAGAAGAATGTTTTAACGAACGCCTTGTTTACCCACTATCATCTTCATCCGCTACTCATAAAATGTTTAACACAACTCATAGGTTGTTTGATTGATATTACATTACGTTGGTTACGGTAGATCTACTCATTTGTTTTTGATTTGACAATTTTGGTAAAGCCTTTTATTTATTTTTTTTTTTTTTTTCATACATACATACTTTATTTTTATTCTATTTAAGTAACATTTTCATCTCTCCAATAAAGCAACTTTTGTTAATTTTGATTTTATTTCAAAAATAAAAATAGCAAATGTTAGTGCACATCGGAGTGACTTTGGTTGTTCATGATTGTTGTCAACCAATGTGCACTATTTTGTATGGTGGAACGTTACATTGCGGTAACGTTCCTTCTTGTGTTTGTTTTGTGCAGTATCAATGATTCATTATATGTTGATGTTGACTGATGTTTAGTTACTTGATTATTAGTGATTAGTTGGAATGGAATGATGGTCGCTGCTGATGCGAACATTATGCAAAGATAAGGCAACCTTTGTAATTTTGATTGTATTTCAAAAATAAAAATAACAAATGTTAGTGCACATCGGAGTGACGTTGGTTTTTTCATGATAAAAGTCACCACATCATTTCCAATCTTTAAATGTTTAATATCATTGTCTTCGACATCATTACTGACATCAAGTAGAAAACCATCTGTTTAATCACTCTGCAGCTGAAGCTTGTTTGTGACTGTCCAGTTCTGTACTTCATTAAACCCAAATCTAAAATTTGTTCATGAGCCCAGAGATGGTGAGACTGATTGATATAATGATAAAGCCGAGTATCATCAGCATACTTGTGATGCTCTTAACCATGAACACTGTACACAATTGAAATAGTGTCCCAACACAGAACCCTGAGGAACATCAAATTTCAAGTCATAAGAAGATGTTTTACCATTTACGACATCAGCTTATGTGCAATCCCTAAGGTATACACCGAACCATTTCAAGATAGCTCCGGAGACACCATAAGAGAGCAAAAGCAAAAGAGAATGTTGTGATCAATAGTATCAAAAGCTGCACTTGTAAATACATGTCTAATGTAGCAGGAAAGGGAACCTTGCCTTCATGTGCAGCAATTAAGAGATCATTAAATATTTTTAACATAGCTGTCACAGTAATTTGATGTTTTTTATTAGCAGATTGGTTAGCATCGAAAAGTTCGTTGTTGGTCAAAAGATAGATCTGTGGGTCCAACAGCCTCACAAAGGTCCACAAGATAAATAAGTTTAAATGTACAACGATCTGCCCTTGGTTTTTAGGTTTTTTTTGGGGGGGTTCTCGAGAAAAACTATTAGTTTTAACTTGGGTTCTGGTACAAACAAGAAAGCAACTATAGATTGTGTTGACTGATTGCTACTAAGTGTTCCATCTATAATACCGACCCAATCAAAGAGTCTCAATGTCAGCTCTGAACTATTAATCAGTGGACCGCTTTTCCCAATTTTATTATTGTTATTTTATAATGAAAATCTCTTGAGAATAGAATAGCATTTAAATTACAGCTGGCTGTTGGAATAAAAAGATGTGGATGAAGCAAATCTCTTGCAAAATTCATTCAAATCTAATACAAGGTCCCTTTCACAAATATTATCCCCATTACTAGACAGAAAAACAATTTAATTTAATAAATTTACTGCTTAATTAAACTAAAAGATTTCATAAACAAAACCTCATTTGTTTTAGTAATGATAACAAGTACAAATAACTTGTGAGAAGGTTGTAAGAATGCAAATTTGCCAGTTCCTCTTAGATAACATCTAATGGTCTATCAAGATCTTGGTAAAGTTCTCTTCATTGTTTCAGTATTGGATGATCATTTTGGGTTATAAATAAAAGGTATTGCTCACATTCTGTTTACTAGTAAAATTTATATTTTCAAATTGCAAAATTGCCTGATAAAATTGACACTGGCCTCAAATTTCATGAAATTTAGGAGGCTATAGATCTAGAATCTAGATCTAGATCTAGATTGAGGCTTATAGATCTATATCAATCTATAGTGCATGCCGTGCTTAAAATCTGCTATGCTTGTCAGTTTGATTCAGGTTATAGTTCTAGATTCTGGTCTTGGAATATAAATCTAGACTTCGATCTACATAAATGCTAAATCGCCTGGTACTTTAAATGTTAAGATTTTGAACTTCTGCCGCGGCAACGCCTACTTTTAGGCATTAGATTGATAGCACGACAGTTCCTTTTCCCGTTGCATCGAGCGTCGAAGTAGCACATTACCTGCTTTCCTTTTGAACAGAGGCATATTGATCAGAGCGAGATGCTCAGTTATGCCTTTTAAAAAGTAGTATCATGCAGAAAATGCTGTTAGGTTCAGATTTGTACGCAAATTATTGGTTCTAAATCCTTAAAACTCTCGATAAGAGCTAGGGAAGTCGCCATTTTGTTTACGTTTTTCATGAACTCAGCAGTGATTTGAACCGGTGAAACAGTTTTACAATCACCTCAAATTTTAATAGCATAGGCTTGCCACAAAATGTAAACTCGCGTCCTTTTCGAGTTATTATTTCTATTTTTCAGGAACATCATGATATGGAATGCAATTTGCACATTTTTTAAAACCACAACAATTTAGTCCTCTTGTTTTCTCTACCTTTCAACTGATTCTTTCAACAGACCTAAATATATAAAATTGTGTGTGTATCTATATCAATGCAAGTAAAAAGCACATAACTTTACTTACAGTTAAATAGATAAATGAAGAAATAAAATGCAATAAAGTAGCAGGAAAAAATGTCAGGAATGCATCATATCCCCTATTGTCTTTCTTACCCTTCCCTGACTCGCAGTCAATAGATCTGCTCTTCCTTGGGCTTTTCAAGACTTCGTCGTATTCTTTAACCCCAATCTTTGCTTAGTCTTTCAATGGCTTCCACATATCTTCCCCTTTTTTTCTCATTATTATTAGACAATACTTCTCCAGTCCAAAAATTAAAACATTCAAATTCAGCTTGCTATGTTATTCAATTTCAGAAAATATTGCTCTCTAAATACATGCATCAATAATTTTAAACTATTATGCTGCCTTAATCTACCAAACTAAACATGTAAGGCCTTGATTGCAATAGATGGACTCCGTGCGTGTATTTCTTAGTCTTATCTTCTTGGCCTACATTATAAACTTTGGTTTCTCTGTTAAGTTATCTCCTCCAAAACCACTCCATATGCGGTAATTAAGTTTAATGAATTTTGTTCTGCCCAAGCCAGTCGCAAATGTAGCGGATAAAATATGAAGAAAAATTATAGTTTTAGACTATAAAACTTTAATGTTCTTGAAAATTCATTGTATTTTGTTTCTATGTGCCTGTACTGAATGAGTCATTGTTAGCAAAGGACCAATCATGGGACTGCTCGCTAACCCCGTGACTCAAGGAACAGGTAGATCTAGGCCATTCCAAGCTTCATAAACAACACTTTATGACGCATTCGAAGCCAGCGTTTCAGTTGTTGCCCATTCTTTTAGTCATTTGTACTTAGATTTAACCAACTAATCTCACAAATTGTGATCAAAGAATACACAACTTCATTCCTTGATTGATCGCCTCGCCATTTTGTAAGCAATAGGGGTGAGCAGAATATCTCCAAATTTCACATTGTTTTCGGATTGTTTCCACCAAAATATTCAGCCCATCTTCAATCACAGCTTTGTATACCAAGTAGCTTTTTAATTGTTAACAAAATCAAACTCAATAATTTTGAACCTTCAGAGGTTTCTCTGTACATTTTCAGTTCCTGTTTAGGAAAGTCAACACACTACAATGTATTTCCAAGGGTTGAATCAGAGTACTCCACCTAAAAAAAAACAAGATTTACTGGCCCGTATGCGACAGCTTATGTGCTTCAGGGAAAAATGTGCAATTCACTCAGTTATTTAGACTGCTTCCGAATGCTACATCTTCTGTGCTTCGGAATGTCTCAAAACATTTTAAAAAATGCTTCGAATGCTATATTTTCTGTGCTTCGGAACATAATAAAGTGAAAGAAAAAAAAATGTACCAGTTGTCTAAAATGGCCCGTATGCTACATACAGTTTATGTGCTTCGGGAAAAAATGTGCAATTCACTCAGTTGTCTAGATTGCTTTCGAATGCTACATCTTCTGTGCTTCGGAATATTAAAAAAAAAATGCTTTCTAATGCTACATCTTCTGTGCTTCAGAACATAAAAGAGTGAAAGAAAGAAAATGCACCAGTTATCTTAACTACCCCAAATGCTACAGTTTATGTGCTTCGGGAAAAAATGTGCAATTCAATCAGTTGTCCAGACTGCTTTCGAATGCTGCATCTTCTGTGCTTCGGAACATAAAAGAGTGAAAGAAATAAAATGCACCAGTTGTCTAAACTGCCCAGAATGCTACAGCTTATGTGCTTCGGTTAAAAAAAAAAATGCAATTCACTCAGTTGTCTGGACTGCTTCCGAATGCTACATCTTCTATGCTTCGGAATATTAAAATGCACCAGTTGTCTAAACTGGTCCGTATGCGACAGCTCATGTGCTTCGGTGAAAAATGTGCAATTCACTCAGTTGTCTAGACTGCTTTCGAATGCTACATTTTCTGTGCTTCGGAACATAAAAGAGTGAAAGAAAGCAAATGCACCGGTTGTCTAAACTGCCCCGAATGCTACAGATTATATGCTTCGGGAAAAAAATGTGCAATTCAATCAGTTACCAAAACTTCCTCCGAATGCTCCGATTTATGTGCTTCGGACCTAAAACATGCATGTTAATCAGATGTTTAAACTGGTCCAATCAACCAATGGTTTAACCTACTTCCTATTACTGCAGCTTATGTATATGTGCTTCGGATAAAACCATGTTATTCAATCAGTTGTATAAATTATGTCCGTATGCTACGGCTTATGTGCTTCTGTTAGAAACATGCTATTTAATCAGTAGTATAATTTACTTCCGATTGCTACGGCTTCTGTGCTTCAGATAATAACATGCTATTCAATCAGTTGTTTATACCGTTTCCGAATGCTCCAGCTTAACTGCTTTAGTTAGCAACTCACAATTCAATCATTGTTTAAACTGAATTAGAAAGCTACATGTTTTGGTGCGTGTGATAGACATGCAATGTCATCAGCAATGTAATAAATTGCCTTTAAATGCTAAAGCTTATGTGCTTTGGTAAAATCATAAAGCTAAATTACTCCTCGATGCCTCATATTTTATGCTTCAGAACGAATGAAATCGAAACATAATATAAATAATTCTAAATAATGCAACCTGCTTGCTTAAAAGAAACTTTTGAAGAGATTGAATTGCTCTGTTGACAAAGAATAATCATTCTGGTTGCTTATTTCACAGGTGCAATAGAGCTCATTGAAACTTGTCTCGAAGTAACGTGCCACTTCATCTGGTGACTGAACATGGCAAAGGCTGCGATTTATGTATTTCGGGAAAACCTTTGTTGACTGAGAAAGGTTTAGAGGCTACAAGATTGTTCTCTAACATAAAATTCTTTGTTGTAATTTTCAGATATGGAGATTATACGAACAAAGGCAGACCGTCAACAATAACAGTCCTGCCTTAATGCTTCCAATGTTATCACGTCCCAATAATGCTTTTTGTCTGTCCGGGGTTTGATGAATTAATAAATACATTACATTTGTGTTGTGGTTGAAGCATGGATAAAGAACTATGAGTAATTCAGCTGTTCTCTTCAGTATATAATTCTCTATACTTTATATACTTGCTCGGTTTTATTGTTGTTATTATTGTTATTGTCATAAGGAATTGAGCTTACTGGTCTTCATCATGGTGGAGCTGCATCAGGAGCTGCAAAGAATCGAGGAACACTTATCCCTTGTAACGAGAATGTTACATGTGGCCGCAGAATTAATAAAACATACCTCATCTTCTGGCATCAGACGACACGCCCCCCCCCCCCCCCCCAAGTGGGCCCGTCTTAGCTCAATCAGAAATGCTGCATTTTAACTTATCCGCTATCTCGGATAGCATCTCTGTCCTGCGACCACTGACAGGTGTGTTCAAGGTGGGTCAAATTGAAATCAATCATGATGTAGCAGAAAATATCAAGAAAGTCCTGGCCCACCGACTTGATAAAGAGATGAGAGCAAAGGTGGAGGTTGATGTCAGAATTCTCTCCAATTTTGAGCGGATATAAGTGCTGGAATGAAACCCTGAAATCTACCAACAAGTATCCTCAGCTGTCAAAGGGCATGACAAGGGCCTGCAGGATGTACAGAAAATTCTTTTGCAAAAGCCCTGGCACAAGCCTGGTCGAAAGCAGGTGACAGTAGCAGTTCGTCTCCCTTTCCACAACAACTGCTGGCAGGTGCCCTTGGCTTATATGAAGACGCTTCACACCAGCCAGACAAGAGCCGGCAGCGTGCCATTAAACATACTCAGAGAAAAAATGTAGGCCCAGCAAGTTAAAATCAAACGTATTTGAAACTGAGGCTATGGGGAAAATGGTAGACTTAGAAGAGAATGTCATCACTGAGAAATGCGCACTGAAGTTGGAGACTTTATTCATACTGTTTTCTTTTTTCTAAGGGGGGAGAGCACTTTAGTGCCTCATGATAGGAAGTTTAGGATGAATCTTAATGTCAAGAAACCCAACAAATATGTTTTATCTAGTCGGTTTAAGATGAAAACTCTTGATACCTGTCCTTCAGTAAATGCGAAACAATTGATACATGACCAGTTTAGATTTAAAGGATACTTATTTTATGCTCCCTATTCATGAATGCAGCACAAAGTTTGAATTTCACAAAATCACAGACACTTTTCATGCATTACCGCAAAGTTTTAAAGATTCATTAAGGGTCTTCATCAAAATCATGAAACCTGTCTTGGATTATTTTAGGTTACAGGCATACATTTTACATTTTACATTGATGATATATACCTTCAGGGCGCCTCCTTTGATACATGCAAAGAACGTACAGTACACTAGATCGCTCATCCAATCTTTCCGATTCACGTTTCAGACACATCCTCTCTTATTCCAAGCCAAACTTTATTCCACTTGGGCTTGGTATTAGACTCTAGAGCCATGATGGTATCATTGGGCAAAGCGAAAAAGAACATACTGGCGAGCCTAACCAATAAGACGCCCATTAAACCGTCAACTGGCAAGATTAATTGGCTCACTGACAGCAGTTCCTTAGGGTCAGTTATTTTTCAGGGATATGGCAATGTCGAAAATACCGTACAAGCCTTAAAACATCAGTTTTATAATTTTGATCAATGCATCACACCAGAATGTAAGACTGAAATGTGATGGTGACTCCCTGAGGGAATCAGTTCCACAAAACCAGAGAGCATGCCTAACCCTCATTTTTCCTTGAATACAAACTCCTGCACATTGGAATTTGGGGCAACCTAGGCAATTCAGACTTTAGTCAGGAATTTTGGTTCAGCACAAACCAAAAATTGCACAGCAATGCTTTAGAACTCAAAGCAGTTCTCATGAGATCGCAAAGCCTTTGCAGCCAGTTTTATAACTGCCACATATTTGTTCATATCCATGGCCTCCCACTCTTCAGACCATGCTAATCGGCTCAGCTATCATGTTAAACTCTCCTCTCTTTGATTCACCCCAGGAAGCCCATTGAGAGACACCCGATAGACTACATATGACGACTTGTCTCATTTCAGGCAGAGATTAGCCAAGGATGGCGTAGAGCAAAAAGTGTTACACCATTATGCCAGCCTGAGGAAAGTCTACACACTAACAATATAAAAATTATTTCATAACATTTGTCATCTCAGAAAGGACTCAGGATCAGGAGACGTAAAGTTACTGAAGTACTTTCTGCAATATATGATAGATTACAGATACAGCTGTCATATATATATATCAATATATCTTATGGCTTAATTCTGCTACAGCCGAATTCTGCTAATTCACATGCAACGTCATGATGTTTCCACCCCAATAAATTCTGGTCCAATATGTCCTGTGGGCTACACATTTAGGCCGCCCTTTGCTTATAACAACATATATTATGACTTAATACTGCTACAGCCGAATTCTGCTAATTCCCATGCAGCGTCATGATGCATTTTGGACCAATATGTCCTGTGAGCTGCACATTTATGTACGACCTCACTTATATCGAGGTATCATATGATTTGCAACTCATTATTTACATATCAACTATCGTCTTATTTTCAATTAATCCAGCATATTCCGGCAAGGCTAAATAAATGCTATGTCATGATGTTTTATAAGAAATTCAATGTAAACTGTGAGTTTGGCATTTATGTCACCTCTCTTTTGTAACTAGATATACTATATATATATATACTAGGTTAATACATTGGCACACGACATGCTTTTACGGCGTTTTGCACATAATGTTTCAATTGATTGATGGATTACTGGTGGCATGTGTACGTATACATACACATGAGTAAGCCGAAGATTATAAATTTATACCAGTCTACTTGAATATTAATCTGTTTGCAATTTAATGCTTATGAACCATGATGTTCACTATCTGATCTTCAGTATTGAACTTTTCATTTCCTTTTTCGTTGAATATATTTTATTATCATCGTATCATGATGACTTTGTATATAAATATATTCTTATATCTTCTGATATAATTATCTGACAGGTTATACTGCAATATTAACATCTCAACGACATGTGGTTCTGGATTCCATTACAACGTAATTATGTGTAACGAATTTTTTGACAAGATGTGGACAGTGGCACATTGCCCTGATAGTATAAGTTGTGTTAACTATTATGTCTTTAAAGTCTCAAGTGACCTCATGAATATTAAGTGGGTCCGTAGAATGGAAAGGTAAACGATACTTACCAAGTTGAAGTTTGCTGCATATTATACGGACCCATTAATATTCATTGAGGTCAATTGCCCTCCCTTATCTATTTTGATTGCACCCTCCCGTACGTATTTGTCTGTAATGATATGTCAGCATCATAGACCACATTAGAATCATAATAGTTAACAACTTTAAAGTGTGAGCCTCCACGGGCGTGACCAGCCTATCTCAATTGACCTCGATGAATATTAGTGGGTCCATAGAATATGCAGCAAACTTCAACTTGGTAAGTATCGTTTATCTTTCCAGTATATAGAGAGAAGAAAGAAAGAGGGTGATGGTAGAACTAACAGTATATCAAGAGAAGAAAGGACAAGAGTTGTGGTAGAACTAACAGTATATCGAGAGAGAGAGAGAGAGAGAGAGAGAGAAGAAGAAGAAGAAGAAGAAGAAGAAGAAGAAGAAGAAGAAGAAGAAGAAGAAGAAGAAAGGAATAGAGTGGCGGTAAAACTAACAGTATTTCAAGACAAGAGAGGAATAGAATGAGTGGTGGATAAACTAACAATATATTACATCCAGAGAAGAAAGGAAGAAGAGTCGTGGTAAAACTAACATATCATATCGAGGGCAGAAAGGAATAGAATCTGTCATTTTGTTTCACTAGTCTGCTTGACCTAATTAGCGCCTACCCTCAATAACTGATACCGCCCAATTTATGCTAAGACCCAGGTATTCCCCCCCCCCCACCCACACACACGCACGAGATGGCCCTACATGTACAGCGCACAGAGACACACATTGATATCATCAGGAGGAAACTGAATAATTATATTGGTTCAGATGACCTTTTGACACTAAAATAGTGATTAAATCAGTTTGTCACTAACGTTTTTTTCAAAGATACATACACGAAGTCGCTCGCGATTGAAACTTTTGCATGTCGATTAGACTAACGATAAGTGGTAAAGGATCCCATTACCTTGTCAATCAGACTAATGACAAGTGTTAGGGGATGACATTATCTTGTCAATCAGACTAATGATAAGTGTTAAGGGATGACATTATCTTGTCAATCAGACTAATGAAAAGTGTTAAAGCCTATTTAGTGTTGTTGTGAAAACCACTGACCTAAATGTTTATGACTCAAATACTTCTGTTACTGGAATGGAAACAATGTTATCAAAGGTCTTAAAAATGAGTCTGATGTGACTGATTCTTACTACGATGCATGAGAAACCCACACTTGACGATTGTAATGTTCCAACTGACTCCCAACCTCCAACAGATCCTTCCACTTCTGATCATAATGATCATGATTAGACCTCATAGTTAGGCTGTAGACCCAAAGGCTGTTAAAACCTTTCAAAACCCAGGTTTTACTAAACAAAATGTTACCTCCTTGCATGACATACATTCAAATTTGTTGCCAATAATCCATAACCTAAAAAAGGGTTCTTTACCTAGATCTCAGAAGCTCGCTCGAAGCATTGCACTGAAGAGATCCGAAATTTTATCCTGGTAGATAATGTATTATTGTCCCAGCGAAAAAAAAATAATTTACCCAAGGATAATCAACTTGTTCTCCGAGCAGTGATACAAACAATGACCATAGAGTTTTACTGTACTGTACTTCACCAGTGTCAGGTCATGCCGGATCAGCTCTGACTAATGATAGGACAAGAGCTAATTGTTATTTGGAGAGAATTCTGTTCTTGCTGCTAATTAACTAAAATCTGGTGATTTCTATGAAAAGCGTACGATTACTAGACACAGCAAATCTGTGGTCACTCCCATTCCAACCCCGTGTTGTCCTTTCGAGATTTTTCAGATCGATTTTTAAACTTTAACAAAAAGAGGGCAAAGAAATCACATGTATATTTTTACTGCTATTGGCTCTTTATGCTGTTCTATTGAAAACTAATGATAGTATAACTTTAAGCTATTCTTTTTTGCCCTATGTACAGCGTTTGGGGTACCAAGCTGCATTCTCAGTGACTTGAATAATAAATATACTTCCTCTTTCATTAAAGAAGTCAGTAAACTACTTCAAGTTTCTTTACAGTGCAGGCCAGCCTTTTGTTATTTTTGTTTCGGTTGCATGTAAACGTACACATAGAACACTAAGTGAGCGTTTGGCTGCGTTTGCCTCATTTACAAAGAACAATTGGGATCTTAATCTGAAAGCGATTATATTCTCAATGAACTGTTCTACTCATTCCACAACTGGTTTTTTTACCATTTGAAATCTTGTTCGATCAACAACCTCGATTCCTAATAGGTTTTCCTTTAGAATCATACAGAACCAACTTTTTGCTTAATGATAGTGTGGCCTATATTCAGATTAAAAGAGACATGTGGAATTAAATCAGAGCAATGATGAAAGACAGTACACCTTTTATCAAACAAAATATTGTGCGACGTGGTGTATTCAACAGCTGGCGCCAAACTGCACAATCAATAAAAAGGTTCTTTTATAATTCTTGAGAAATGTAACCAACATAATAATTTTGAAAGATCATAAATCTTATAAATTGATGCCTAACCTCCACTTAACCGCTTGTTTTTCATCCTTTGAAATTAATTTTTCCTCCACAGTGATAGACAGTGCAAATCACAATCCTGCACTGAATGTCCACCTGACCGAACATTGTAAAGTCTTACCAACTCGTAAGTCTGAGGGACTGCAATAAAAATCTGGACCTCTATATCAAGATGTCTCCTGTTCAAGTCACAGCGATCTGGCTGTGCTAGAGCATCACATACTATATTTTTGACCGTTAAGGCGAATCTCTTGACGAGCAACAAGAGCGTCGGAGAGACAACCTGATCGTCTGCCTTAACAATAATGGTTTTTCAAATCTCACAAATCCACAACCTACTCACGGAGTTTTTATATGCTTGGAAACTTTGTGCTTCAACATTTACCTCTGAAAAAATGTCTACAACTATCTTGTTCGATTTAAGAAAGCATTAATAGTATGTTCTTGTTTGAGGTCACTGTATTAGTGAAGTGGTTAAGTAAAACATTATTCTCCTAGTTAAGCCAACTATAGTTG
>JAWDGP010005603.1:55000-197500 GCA_033675545.1 Elysia crispata
AATTCCTTTCTTTTCCTATCTTTCTCTTTGTTTTTCGTTCAACTGTACAACTAAAGAGGTGGGGGGCGGCATTTAGAATAACTATCATTGCATTAAAATGAAATCACTTTGTTTGCCCAATATCTAGAGAAAGAGAAAGTCAGAAAAGGAGGGATAGTTTGTGAAAGAGTGAAAGAAAGACAGAGTGAGAGAGAAAGAAAGAGAAGGGGAGTGAGAGAGAGAGAGAGAGAGAGAGAGAGAGAGAGAGAGAGAGAGAGAGAGAGAGCCGTCTTTAGCTATGAAGGCCAGCTGTGAAGAATCACTGATACTATAGTTGATGACTTTACAGTAACCACCAAAGGATTCTGAGGTCACGTGGTAAGCAATTGAAGAGCAAAGCGTCTGAACTCGTCAGTTGTTCTCTGTGTTGGGCAGTGAGCACTACAGGTACGTCTAACAGTTAAGTCAAGCCGCTCAGTACATGCACTGGTAGTCCACCTCACCCCCGTCTCTTTCTCAAAATCTTTCTCTGTATTATCAATTAATAACATGCTCTTATCATGTCATATTAACAGGCCAATACGATTTTGTCACATGATTGTGAATGTAAGTATTGTTGAAATTCAAGACTTTAATCTTAGATCTGTCATAATTGAAAAAAAATTACATTAAAACAACTCAGTGCCTCCTAGGTCATTAAATGCTTTAGAGTTGCCCTGAAAAAGGCACCTTAGCTCAAAAAATAAAAAAATCCAAACATCTTGCCTAAATAAAGAGTACACTAGATTGGCCGACACAAATTAGATTGTCCCTGAGTGATTACAGAATACCGCAATATAGCCTTAGATGAAAGAAACGGCGCTCAAGAGAAACACAAGAAGGAGGCTTTTATGTTCAAGGCATGGCCCGAGATTCGAACTCACCATACATGTAATCAGAAGCCAAGTGAAAACTTAACAGAAGCCTCATTGCCTTGACACGCAGTCTCCCCCGCAAACCGAACCAGTCCAGCCGGATTCGAGGCTTCCGTGAGTTTCAGTTACTAGCCTCAAACATTGCGGACCGTCGGCTATCTACAACCTGAGAAGGTTTAACCTTGATATCACTTTAGTCAGAACTAGATCTACATCTGTTTAGAACTTCGGTTCTTAGAAGAGCTGAGCAGTACTTAGAAACAGACTTTTGAGTGAAACTGTTTAAAAAATGCTCTTCTTTTGAGAGACTTAAACCATAGTTATAGTTGCGTCAACACCTTGAACATTGCCATTCCAGAGAGATAGTAAGAGAGAGAGATAAAGAGGGTGTGTGTGTGAGAGAGAGAGAGAGAGAGGGAGAGAGAGAGAGAGAGAGAGAGAGAGAGAGAGAGAGAGAGATTATGTCTTAGAGAAAACGAGGGTGACTTCACAACTTTCCTGTGCGACTTGCTAACTTTTTTTACTATCTTACTCTCCTCCACCCACCCCACCCTCTCTCTCTCTCTCTCTCTCTCTCTCTCTCTCTCTCTCTCTCTCTCTCTCTCTCTCTCTCTCTCTCTCTCTCTCTCTCTCTCTCTCTCTCTCTCTCTCTCTTTCTCTCTCTCTCTCTTTCTCTCTCTTAGCGACTGTGTGCAGGCGTTTAACGGATCACAATGACCTTATGTAGTATCATCATTGTATTGTATTGTTGTTAAAGTTAGCTTTAACACTTTTTCTTTTTAAAGAATTACAAACTTAGCATTGCTCATGTCCCATAAATTTATTTACATGTTCTGACATTTTTGTTGAAATAATTTATCATGTGTCAGAAGTATAAAAGCATTTTTTTTTATTTTAAGCTGAGCATCTCTTCTAGGATGTCTCGAGAGAAGCAATCTACTCTGAGAGTTAGTTGCGTCACAAGGTCAGGCCCTCTTCCAAACAAAACAGTTTTTTTTTTTCTGCCAACAAGGTGGCATGAGTTAAACACGGGGAAACACAACCTGCCAATGAGACATAGTGATGAAGGGAGTCTAGATAATCTGATGTTTGTATGTTACAGGTGTTTGGTGGATAAAAATGTTTTGCCAGAGTGAAATGAGTAACAGGTGATGTACACACACACATGCATCGAAAAAATAGATAGAAGTAGAAAGAAAACATTTACATAACATGCGAGGTCAATAGAGGTTAGCGTGTTTCACTTGAAATAACAGAGAAATGATGTGAGTGTGAAAGATCATTGAAATAAAAAGATGAGCATTCCAAAGAATTATATTTAGGTTACTAGATAGGATAGGCAGCTGGGCGAGTTTTACAGGAATGTAAATTTATGCATATAATATGTTCGATAAAAAGAAACAAGCAGTTCCAGATAGTCAGGTAAGCAGGAAAACAGACTGGTTGAGGATTGTAGAGGATAGTTAAGTAAAAAGAATGGTTTTACGTTTGAATAGATGGATTGATAGACAAAAATGGATAGACGTATATCCCGATCAATAGTTGGAAAGAAACGAAGATAGACACACAGACAGACGCAGACGACTATATATATATATATATATATATATATATATATATATAGAGAGAGAGAGAGAGAGAGAGAGAGAGAGAGAGAGAGAGAGAGAGAGAGAGAGGAGATGGCTTGACAGATACTTAAAGAGATGATAAATAGTGAGATAGATAAATATAGATCATAAGATAGATGTTAAATGAACAACGAAAAACTAAGTAGCAAACATAGATAGATACATTGATGAATAAAAAAGAAACCTAATTATAGCTTAATGAACAGTGAATTACAGGCCGGTCTAGATATAGGATTAGATACATAGATGAGAAGATAGATCTGATAAGCATGTAAAACGAAATGATAGCTATTCTGAGATGGGGGCCTTTTAGAAAAGGTAGGAGACAGAGAGAGAGAGAGAGAGAGAGAGAGAGAGAGAGAGAGAGAGAGAGAGAGAGAGAGAGAGAGAGGTCAGGATTAAAATACTTCCTCTGCAGTACCTGCTAACTAGGATGGTTTCCCTCTCCCCTAGTTCTCTAACAACCTCTTGTTGAAGGACAGCGAGTGGGTGCCCACAGTGGGCAGGGCTAACCCGTGACGTCACAACCAATTGTTTGCATGGCTAATTGCTGGTCGCAGCGCTTTATGCTACAAAACCCGCCTGATTGGCTCATCTGGACGAGGACTCTTAATTTTCGATTTATGAGGCACTGCCACGGGCATTCGATGGTTTTATCAGGAAACTTTCCTTCATTTCTGCCGCACTCAGACGACAACACGCGTTGAGGTGACAGAGGAGGCTGCATTCTGAATAACTGCTCTTAGGTTTCGAATCTTAAGTCTTCATTTGGCCAGAAACCTTTAGATTGTTTTTCGGTAAGTTTAATTCTTAATTTCTTTAAGTATTTTTTCCAGCACCATCATCCATTAAAGAATAAGGTTACAGATAAATGGGCCTTTTCTCATTCTTTTGTCTTTACTGTGGTAGTTTCATGTTAGATGCGACGTGTTGTTTCCCATAAATAACAATGGAACAAGGTTGTGTGACTGATTGAATGAAACTTATTTGTAATTGAATGAGCCAGTCAATTACTGATGTCACGGCTTCTCTCGCGGTATTAATACAGTGTAAGCAAGAGACTATGCCGCATATCAACTGAACGCTTAAAGATTAAAAAAAAATATATATATATATATAGCCCCAATATCACCCAAGAGCTTGATTCAAAATTATTATTATTATTATTATTATTATTTTTATCATTATTATTATTATTATTATTATTATTATTATTATTATTATTATTATTATTATTATTATTATTATTATTATTATTATTATTATTATTATTATTATTATTATTATCATCATCATCATCATCATCATAATCAAAATTTCCCTCTTGTAACTTATTAGCAACTGTTATGTGTATCGCTTCACCTAAATAAAAGTAAGCCAATGTTTTTAGAAAAGGCTTTTTCAAATTTTATCTTCAATTAAAAAGCAGAGTTATGCAACCAAAAGAATGAGATTTGAATACAAGAGGTTGCGATCAGACAAAATTGAGTACGACTGATAAGCTCTTGGTACAAATTGAGAAGACGCACTTGGACTATCAAATATGCCTATCCTTCGGGAAGATTTAGAAATTACACACGCTAGATGATGCAAAACTGAAAGTAAGAATCAGGTCAGCTAATCCGTTATCAGCAAACTTTGGAGTAGATCCGAGTTTTCAAGTGTGTAGTGTGTGGCATCTGCGGACTATCTTTACTGTGAAGGCGTGCCGCAGGGTAGCCTGTACAAGTGTAATGATGGCAAATCTTCTGCTTTCAAGACACTCTAGATCTCGATTTCTTTAATCGTGCGAGCAGAGTTAGCACCGAAACACGATGTCGTGAGGCTGAACCAGGCGACGATTTTATTTATTAGATGTGTGTGTATATATATATATATATATATATATATATATATATATATATATATATATATATATATATATATATAAACATGTTGGTAAGGCGCGCATAGAAGAAAACAATACAAAAGAGTAAGATTTAGCTCAGGTTAATTGTTGGAACGAAGTTTTTACTATTATCTATTATTTAAAAAAAAATCGGCATAATTTTCCAATCAAACCTCAAATTTTGAAATTTGTTTTGTTTATAATACAGAGATCTACATTTATATTATTTCTTGTACTCTAAGCCTATCTTGGAGCTTAAAATGCACAATTATTTTGAAATAAAGACTTTTTAAACTTTTCTTTTAATCCCTTCCTCTACACACACACAACTTAAAAAAAAACCTAAATAAATAAATAAATAAATAAACAGTCACTTTTATTTTATAAACTGTTAAGCAGCACTCTCACATTCACAGGGAGTTTTAGAGAAAAAATTGAAGTAAGCTAATTAATTCAAAAAATTCTGAGCACCTTAAAGTTCCATGATATTTCCAAACAAGATTGCTGCTAAAGGTTTCTTACAAGTACTGAATGGTGGTGATAAATTGTTTTTCTGCTAAGCACCATTCCTTTGATAAAATATCTGCAATAATTATTACTAACAGGAAGGTTAGATAAGCATAAAAAAGCCGCCTACCATCCATTGTACCAAAGTGAGGTAACATACCGTACCTAGGCATCCACGATGAAAGTACCAGATAATCTAGCAACAGGTTCTAGCAATTTGGTCTCCGCAGTTCAAAATAAATTTAACCAAAAAAGCTGTAAATATGATTTTTTTTTAACGAAAAAGCATTTTGCTAATGTGCTGAGAATTTCTATAAAGATCAAAATCGGTTAGAAGTTAATTTTTAAGGTTATTTCTATTATGTGAAAAGATTCAGCAATTGGATCTTAATATAACTTTGAAGAGGGTCTAGGTACAGCCCTTCACCGTCATCATGGCCAAGCATCTAGTCAGCGGCAGGTGTGCTGGGAATGAGAGAAAACGATTCTTGGTTGAAACTAGGTGTCTGGTTTAGTGAATAGATTATTCAAAACTTTCAAGAAGACTCTAGATCTAGCTAGGATATTGACATTCATCCGAGTATTTAATCAAAATTTAAAATAACTCGAGGTGACAGTAAATCTATTTATGAGAAAAACGACAATCTTCACCAATCTTACCGAAAAGATTGTTCTATAGGTGCGAAAAATAACTGGATCACTACTGAAAGAACTCAATTTTTTGTGTGCCGCCAAGGCAACAAATCAAAAACCAAAAGCTAACAAGAATCTCAAATAACGGTTTATATATATATATATATATATATATATAAAATTATGCACACTTTTAAAAATTCTAATGCGTAGACTTGAGGAGAGCGAATCTCATTCCTTCTTTCACAAGGGAAAGTAATGCAAGGGGAGCACAAAAATTACTCTGTATAATACATGCTACATCTGCAGGTGAGAATCGCAGCCAACACACTGATTGTTCTCACTAGTAACAGCCGCCTGGTTTGGTCGATTTGGTCTCCAATTTTGCGATGCAAATCCTGTCTAATTTTAAGATCTTGAGCGGAATTTCGGTCTGTTATTTGTTTTAGAACGTTTGCTGTTCATTTTCCAGTATGGTGACCGCTTAAAACAGCAGCTCTGATATATCGCTAGGCTGGTTGCGATGTTAGAAATAAGAATCACCTGTCATGCTCATCCCTGTATAAGATTCTGAGAAAGACTTGGAAGATGTTCAGCAATTTAAATCTACTGCCGGCCATTTTTACCACAAATTTCAGTAATTTAGCCAGTTCTTCACTTGATTTAACCGCAGCTTAAAACTTCAAAATTATGTTTTATTTCTATATCAAATCAAAATACACATACAATTATTATCTTGTTTATAAGATAAAACAGCTCGCATACATTATGTAGGTAAGAGTTAAAGAAAAGTTATGTATCTGTCTTTTACTTTAACTTTTATCTTTAATTCATTGATCTCCTGAGGTAAAGATAGACATGCAATGACTCTAAGACAACACATTTAATCATTATATAGCAATGTCGAGACAGAAAATAAATGTTTTTTTGATGATCTAGATAGACGTCATTAGAGTCTACAGAATATCTAAAATGAAAGAAATATAAGTGTAAGAAACAACAGAAATGTTTTGGACGTGATTAGAGTCTACAGAGTATCTTCACCAAAGGAAATATGAGTGTAAGAAACAACAGAAATGTTTTTAGACGTGATTAGATTCTACAGAGTATCTTCACCAAAGGAAATATGAGTGTAAGAAACAACAGAAATGTTTTTAGACGTGATTAGAGTCTACAGAGTATCTTCACCAAAGGATACACGAGTGCAAGAAACAACAGAAATGTTTAAACAAGACATTTAGTTCCAAGCCTATTTTGTCGTGTCAAGCACGTGCACTTTTTACCTCTCTTTGAGCGTATTTAGCGTACTGAGGTAAACTCCATTGGGTTTGCTACAATAGGTACATCCGGTCTATTTCGTATCAAAGACTTTTATGTGAGACTAAATTGAGGCGAGTTTTTCATTAATACCTTTTTTTTTTCTCAATTTTGTTTTGTTTTGCAAATGAAGCCTTGCATTTTTCAAAGTCGCTGTAAGCAATCAACGCAGAAAAAGTAAATTTTTTCTTTAAATTTTGCTTTGAATTTTTTTTTTTTTATAATTTTTCTTTTCTTATTCTTTTTGAATACTCATAACTGATATAACCCTTAGTTTCATATCTGGTGACTCAGCTAATATATATATATATATATATATATATATATATGTATGTATATATATAAATTTATATTCCACTTAACTGAGTCATTAGAAAAGAAGGTCTTGTCATACAATCTAATTTTAGCTTCTTCTTCCGAAAGAGAAAATGAAAAAAAAAGTTTTCCCTTATCCAAATAATCCTATTTCTGATACATCTTCTATTAATCCATAAATGATGCAAAACCTCTAGATAAAAATGAAAAAAGCATTGTTTGCCTTGAATTTGTAATTTGCGTGAACATGAATTATTGCCCCTCATAATTTTAACAGCGAGTAGGAAAAAGAAACATCTTTCACGTGCTTTCTCGACGAACGTCATGAACTTAATTCATCTTATTTTATTTCCTTAGCCCTCGATAATAGCTAGAAGGTGTAAGGTAATTGAAGAAGCCTTTCCACGAGGAAAATGTTAATTGAAAAAAAAATCACTTTCCGATTTAATTCTTTGTACATTATAGGAACATAGGGAATGCGATTTCACAAAGAGTTATGCCACTTTCTTGGAGGATGCAGTTTTTTTTTCAACAATCAGAAGCATTTCAAAGATCTAAGCAAAACTAGATAATTTTATAGTAAAGTGCTTTCCCATGTGTACGTTTTCTTTTTTTCCTTTTTATACTTTAAATTTTACACCGATGTGCAGTCTAGCTACTGCTTGATATGCTAACAACAACTTAAAATAGAGGTTGTGACTTTCAACTCTTTTAAGAAATTGCATTCCCTATAAACCCTTTTTTAATGTGTTTTATTCAAACAAATCGACAGACTCGACAAAATACGTAGAACGGTTGGCCTCCATTTTCCTGCGTGCAAAATTCTGTAAAATGGGTACTCGCCCATAGGCAGAGCATGCAGGTTGGGGATTACTAGGAGCTACCGCTATAAAAAAAAAAAGTCACTGAAATACATAAGTGGAGTATTTTCACCAAGATATGCTCACATTTTGTCTATAATCACCTTTACCTACTCAAATGGTGCGACTATTCTGAGCGACATTTTCAATAACGCTATCAAACAGGAAGATCACCACAAATATCATAGTTTTGCAAAGCTTATACTATCATAAAATTTATAATGGATAAATGCACAAAAGATAAAATCATCCAATATCATTATTACTTTCCTCTCTTCATCCTCTCTTATTTATAGTATTTAGTTCTAAAGCCTTTTTCAGCAGATACGTCGCGATTTTTCTGCTATTTACTCAACTGATGCCCTCTTCTCTCAGCATAGTCACTTCGCGGAGAGAGGCTGTATTTATCTGCTGACACAGTCACTGGCCCGCACAAGAGAACAATCTATCTTATTTGAGATTCAGATCCATTATAGGAGCAAAACTTAAATCGAGCCCAGAAATGGGTTATTTATTTCAAGGAATAAATTTAGTGCCATCGAAAAACGATACATGGCCAAAATTAAACTTTTTTTTTACAACGCATAAAACGTATAGTGTTTAAACAACTCAACTACCTAACTTTATTTCCAATGATTTGTTTTTCTTCATGCTACGCAATTAGCTATTCTTTAATTTTACTGCATTTTACAACGGTCAGGCCTAAGGTCAGAAAATTGTGTAGAACCGGAAATGATCATGCCAGTGTTTTGGAGCGCACGTCATGTAAATCATAGAGAATTGGCCATTGGCTTGAGTAGACTCACAATAATAACCAAGTGAGGTACAATTCTCGTCTGGCACAAAACCAATCATTGAAAAAATTGACTTTTGTTACGTGTACTTCCTTTCTCCAGTTTGTAATACTAAAGAAAAGGTATTCTTTTCTCTAATGATCGCCGTTTGTTGGCTCGAGAAATACTGTATCGATATAGAAGAGTTACAAATTTTTGGATGGAAAAATTTTGCAAGATTTAAAAAAAACAACACTTCAGATAAAGAACATAAACAATGTTGCTTTTTAAAAGAATTCTTCAAACAAATCAATTCAAAGCTTTGATAGAATCAAAACTTCCAAATATCCCGGAGTTTCCTAGCAATGGTTATTTTGTTCTTTAATCAGACTAGATTTCATGCAAGACCATCATCTGATACTCTAAACCCTTCTAGTGATTTTAAGAAAATTCTTGAATTTCGGTTCATCAGTTAAGCTTTGGACAAAAACTATTTTTTTCAAACGCGCCTGTAAGAATTTAAAAAAAATGGCAAGAAATTTTAATGTTTAATATTTCTTCTCTTAAAAATTGTAAAAATTTTTCAAGAATATAAATTTCCTCATTTTCTTAATTTTTGTTGTTGTTATTTATTATTTCAATTACATTCTGCAATGTGATATGGATTCTCTAATACTTTTTGACAAAAAGATAAGATTATAAACGCGATAAGGTTTGCTGAAATCAATTTCATTAATCAGACAAGAGATATCAAATTCTCTATTTATAGGTTTAAAACAGGGAGAAGTTTAACTCAGCCTGAACGATGAGTCCAGGACAAAATTGCAACGTATAAAGTCAAGTTTTAACTATTGAGAGAAAACCAATAGGTTAATAACTGAGATAGTGAAAATTAAAGAAGCCAAACAGATCTGTGTCGTATACATCGGTGATTCACTACACAGTATGGACTCAAAAATGGCACATATAAAAAGTATGTTTTGGCCGAGAAATCGGCGCAAAGAAGTTTTTTGAAATATTAGGTAAAGAAAAATCTGTTAACAGAAATTAATACATAAAACATTAGAAATCGGCCAAGCCACATCTACACACATACACTCACACACATACAATTCATGAAAATTTCTTTTAGAATACAGCTTTAAATAATGAACTTTAATTTAAAAAAAATATTTCATGAATATTCAAGAAAGAATAAAGGACCCAGAGAAATCCTTTTTGATATGATGAAGGGAGTGAATAAAATGGATCTCAAAAATCTGTTTCTAAATTAAGCTCACATATTTTCTTCGCAATTTCTTATATTTATTTGCACTCTATCTCCTTTTATCCTTCTTTTTGTCTCATTGTTGAAATCTCTCTTGGTGGTATTTTTTTGGTATACCCGTCCGTCTGATTGTCTGTCTGTCTGTGTGTCTGTGTGTCTGTGTGTGGTGTTTTTCTCCCTATTTTAATCTAATTCAACTTTGTTTTCTTGATTGTCTCTCATCTATCTCTGTATCATATTTGTCATTTAGTCTGTTTGCGCACCTGTACCCATTCTGCGTCTTTCTGTATATCCATAACCTCTATCTCTGTCACTTGTTTTCATTCATCTCTACAACGCTCTATCTATCTATGACTTATTTACTTGTCTTATAAGCTCTACCTTCCCCGCATAGTTTCTTCCTGTCTCTATGAATCTCATTGTCTTTCTTAATAAATTGCTGCCTTTCTTTTTGTTGGTCCGTTTTTACTCAATATTTTCTTCCCTCTTTCTCCTTTTTTTTCCTTAACTAATTTTATCCAGCAAATTATTTATTTTCTTCTCGTCCTCTTCGTCCTCGTCCTTCTTCTTCTTCTTCTTCTTCTTCTTCTTCTTCTTCTTCTTCTTCTTCTTCTTCTTCTTCTTCTTCTTCTTCTTCTTCTTCTTCTTCTTCTTCTTCTTCTTCTTCTTCTTCTTCTTCTTCTTCCTCCTCCTCCTCCTCCTCCTCCTCCTCTTCTTCTTCTTCTTCTTCTTCTTCTTCTTCTTCTTCTTCTTCTTCTTCTTCTTCTTCTTCTTCTTCTTCTTCTTCTTCTTCTTCTTCTTCTTCTTCTTCTTCTTCTTCTTCTTCTTCTTTTTTCCATCATCATCATCATCAGAATTATTATTATTATTATTATTATTATTATTATTATTATTATTATTATTATTATTATTATTATTATTATTATTATTATTATTATTATTTTGATAATTATTGTTGTTATTATTATTATTATTATTATTATTATTATTATTATTATTATTATTATTATTATTATTATTATTATTATTATTATTATTATTGTTGTTGTGATCCTCTTCCTCCTTTTCCTCTGGAACTGTTTCGAATATGTAGAACATTCAGGCTCTCAGAGAGAGAGAGAGAGAGAGAGAGAGAGAGAGAGAGAGAGAGAGAGAGAGAGAGAGAGAGAGAGAGAGAGAGAGAGAGAGAGAGAGAGAGAGAGAGAGAGAGAGAGAGAGAGAGAGAGAGAGAGAGAGTTCTTGGCACCCGTACTTTCATTAATCACCGCCTGCTTTGTTTAAAGAGGCTAAAAAATCTCCCCGAAGAAGTTTCAAAACGGTAATCGTTAATGAAGATTTGTGTCTTCTTGTTATATTTGTTATATATTACAATCGCGCTCATTCTTAATTAAAAATCAGTATGTCTTGATAAGGAATGTGCTATTTATGGGCCTAGGATAATTATGTTCCAACCATTTTCATCTGCAAGTCTAATCAAATCAATAGAGACAATAATGTTCAAAACATAAAACGAGACAGAAAAATTACATTTCCTTCTAACAGAATATAGTCTTTAATCTGCCAAAGGAACCGTACACGCAATTCAACAGCTACCATCTAATGAATCTATGGCTTCTAGGTGAGAACTTTAAAAACTGTATCAATCATTATATAGGATATGAGCATAAGCTTGTCCTTGTTGATTGTGAAACTGGTATTGAACAACATTGAGCTTGTTTTGGTTTTTGCGAATTATTTGACCCAAGTTTCTGTTAAAGCTGGTAAGGGGTTGGGGTTTTTCTATGACAATCTATAGAATCTATTTTTTTACCAGATGCAGTCAATACAACTTATTATTGGATACAACATTAATGTGTATGAGGGCTCTTTTCCCTTACAACTTGAGAGATTTTTTTATGTTGTCCTCAGTGTCGGATCTCAGAAGCGATTTTACAGGATTTTAATGGTTTGTACTCAACTTATCTACTATTTTTTATTTGTTTCAGAAAACTTGTAACAACCAATACAATCAGAACTGAGATTTACATCATCATTCATCTAAAGTTTGAGATATCCGAAGGGTCCACTCAGAACACTTGTTGCAGATATCAATACAAAAACCGCCAGGCTTCTTGTGGCACACATTATCATACCAGCAAGCAGCAGACACTGACGCCTGTTATAACCATGAGATCATCCAAGATTTGCCGTCCATCAACCAATCCGATGAGACTCGCTGTGGTTGCCCTCATGCTATCTACAGCGCTCTGCGCCTCTCTGTCTTCCCTGGACCCCGAGCTGCGAGACTTATCGCAACCATCCATGGAACAATCGTCAAACCAGACAAGAGTGGAACTCCTCCAAGGTGTCCTGTTTGCCGTGGACAAAGTCCTGGACTTTTTTGTCGGCGACTTCTCGGATATCAATGTGGACGGCTTGTATGGTATTCGTCTGGCTGAGGGTAAGTCATCGCGCTAAATAGTTCCATACTTCCGCAATGTGTTCAAAAACCTAAAATCATACCATCGAGTATTTTGGTTCAAAATTACTTCTTGCTTGTAGCATTTCGCCGTGTTTTACCAACCTCAAAAGGTGATTTACCTCCAAATTGCCCGAATATTTTCACAATTGTTTGATAAACGATGAACTGTTTCATTTCACGGTTAATGAAAATTACCTTGTTGTTTACTGAAGATTTTATCATCTGGATGATATTTTCGAAGTAGATCGGTGCGTTATGTTACAAAGTAAACGCCTGGCAATTACAAAGTAACGAATAACCAAACATACTTGTGACTATCTGAAACTATTTTTTTAAATCATAGTAAATATATCATCTATCACTAACGGTATGTATGTTGACAGGTTTGAGTTTTGCTCGCAATGGCAATGTTCCCAGTAACTTCATGATCTTGAAGTTTTGTTGTCTGTATGCTTGAGGGTTGACCCTTTATTGAAGTTAACAATAGGGTGAGACTCATCAACAACAATGTATATTGTTTCATCCACATACATTATTCGAATTGGTCCAAATTTTTTATGATCCTTTTGAACTACGGCTACAGGCTTTGTCGTCCTGGATTGATTGAAAATCTTAAATCAACTTCTTATACAATAATCAATTTGAGTTATGAAAAACTTGAATACTCTTCATCTTTATTGCCCACCGTGTAACTTTATAATTTTCTCAAAGCATTTTCAATAGCTTCAAACGTGTTCAAAGAAATCAAATTTCTTTTCAGCAAGTTTTTATTGTTGCACATCTCTCTCTCTCTCTCTCTCTCTCTCTCTCTCTCTCTCTCTCTCTCTCTCTCTCTCTCTCTCTCTCTCTCTCTCTCTCTCTCTCTCTCTCTCTCTCTCTCTCTCTCTCTCTCTCTCTCTCTCTCTCTTTTTTTTTTTTCTCTGTCTCTCTCTTTCACAATAGCCAAATGGAAACACGCACACAACTTGATTTCAACCAGACAAAAATTGAATTTTACAAACTATAAACCATATTATCTATAAGCTGAACCATCTCTTTCTTTTTTACGCAGTTATTAAATTGAGAGACTGTTCTCATTAGAGAATTGTGTCCTGTTTCTTTACACACTCACTAACACACACACACGTGTCGTTTTAGATCCTTTAATATTACCAATTCGAACTCCAAGAATCTGTTTTAGCTTTGCTCTTTGCTCTATCTCTTTCTTAACTCCCTTTTGCTTCTGTGCTCTTTCACATATTTTTTTCTCTTGCCCTATTTTAATCTCTCATTTCCTTTTTTATTACTCTCGCTCTCTCTATCTCTCTTCATGACTCGTTCGCTCACGTGCTGTCTTAGTTTTGTCTCTATTTATCAATGCTTTTTAATCTCCTACTTATGGATTCTGACTCATTGTAGCCTTTGACCCTGACTTCCCCGTTCTTTCCTCTTGCCTTATACTCTCACATGTTCAAGATATTTCACACTTGTGCAGAATTCGAGAAATGTGACTCTTCTTTTACAAGACCAATTACAAAGAAGATACGGTACAGCATCCAACCGTAACTAAGATGTATGTACAATGAAATGTTTATATAAAAAAGTCATAATTCCTATAAGAAAATAACTGAGTTCTTTTAAGCACTGAGTTTAAGCTTTATACTTATTCTCTGAGACAGACTTTTGGGCTCATGTTTGTAAATATTCTTCCGCATTGGACTCTATCGATTCAGTAGCTGCCAAATTCCTACCGCAGGTAAACTGACATCGAAGTGGTTTTAATAGAAAAACATCTGTGTCGCTATGGAACACTTCTGCATCAAGTCTTACACCCTAACTCACTCCATACAGGAAGATCAGAATAATTCATTTAGCGTGGTAAAATACTGGCATTACGGGACCACTTTTCCACTCAATGCTACCTCGTCCAGTCCCTTCTGCCATCAAATTCCATCAAAGTCGATCTCTACTGTGTGATTGTAGGAGTGGAGTCTGTTTTGATGGGCTCGTCCATACCAATTAGCGTCCGATGTATGTTTTTAGAGAAGAGACCGGGATCTAGACCGGTAGTCTCGATGTATTACTGGATCTATATTTAGACTTGGTTCAGTCTCACAAATAATGCGTCCAGCCGATGTGGAGTCTGACACAGATGGGAAGCTACTGAGAGTGTGAGTAGGAAAGATAGAGATACAGAGAGACACAGAGTTGCGAGGGAAGGACGTGAAGATAAAGAGAAATAAGAAAAAAAAAGACACTGATTGGGGAAAAATAATAGAAGTGCCGCAAAGAGTTCTGATTGGGTGTCGTTTTTTTTTGTTTTTTTTTTTTTGATTTTTTGTTGTTTGTTTTCAACAAAAAGGCTTCTCTATTTACTTAAAGTTTAACTTTTAAAATAGAACATTGTCACTTTGAAAAGGAGAAAAGATTGAAAAGCGATTAGAATGGAAGTGATTAGAATAAAGAGAGCTGTATAAATATTTCAAAAGTTTTCAAACATAATTATTCATATACAGCTAGACGTATATTCTATATAGAGCTCGTATTGACATTCCAGAATATGTTAATGGCTTTTGCTCATAACTTAATTATGACAGGGCGCAAAGGAAGAGGCCCCAAGTTGACTCACCATAAGCAGATAGAAAGAGTGAAGGAAAAGAAAAAGAAGCGCTGAAAGAGAGAGGTTGAAATAAATGTCACAGACTTATGGGGCAATATCTGTTAAGTTTCTTGTCCAGTTAATTAAAAGTTATCACCCCTTACTTTGTTAATTATATCAGCACTGTTGCTTTTAGTTCTTTCATGCTTTCAACAATCCAAATCTTTACTTCCAATTTCCACGTTGCACTTTGACTTTTTGTCTTCTTGTCTGTCCGTGTTTCAGATCTTCTCTTAATGTCTTTATATAAAACTCTTATCTTGTGCGCTGAAGGCAGTGGAGAGATCTGTCAGAGTTGTATCCTTCCCCATATCCAGTTAGACAGCCGGAGGTAGGACACAGTCACACAGCATGTTTCGCTACCGGAGCTAATCGTGTCTCTTATCTTTCTACAAAGACAACAACCACAAAAAAACAAAACAAAACATTTTCTTATCTTGAGAGGCTGGAAGAGGGCAGTTAAGTCTCTTGATTTTTGTTTTGTTATGTTTTGTTTTTACCTCATAGATCATGCATTATCGTTATTTAGGGTGTTATGAAACGAACCAACTGTGTCAACTATGATCTGTTTATATATCCTTTATACTTTGCTGATACGATGTCTGGGTCCGAATGAAAGAGTCATTAAAATTATAGATTTCATGAGCAGATTATTGTTAAAGATATAAAATTTTAGTGCAATTTTATGACCAATGTAATTTACAATTTGCACTATGGTCAATGATAAAATTAATATTCTTGAAATGCGGACCTATTTTATAGTGTGCATTTTTTTTTTATTAAGACTTGGTCCACACTTAGCAAATATCCATTCCTTATAAGACTGAGCTCAGAGCGTTGTTTTCTCTAACCATGAAACAGTTGTGAAATGAATAATCTCATAATTCCAAACTAAATGGAACTACTTTTATCAGAAATTCAATTTCTTTACAGTTTAATCCCTAATCAACAGTCTCGGATCAAATCTGTCACCAAAATAAAAATATTTGGGTTGCGTAATGAAACATCCTACTTTATCTTCCGCTTGTCTTGCCATGACAGAAAGAGCGAGTGACACACTGGAAGTTCGGTAACTCTTGTACTCGACCAGAGAGTCGTGTTGGAACCGGAAGTTATCCAGATTTTGCTGCAGATAAAAAAAGGCATCCAATTTCATTCGTTAACTTGTCTTGAAAGACTATCGCGATTTTTCATTGCGTAATGTCTAATAATAGAACTGCTAAGATATTTTTTTTCCTGACATATAATTTTGGTAAACGTCGCAGAGCCTTGTCATATCATATCAATGTTCTACTTCTTCATAAAAAACTAATCTTGATGTTTAAAACAGATTGATAATAATAATAATAATAATAATAATAATAATAATAATAATAATAATAATAATAATAACAACAACAACAACAATAACAATGATAATTATAATTAATAATAATAATAATAGTAATAATAATAATAATAATAATAATAATAATAATAATAATAATAATAATAATAATAATAATAATAATAATAATAATAAAAGCATGTCATTGTGTTCAAACCATTTAATCACTTCTTATGCTGCAACGGATCTGATTAGCATCATGCGATATGGGACGTTTTGCTTTCTTGCCTGATTTTAGATACGCTGAAAGAATAAGTCAAATTGGTAATAATAAAACCGAGTTTTAGTCGTGAAATCAAATTTAGCAAAAAAGTTCAAGTCGACACAGAAGATAGCGCCTAGAGTCATACCCTGTTTTCTTGTAACATCTTTTTTTTTTATTTGAAAATTTTCTTTAAAGATTGAGGAAGAAAACAAAGAAAGTTGCTAGCAATCACGTAAGAAAAGTTTTAATTACAAGAATTTTTTAAAAATCTTCGCGAGCAAGCGTTGGTCTTTGCCACACGTGTCACAAGCTTTTCAAACCAATGAAATATTGAAAACAATTGTAATTTTTAAAATGAAAAAAAATCCCAACATTGTTTTTTGTCAGTTTCTACCTCAACTTTGACATGATGAGAATACATATTTTACTTTAAAAAAATTGTGCGATGCAGGGTTGCATGAGTTATAATTGAAACAGAAAACATGCATTTTAAAAAAAAAATCGAATATTTATAAATCGCAGAGCCTGAAAAGAGTCCTACTCTCATGTACGATACTGCAGACATAGAGCTATAATATCGATACATGGGGTCAGTATGGATGCGGTTAAAAAAAAGATATTCTAAAATACAAATAATGTAGATGACTCCTCATGATTCCATAGATCCGGAAACAGTATAACCGTTTGAACCTTTGTTATCATATCCGGAGGAAGGAAGAAGATGAGCTGATAGGAATTATGCTAAATGTTGGAGCACTAGTTCATCAAGACTTCAAGAGTGAAACAGCTTGTTTAAAGCACTCATCAAAGAAGGTGTTTGCAATGGCATGACTCAATATAAAAACACACGAAAATGGAAGAAGTAAAACACAAGAAGCTGCATTCAGGTGTGTTTTTTCCCTTGTGCGTGTGTAAAAAGGTGGGGGGGAGGCTCAAAGAGAACAGGTAAAACTAAGATATTAAGCAGTTAATAAAAATTTGCAACGACTGAAAAAAGTCGAAAAATTAAAATAGAATTGGCTATTTATAGTAATTTAAGACAGATTACTAACAACGATAAGAAAAGCCAATGTCCAGTTTTTGTCACTAATTGTTTAATGGATGTACTTATCAGTATATCTGTTAGGTAAAAAAAAAAACAGAAAACCTCTAACATTTAATCTTCCAGTAATTTAGAAAACATCTGAGATTTATGAGATTGAACGCGAGACGAGAAGAGAGACAGAGAGAGAATGAGAGAGAGAGAGAGTGAGAGAGAGAAGGTGAGAGAGAGAAAGAGGGAGAAAGAGAGAGAGAAAGAAAGAGAGAGAAAAAAAGAGAGAGAGAGAAAGAGAGAGACAGAAAGAAAGAGAGAGAAAGAAAGAGACAGAGAGAAAGAGACAGAAGGTGAGAGAGAGAAAGAGAGAGAGAGAGAGAGAGAGAGAGAGAGAAAGAGAAAGAAAACAACGAGGGACACACAGAAAGGCACAGAGAAAGACTGAAGAAAGAGATGTGAAAGGTAATAAGACCGTGTAGACCGGTGTTTTCGCTCCCCTTGCTGGGAGGCAGTCTAAGGGTAACGATCAAAGTTTCATGACTAGGAGAAGCGATGTCACAAAGGAGAGGAAAAGGGCGCGTGCCATAGAGACCAACAATGCTCATCTTGCATAATTGATGATGCAGAATCAGCGTGCACCCTAGGATTATATCAAGCTGTTGGTGTAGAACTATGTGCTGTGTGTTTCGATACAAATCGTCAGGCATGACCGACAGCATACTGCAATAGATTTCACACGCCCATTAAAAGGTACATAATACGGGTTTAGACAGATGATGTACAATTCTGGGTATGGATGAATTAGTGAAAAGAAAGACACATTTTAAATTAATAAGATAGATAGGAAGATAGATAGATTAATAGATAGATAAATAGATAGGCAGATAGATAGATTAATAGATAGATAAATAGATAGGCAGATAGATAGATAAAATAAGAAAGAAAAGATAGACAGTTAGACAAATGGATTATTACATAGATAGATAGATAGATAGATAGATAGAATGATACAGACATACATATAATACATACATACATACATACATACATACATACATACATACATACATACATACATACATACATACATACATACATACATACATACATACATACATACATATAAAAATAGAAGGGTAAATGGAAAATTAGATCTTTTGTGTCCATACAAGCAATATGAATAAAGGGAACATTAATTAAAAAAAAAGAATTTATAATTTGGATCAAGTCATAGGTGCTTATTTTTTTATTATTTTTTGGGGGAAATAGGTAAACAGGAAAGAAGAAAATATCCTAAACATTTGTCTAGGGTAAGGGAAATAAATATTATAAGGACTTGCAAAAAAGTTGTAAAGGGATAGATAAAAAGGTACTTGATTTTCAAGAATAGCAAATAATTAAACTTGTATAATTTTAAACACCATAGCAAAAAAAAGTAAATCAAACTTTTCACTCCACAAAAGAAAATCGAATGCAGTGTTTGTAATTTTTCATTTTTCAGTACTTTCACATCGTTCTGGAAAACGTGGGCTTAAATCAATACTAACAGCTAATTTTGTTTTTATAATCCTTATTTTAACATTGCTATTTTTGGGTATACAGGGCCATTTTAGATATTTGTTTCAAAACGTGATGTTGGAAATGTTTGATGTATTTCATAATAGAAAAAAAATTGTTTTTCTTTTTGTGTTTTTTTTTTAACGAAGTACACTTAATTCCCAAGCAAACTTGCTAAAGGTTCTGGGTATGTTAACTTTTTGACCCTAGCAAGATCGTAGTTTGAACATGGTAAATGGGAAGCTAATTGCTCTTGTAGGCGTCGTTACTACCCTCAAGAGATGCTTGAAGCTCATCATTTCCCTCTTCTTCGTGTTTGCCGCCTCTCAGCTCCCTCTAAATAATGATTATTCTTCTACATTCAGGATACATCAATTATTAACTGTTGTGAGAGGACATTAGTTTTTTTTATTCTATGTGAACGAGGCTCAATTTTCCCTCAAATCAGAGGCACCTCTCTTCCGTATACTTGTAAATATATAAATGGTCCTGGCTTATGAGTTGGAAGTCAAATTCATCAGCTAAAGACGTAGAAGTTTTTAAGAGTTTTTTTTTCCTCACATGTTTCTGTGGCTAGTTTTATTTATTTTTGTTTTTGTTTTTTGTTTTACATCAAGTTGTGAATAAAAATTCGAAAAAACATGGGTTTTAGAACACTTAGAATTTAATCTCAATTCAGTTAAACCTAGTGATAATCTATCACATTGGTAAAAAAAAAACGAGAAATAAGTTCACGGCTTACGAGTAAAATATTTTTCTTCAACATACAGTTTTGGTTAAAAAAATTGTGCAAATACTTGTAGACAAATGAGGATAAAAATCATTTAGCTGTTTTAATTTTTTAACGTAAATTACATAATAGGAAATATATTTGACCTCTGTCCAGCAATGGCAGCCAATGAATTTAATGTGTTTACAGATCTTAATCAAACACAGGAATTTTACAGTACTTCAAACAATACGCCGTCAGTCAGAACAAGGTAAAGAAAAAATCGACGCCAAACCCGCAACATTTCCACTATTTAGACAAATTGATGCAAAATCAAACAAAAAATATTGCTCACGTGGATATGCTCGCTTTTAAACTTTTCTTATTTAAAGCAACGAGAATAAGAATTAAAAAACGTCAAGTCAGCAAACTGGTCTACCACTGGAGACCCGTGCCCGCATACATGGTCAAAAGCTTGTCAGCTTGCCGCGTCACGGATGGTGTAGCAGTGTTCACGGATTATGAGAGATAAAATAACTGAGTGAAACACTCTACTGCGTACTCGAAAGGTGTGCATTTATCACATCTTAATGAGTGTTGTATTGTTCTTCTTGTAGTGTACGATAAAATCCGCGAGGAGTGTTCTTTACGCGATTTAATAATATATGTGTGAGTGCTCTCTCTAAGGGGACTGAGGCTTTGAGAGGAAGAGAGAGGGAAAGAGAGAGAAAGAGAGAGAGAGAGAGAGAGAGAGAGAGAGAGAGAGAGAGAAAGAAAGAAAGAGAGAGAGAAATAGAGTGAGAGAAATAGAGAAAGAGAGAGACAGAAAAGAGAGAGAGAGAGAGAAAGTGAAAAAGAAAGAGAGAAAGAAAGAGAGGAGAGAAGAGATGGACAAAAGAGTCATAGAGACAAAAGGTAGTTAATGAGTGAGAGGACAGTCAAAAGAGTCGGAGAAAAGAAAAACAAAAGCGTATGAATGAGAGATAGATTGAGAGCCAAAACTTTGATTATGAAAGAGGCCGGCTGACAGATAGACAAGATTTGGAGAGAATACAAAGAAGGAAAGAGGGAGAGGGAAGGAAAGAGGGAGAGAGAGAGAGGGAGAGAGAGAGAGAGAGAGAGAGAGAGAGAGAGAGAGAGAGAGAGAGAGAGAGAGAGAGAGAGAGAGACCAAGAATGGATATAGAAAGTGAAAAGGGAGAGAGGGAATGGAGGGTAAAAGATAGAGAGAGCGAGAAAAAGACAGAGGAAGAAGAGATGATGACAGTAAAAAAAATTGAATGACCGAGGTCAGTAAGTATATATATCCCTCATTTTGTAACAGACGTATCGTCGTGTGAGTATAATTACCGCTCTTTTTGTAACATACGTGTCGTGGTCAGTGAGTATAAATGTCCCTCATTTTGTAACAGACGCATCGTCGTGTGAGTATAATTACCGCTTTATTTGTAACAGACGTGTCGTGGTCAGTGAGTATAATAACCGCTTTATTTGTAACAGACGTGTCGTGGTCAGTGAGTATAATAATCGCTCTATTTGTAACAGACTTGTCTTGTTCGGTGAGTTGAATAACCGTTCCATTTGTAACAGACGTGTCGTGGTCAGTGAGTATGATTACCGCTCTATTTGTAACAGACGTGTCGTGGTCAGTGAGTATAATAACCGCTCTATTTGTAACAGAAGTGTCGTGGTCAGTGAGTATAATAACTGCTCTATTTGTAACAGAAGTGTTGTGGTCAGTGAGTATAATAACTGCTCTATTTGTAAAAGAAGTGTCGTGGTCAGTGAGTATAATAACCGCTCTATTTGTAACAGAAGTATCATGGTCAGTGAGTATAATAACCGCTCTATTTGTAAAAGACGTATCATGGTCAGTGAGTATAATAACCGCTCTATTTGTAACAGACTTGACGTGGTAAGTAAGTATAATAACTGTTCTATTTGTAACAGAGGTATCGTGGTCGATGAGTATAATCACCGCTCTATTTGTAACAGACTTGACGTGGTAAGTAAGTATAATAACTGTTCTATTTGTAACAGAGGTATCGTGGTCAGTGAGTATAATCACCGCTCTATTTGTAACAGACTTGACGTGGTAAGTAAGTATAATAACTGTTCTATTTGTAACAGAGGTATCGTGGTCAATGAGTATAATCACCGCTCTATTTGTAACAGACGTATCGTGGTCAGTGAGTATAGTTGCCGCTCTATTTGTTAGAGGCGTATCGTGGTCAGTAAGAATGAATACCGCTGTGTTTGTAAGAGATGCATCGTGGTTATTGAGTATAATTACCGCTCTATTTGTAACAGACGTACCGTAGTCGAAATAACATTTTTTTAAAATCAATGTAGCTCTTCCGACTGATATTATTTTATATATATATATATATATATATATATATATATATATATATACAGAGAGAGAGTTAGAGAGAGAGGGAGGGAGAGAGAGAAATAGAGAGAGAGAGGGAGAAAGAGAGAGAGAGAGAGAGAGAGAGAGAGAGAGAGAGAGAGAGAGAGAGAGAGAGAGAGAGGTGTTAGTAGGCTATAAAGGAAAAGCTACAGACTGGTTTCATAAAAGATATAAAAAAAGCCTCCAGTATATCCATGCTCTCTCCTCATCGTGTTCACCAGGAAGTTTACATGGTGCACTGAAGGCGTGCTACAGCGGGCAGCTCTACTGCTCAAACCATCTGAGAGAAAAACTGGAGAAGTTTATACTCACGATCGACTATGTTTCCAAGAAAGCGGAGCCTTATATCGAGGTTTGTGTCCTGCTCCATAATAAGCGGAACCTCTAGACTGAAAAAAAATTATTATGAGTTGAAAAAAAAGGATGTTACAGTTTGTATGAGCATGGGAAAAGAACATTATTGAAATTTTGTACCGGTTCTTAATAATATATTCAGTTTAGAATGGGGTGCTTCATATTGAAATAATTATGGACACAAAGAAACTGATAGTAACTGTTAGTAGAAGGTCAAACAAATATAACTTGCAACGAACGTGTAGCAGTAACGAAAATAACAATACATTCGGTAGTTGCAGGATTTGTGCTAGGAGAAGTGAGCAGTAGCAATAAGACTAGCTGCAACAGCAGTAGCAGCAGTAGGAATAATAATGGTAATAATAAAATTAGTAGTAGTAGTAGTAGTAGTAGTAGTAGTAGTAGTAGTAGTAGTAGTAGTAGTAGTAGTAGTAGTAGTAGTAGTAGTAGTAGTAGTAGTAGTAGTAGTAGTAGTAGTAGTAGTAGTAGTAGTAGTAGTAGTAGTAGTAGTAGTCGGGTAGTAGTAGTAGTAGTAGTAGTAGTAGTAGTAGTAGTAGTAGTAGTATGAAAGTAGTAGTAGTAGTAGTAGTAGTAGTGGTAGTAGTGGTGGTAGTAGTAGTAGTAGTAGTAGTAGTAGTAGTAGTAGTAGTAGTAGTAGTAGTAGTAGTAGTAGTAGTAGTAGTAGTTTGGTTGTTTTTTCCTTGTTTTGTTTTTGGAGTAATTGTCATTGTAACAGATATAGGAAAGGCGACGAAAGATAAGTTATTGCGGTTTCCTGAAGTTCACTATCTGCTGTAATATAAGAGAAATAGCTGTCACGGTGTGCTCAAGATAAACATTCTCTTTTGAGGGCTTGCTAACCTTGAACTTCACTCTCTATTGTTTCGTCAGGCGCAAGACCCGAGCTATTTCCAGAGATTTTACGATGCTATCGGTGAAGAGTACAGTCTGGACTACAGGCCTGAGCTTCTCGTTGAGGGAAGGCGGGTGAGCAAAACAGGTATTAAGTACGATGAAGAGAGGGGCGATGTCTGTCTCAACTCACTCTCTGGAACCGGAAGTGAAGGCGGCAGGTAAACTGCATGCTAAAGGGCATTGTTCCTCCCTCTGCCTCTTTGTGTCTATGTCTCTTTTTCTCTCTCTCTTTCTCTCTCTCTTTCTCCCTCTCTCTCTCTGTCTCTGTCTCTCTTTCTCTCTCTCTCTGTCTCCCTTTCTCTCTCCCAACCTCTGTTTATTTAGCTTCTTTTTCAATCTCCCTATCCTATAGGGAGTATATTCGACTGTCTCTATCGCGCTCTTTTTTCTTTCTTCTACTTTCTTTCTCTCACACACTCTTTCTTTTTCATCCCTGCCCTCTTATTCTCTTTTCTAAGTTCTCTCCCATTTCTTCGATACTAAAGTAACTGATTGTTTAAAGAGCAATGTTGTTAAGAATGCGATGTAGCACTGTGTGTTATGGTGGCAAGTCTTCCGCCTGCGGGGACCAATCATTGCAGGCTTGTGATAACTCTGGTCGATGACTGACTTTGATTTCTCATTGTATCAGCCCTAGCCTGCATGACGGAGTCTTGGTACATCAACACCTGTAACCAATTTAGTCTCGATATATTTTGTTACATTTGCCAACCACAACAACCTGAACCCTCTTTAATGTTATATATTTTTTTCAGAATTAAAAAAAAGCCTTCTAGAGAAAATTCCACTGGTGTGAAGAGCGTGAGCAGAATAAATCAGTCATAGAGTTCGATTACCATAGGTTGTTGGCGCTTTTTTCGGCTTAAAGGGGTTGTTGCTAAGTATATATTGCGAGCTTAATTATTCTTAGCTTTAAATCCTACCTCTGTCAGGCCAATTCCAAAGTGTACAATCACCAAGAATTGCTGGGAGTTCATGACCACTCCTGATCTGGACGACTACTCTGCCACACACCAGCTCTTGTACTTCATCTTCATTGACAAGGTAAACAGAAGAACTGAATAATAAATAGACCTAGTGGAGTATGCAATGTGAGCTGTTTTCATTATAGAGCTTTTTGCACTCTGGTCCATTTTCAGAATAAAATCTTTATAAGTAGTAGATCCTATTTAAATTTGATCGCCTCATTACAAGGTGTAAATGCTAGAAATCAACAACTTTGCCTGCCATAGTTCAAAATGAAACGCTTTTAATGAATAAAAATTCTTTATTTAAGATTATAGTTACTATCTGTATTACTACTACTACTACTACTACTACTACTACTACTACTACTACTACTACTACTACTACTACTACTACTACTACTACTACTACTACTACTACTACTACTACTACTACTACTACTACTACCACTACTACCACTACTACTACTACTACTACTACTACTACTACTACTACTACTACTACTACTACTACTACTACTACTACTACTACTACTATTACTACTACTACTACTACTACTACTACTACTACTACTACTACTACTACTAATACTACTACTACTACTACTACTACTACTACTACTACTACTACTACTACTACTACTACTACTACTACTACTACTACTACTACTACTACTACTACTACTACTACTACTACTACTACTACTACTACTACTACTACTACTACTACTACTACTACTACTACTACTACTACTACTACTACTACTACTACTACTACTACTACTACTACTACTACTACTACTACTACTACTACTACTACTACTACTGCTACTATTAAAAAAACAATAGTATCTTTACTAATTTGCCGGTTGTGCTGATGCTGTTTCTGTTATTTTACTTCGGGGCCTAATTTCCTGGCTTCCAACTTATATATTCATGATGATAATTTCGATTGTTGATAGTTCTATCTTTTCCTTAGTTCCACCACCACCAACATTACCTCAAAACCACCAAAATCATCACCATGATCATCATCAGCACCCCTACCATCATCACAACCACCATCACTATTACTACCATCATGACCATCATCACCATCATCAGCATTGCTGGAAGATCTACTGTCTATCCCCCCTCCCCCTAGAACGACTGTGTTGAGGCGGCCCAAGAGTTTGACGTGAACCGCGATCATGAAGTTGTAAGGAAGGAAGAGCGGAAGCTGTGCAGGAACATCCTTGGAGAGCTGAGGTCAGAGTTCAACCACCAGTACAACAATGTGGACATCTTGCAGCAAGATCTCTTCCTAGAGCAGAGTAAGTTTTCTCCAGCCTGTTTCAAAAGAACCCATAAATGTATCTACTAGAGCTAGCCCCATGTTCTGCAAGATTTTGATAGCACAGGTTCAAACCACATAATGGACTGCGAGTTCGACATTCAGTGCCTTTAGTTATAAAACGCGAGAGGATTTCCTGGTTAAAATTTGTCTGATTTAAGCTTGATTCATTCATGCTTCATAGAAAAAGAAATATTTATATAATCGTAAATAGTTTCTTTATATTGCATGCTATGATTATTTCTGGAATAAAATCATAGACCATTGTTTCCATTACATTGAGAAAATCTAGCTAGCGATATCAAACAGTGTAAAGTGAAGCTGGCGACAAGGATTTGGAGAAATCTGTTTTACCTGGACAGGATGATTATGCGTTGCCCCCGTCCACGATAAGGTAAAAAAATCGTTTCATACCTTTATGTCGAGAGCAACCAATCAGCTCCAGCTATAGCACCCATCAACTTCAGTGTGGCTCGAACCAGATCGGAAATCTGCGCAAACCTCAGTCTTGCCGTAAGGGCACATAGCATCTCATGGAAGTGGAACCTTCTCAAATCTTAAGGAACGTATACTCCTAAAACTGACGCAAATGCATTTATCATAATCCTCAACCCCCCAAAGTTTTCAAATTGCTTTCTTGATTATTTTAACCGATAAAATAAACCTTGGTAATTGTAATGCTATTCGTTTGACGATAATGAATATGTTTGTTCTAAGGAAAAAGAAACGTTTTAAAAATATAATACTTTCTTATAATCCATACCGGCCACCTAGGTCAAAACTACTGTTTGATGAAAGAGTTGCAAAATATTGGAAGCAGAAGCAACAGTGAAAATAAAATAGGCATAGACTTATACTAGTAGTAGACTTATTAGTGGCAGCAGCAGCAGCAGCAGCAATAGTAGTAGAAGTAGTAGTAGTAATAGTAGTAGTAGTAGTAGTTGTAGTAGTAGTAGTAGTAGAAGTAGTAGTAGTAGTAGTAGTAGTAGTAGTAGTAGTAGTAGTAGTAGTAGTAGTAGTAGTAGTAGTAGTTGTAGTCGTAGTAGAAGTAGTAGTAGTAGTAGTAGTAGTAGTAGTAGTAGTAGTAGTAGTAGTAGTAGTAGTAGTAGTAGTAGTAGTAGTAATAGTAGTAGTAGTAGTAGTAGTAGTAGTAGTAGTAGTAGTAGTAGTAGTAGTAGTAGTAGTAGTAGTAGTAGTAGTAGTAGTAGTAGTAGTAGTAGTAGTAGTAGTAGTAGTAGTAGTAGTAATAGTAGCAGCAGCAGCAGCCGTAGTAGAAGTAGTAGTAGTAGCAGTAGCAGCAGCATTAGTAGTAGTAGTAGTAGTAGTAGTAGTAGTAGTAGTAGTAGTAGTAGTAGTAGTAGTAGTAGTAGTAGTAGTAGCAGCAGCAGCAGCGGCACCTGCAGTTTCGATGTTTTTGTTCCTGTTATATAATTATATAATCATCATTAGCGATGAGAGTTGTATCCTTCACCCCCCTTCTCCACTTTTCTCTCTGTGTTTCAGCTGTGTTGTGTGGAATGTTGGGTTTTGAGGATTTCTTTGAGGACGCCTACATCAAGATGGTGCTCTCCTGGCAATATCCAAGCGGCTGTTTCTCTATGTCTGATAGACTGTTGGAAGAACAAGTGGAACCCGAGCCGCCTCGATCAGCCGTTGGAAAACTCTTGAAATCTTTGAAGAGAGAGTCTGAAGACATGTAATTCATGGCCGTTTTTGTTTCAGTTAATAGTGCATTTTTATGTTTGCTTTATGAGACTATAAAAGTCGGCTTAACAAGATATTCAAGTAGACTATCGGGAAATTCCAAATCTCTTGATATCGATATTGCTATCGATTACGATCCAGACCATGAAAACGTAAGTAGAATCATAGAATATTTATTTGCTATGTGAACACTACAAAAATCTAATAATGAGCTCTAATCCTATCCTCAAGGGAGAAAAATTTATTTTGTTTTCACTCAAAACGAAAAAAAAAAGGATTATCCACATATTGTAATAGGCGGACTTGTTGCTGGATAAGTGTTTGCGTGTGGTTTCACACAGAATCGACTCTAAAATAAGCTGGCCTGTTGGAATTCTGTAGCCTTCATATCAAGTACAGACGAGTCACTCGCGCCGTTTTCCAGCCCGGCAAACTTCCCTACAGTAACTACTACTGACTATTAATCATCTTAGTTTGAGATTTAGAAAATAATTAAGATCACACCATGATAGAATAAGAAGAAATAAAAAGATAGATCAGTTTCAACTGATAATGATGCAGAAAGGGGAAGATTAACAGGTGTTCAACATACTTATAAAGCTCACAATTTTTATTTAGGTTTAATAATTATTTCAGATCTTGATTGAAGTAGGCCGTCTTAGTCTTTTTTATGCTTACCCGTTTCGCCCCTGTATATGAGCTAAAAGATTTATACATTTTAAAATCTATAACGCACAACTCCTCAAGATCGTAAGAAGTCAGGGTATTCTTTCAAGAACCCATTTTAAAACATTTAAACCCATTGAGTTGTATTATATATCGAAAATTGATGAGCTAAAATATAGTTTCATGATAATTATGATCACTAGGATTTAATTGAATCCATGGATGATTCAGGCGAAAGGGCGGGGCGGGTTAAATAAGTCATCGAAGCTCTAAACTGTGAAGATTTTTAACTTATCCCAGACAGCAGTAGGTTAGAAATCATCACATATGATTTAAATCAGTGTAAAAAAAACAGGGATTCAGAAATGTCTGAAACTGTTTGTATGAAGTAGTCAATCTACAAATCTGTGACGTAGATCCTTTTCTTGGACCTCGAGACTTGCACCGGGTTTGAGCACCTTGATAATATGTCCATAAAAATATCAGGGCAGACACACTACCCGACTGTCACTGGTCCTGTAAACCGTGTCATTTACAAGCTGACTCGCACCCTGGATCATAGTTGTGTCATTTACCCTGGGTCATAGTTGTGTCATTTACCTTGGGTCATAGTTGTGTCATTTATCCTGGATCATAGTTGTGTCATTTACCCTGAATCCTAGCGAATGTTGAACTAAACAATGTATTGTTTTTATAATTGCATTACTGATTGTTATCACACCCGACAGTTTTACGACATTTACAGGGTTGTTGTGCCGTCAGGTAAGCGTGACTCCAAAAGATTGTAGTCTCTGTCAAATCTTATTGATGCGGCCACCGGTCCCCTGGGTTGAAACTAGCAACAGATGAAACTGGCCATTGCTCGTATGTTTGTTAGCTCAACAATTTATCTGTGGCAAATTTTTCAAAAAGGCAAGGTCTTTCTAAATATTTTAATGATAAAGAAAAAAGTTCGAATGTGTCGATAGGGGCTTTGAAAGTGGAATACTGGGCTCTATATCCAATGGCTTTGAGTTTGATTCTCAACCAAACTCTGTGCTGAGAGAAAAGAAATGGAAGAAATACCACATTCTTTATCTGCATCCAACATGTCGTGGCTCAAGTGGGACAGGCCTGGTTTCTTCTTCTCCTATCAACTACTTCTACTATTTGATCTAAATTGCATCATCTCTGGAGGGTGCGATTGTTCTAAGATGATAAAAAAAAACCATCTGGATACTTAAAGAATCTTTCGCTAAATGATCAGGATTTGTTGCGAGTGAAGCTCTATTTAGAATTTCTGCTGATCTGAAGCGACTAATTGTGAACCTCTTGTCTTGTGTTATTTAGAACAAACACTGACACCTCATTGTTGATCTCCATTGTCCACAAAATGAATTACACACAGCCTTTATGATCTCTCAGTTCAATAGGAAATATAATATTGAACCTTTTTACTGTAATCAGCCATCACAGGCACGTATGAAAATAATGGCCGTGCAACTTATTACGGTTGTTTCAGTTGGTCGTGGCGATGCCTTAAAATGTCCGTATTCATAACGCAGGTTTTTTCTTTATCTGTATTCGAGCTCTGTCACTAAAAGTGTGCCTAGGGCCTCATCTTTTCAGTTCCGCCTTCCCCGAACGTGATATTGAGAGAGGCCTGAGATCAGCATGTTGTGGACTAACTCTATAAAACATTAACAGGGGTTTGGTCCATAACACCAAAGTGAAGGGGAATAAAATCAATATACTCTTAAGACACATTAATTTTTTGATTATCATTTACCAGCCAGTGTAAAGTTTAACTTTTGTTAAAAACACTGAAAGTGGCCTTTTCTGTCAGGGATATGCCGAGTCTAGACTATTCAGATATGAGCTAGCATCCACGTGAAGATTATCCAGACTATTAGCCTTTCTGTAAACTGTCTTAAATCCCTATGTGTAAGGTTTTTCAAGGTTTTTTTTCTTGTAAACAGACAATAATCCTTCTCACTTCTTTATCTGCAGCCAAAATGCCGCGGCTCCAGTGGGAACAGGCAGAAAGCTGATGAGAGAAACGATCATGGAAGGTGTGTTCATGCACTTAGCTTTAGATATCTCATGACGTTTGCTTTCAAGTTGATAGTTATGGTTTAATTTTTTTTTCGTGGAATCATCACAAATATTGTTCTTTCAAATATTAACTTTAATACACTTTAATACACTGGTGTGCTTGGCGAGTATCTGTTTTTCTTTGACAGTATCTATGGTAATTATAATACAGTTGCAGCCTGTTAACTTAGCTTACTATTCCGTTTTCAAAACTAAGTTTGCATTTTCCTTAGTGTGCTATATATTTCATTATCAAGGCAATCTGCATAAATGTGTAACAGTTTAAGGTTTTTTGATAAAGAATAACACTCTGAAAGAAAAGTTTCAAACTACATTTACATCTACGTCTCGACAGTCTTTAAAAGTGTGAAAAAGTCTTAGATTTGGGGCAGTCTTCAAAAGTGTGTAAGAGTCTTATATTTGGGACTGTCTTTCAAAGTAAGTATGACTATGAGTCTTAGATTTAGGACAGTTTTCTAAAGTGAGTATGAGTCTTAGATTTAGGACAGTCTTCAAAAGTGTGTAAGAGTCTTAGATTTGGGGCAGTCTTCAAAAGTGAATATGAGTCTTAGATTTGGGACAGTCTTCAAAAGTCTGTAAAAGTCTTAGATTTGCGTTAATCTTCAAAAGCTTATAAGAGTCTTAGATTTGGGGTAATCTTTAAAAGTGTGTAAGGAACTTAGATTAGAGGCAATCTTTAAAAATTTGCAAGACCTTAGACTTGGGCTATCTTATATGTCTGTTTACGATTATGGCAATCTTCAAAAGTGTGTAAAAGCCTTGGATCTTCTGTAAAAATACTGAAGTATAAAAATCTAAATTCTTGATCTGCATTCCATCCACATTCATAATATTAATAATATGCAATGGCTGAAAGGGGTACAATTGTCTATATATATATATATATATATATATATATATATATATATATATATATATATATATATATATATATATATATATATATATATATATATATATATATATATATATATATATATTAATTTAGTGCAGTACATTTACACAAATTCGACTTTCCCAAATACGATTATCTTTCCATAACACGTTAAAACATCTTAGGACAAATTGAAGTGGACCACGAGTGCAAACCTTTTCGATACTTTTTTTTTAAATAGATGATTTTTTGTTACCATTCACCAGGCGGGTGTCTATCCCACAAGACAGGTCTTGCGATCGGCACGTTAGGAGCCTACTTGCGTTACCTTATGGACGTTCTGTACAGCACCACACCACACCAGCCCGTGACACTAGGCTAGCTGCTCACTCTATTACTGACGGACTCTGAGCCCGCCTTAACAGAGCTAACCGGCATCTGAGTACTTTAAGTTACCATAATAGACTAATTATAAAACTATTATTTGACCAGACGAGATTGTGACTCATGTGATTAGTACTGATAGATAGTTACAGCTCACCGGTTTGAAGGTTTGAATTTTTAATATTGTTTGTATTTAGCAGTCTATTGAATCCACAACTTCCGAACTGTAAAATATTTAGATTATCATCTATTGTAACAAGGAAAGTTAGGTCTACTCTAACGGAAGCTAAAGAGATGTTTGAGTTTCATTTAGATTAACCAGAGATATTATACAATTATGCTTGACGCCTGTAGGTCTGTTACGTCTTTTCCATGATAAACTATGTAAGATTTAAGAGAAAAAAACATGGTTTTTAAACCAAGAGTTAATCTATCTCTAATTTAAAAAAATACAAGGATGGTTTTGCAGAGTAAATTCAGCTTTGGAAAGAAATTTTATTTCGTTGCTTAACATTGAGCAAGGGTAGTGAAACTACGCGACTAGTGTCGATTACGAGGCTCTTAGGACTACCAGTTTACGCTTTCTCATAAATTGAAATAATTATCTAGAGTATTAGAAGAAGCAGTGGGCAGTTGCTGAAGCAGAAACAAAAGTGATGATTATATTCTTTGGTTCTTATTGAATACTCGGTAAGCTTTACTATGTTCTTGTTATGAATTGTTCTTCGCCAAATAAAACCGAATCACTGCCAAGAGGTTTCTTTGTTTGTTTCAGTCATTACCTTAAGACGTAAACTAATATCTCCATTAGTTTTAGAATATATTTATAATATAAATGAACCAAGTCTGATATTTCCCAACCTCTGCCATGAAGATATCTGTTCCCAGCCTGCGGTTCTTCTCTTGCTAATCGTGTGTTTTGTTTCGGATTACGCTGATGGAGTCAGGAAGGGAGAAAACTTGTTGTGACTAAGATTCTCAAAGAAAGTCGGAAATATTTAATCTCTATATTCTTTCCTCTCCTACCCTAACTAACGACATACCCTGAATTCCAACATGTGGACATATCTTTCCCACTGATTTTTGTGAGTTGACTAATGACTATAGAATGATGCATCGATTTCCTACAGGTAACCCCTGTGGGTCTCTGTATAAATGGCTGGAAGACTGACTAGTCTCGTTCGTACTGACAATCTGTGCAATAGATAAATAAACAAGGCTTAAACTAGGTACTATCAACAATAGAAAAAAGATATCAGCATGACAAAACTATAACAATTTTACCAACTTTTTTTTTACAAGATTTATATTACTTTCCCCGACATAAATGTTTCCTATTTAGTAGATCCCTTAAATATCCCTTTTTAACTTATTTTAGTGATTGCATCCTTACAACATAACAGTTAATATAATTACTTTTTGCTCTTAATTTCTGATCACACAGTAATGTCACCTTGCTTTTCTTCCCTCTCCACTACCTACCTTTGTATTTGCTCCCTTGCTAATCACATTTCGTTTGAACAAATAGATCAACGTTGTAATATTTGAGTTAAATTTATTCTCTTAGACAAAAGCGTCGCTGAAGTACCATACAGAATGAAAATAAAGCATGTCAACACAGAGGATGTTAAATGCGGGTATACCATATATAAAACTTGATCGTCAAAAAAGTAACTTGCAAAGTACAAAAACCTTAAAGCTTATGGTTTGCAATATGAGGCCTGTAAGAATTCAATTTGTTCTATTCGAGAAGAGAAGCACACCTTTAAGCAGAATATCAGTATGTGTGGCCAAAAAAATTATAATTATTTGTTTGTTCTTTCAGACAAAAGTTAAGATTACTTGACACAGTTTAAGGAGTGTTCTTGGTGTGCACAATATCTAACTTTTAAATTGAACTGTTTTCTATGTGAAGCAACTATAATATTCTACAGCAAAACTTGTCTCTAGAATTTAAGCATTTGATAGGAAAAGTAGTTCCGCCTCACTCCATAGTAAAAAATTGAAACTACATGTACTAGTTAATTAGTAGTAAAGCTCTATTCATGTCGTATTACACTCAGAAATTTCTGTTTCTATTAAGAGGTGGTGGGAGGGGTGGTTTCTTTCTGTTCTATGATCGGTATTAGCTGTCAAAAAAATAAAACAAAACAAAAGAATAGTAAAAATCAAAACAGAAAAAAAAGAAGAAGAATCGATTCTGCATCAAATTTTTACATAGAACTTTAAAAATTTGCATTCAGAAAATTTCTAAACTACCACTTTTTGGAAGGAAAACTACTAAAACTTTGCTGTTTAAAGGAGGGTTGTCTTGATTTTTTTTCTCTTTATTGTGTGTAAAAATATTTGTTCGTCAATTTTTTATTAAATCTTTTTAAAAAAAAATTGTCACGAAGAGTATTGGTATTATCGACAAATTCACTCTGATCTTTTAAAGACAAATTTACTCTGATAATTTAAACACAAGGGTGTCCAGATTTTATGCTGTCGTTGGAGGATGTACTATAATGACCTTCTGAGTTTTAATTATTTGAGGAAAAAAAAAACAGCCTGAAATCCAAGATTGCCGCCGTTTTCATAGCAACCCTATAATTATTGCATAGACCTATCTTTAAAAAGATATTTTCGATCTGAATGAAAGTCGTTTCTAAAGTGTGCGTTGGTTTTATCGGGTCAAGAATTTCAAGTTTTACCTTCACGGAGTAAAGGGAGGCAAAGACTAATTATACTGATCGTAAATTATTTCTTCATCACTTCCCTTAGACCAAACCAATCTCTGTTGCTGTTTTATTCTTTTTTTTTCTTTTTTTTCCCACAGTGCTTTCAGAGAACTAGAATACATGCATGTTGAATAATTTCAGATTATTTTTTCCCTATAAAGCACAGAAAGACATAAAAAAAAGTAGATAAAAAGTAACAAGGAGGACGATCAAGCACAGGGAGATATCAGTAAGGAAGAGCATGGGGAGGAAGATATTCAGATTTCAGTAAAGGTAAGTTTACATTTTAGGACATTGCTGGACTTAACGTGACGTTGGTGCATACTCCAAATTCTTTCTACAGACTGACAACAATGAAAGGTATGGCTTCGAGATATAGAGCGGAAACATGAAAGTGGAGAGAGAGAGAGAGAGAGAGAGAGAGAGAGAGAGAGAGAGAGAGAGAGAGAGAGAGAGAGAGAGAGAGAGAGAGAGAGAGAGAGAGAGAGAGAGAGAGAGAGAGAGAGAGAGAGAGAGAGAGAGAGAGAGAGTTTTACAGATATCTGCAGATAAGATAGATCTTTATGAACCTATGGCGAGACTTCTGGCCTGGACATGGTTTTTCAAGAGCAAAGATGATGTAAACAATGAAATTTTGTATTTGGTTATAAACTGCATTTCCAGAAATAAAATCAAATCAAAATAAACTGCGTGACTGTATGAAAACTCGCTTTCGTTCACAGATGGCACTATGTAAAAATATTTTCAAATCAATTGCATTTAGCAAAAAGGAAAATAAAATTAATGATAATATGAATTAATCAAAACCCTCAAAAAGAAAAAAAAAATCTTCACAAAGTCTGGTCTCAGCAAAGCTCACGAGGAGGAGGACTTTACTGATGATGAAACGCTGCTAATTTTAAACCGATTCAAAATTTATTTAATCACTAAACTGATGTCAGAAATAAAAGACCTTCTGTTTTTAGATTGATTTGAAATTAACACAGTTATTCTCCTGCTATACGTTTGGTGCCGTAAACAGTCTGCCAAGTTGCTTTGCTATAACAGATCACATTCAGATCTAGAAGAATGAATAGAAATAGGTCTAGCTTATGGACGAACTCCTCGACGTCTTGCCTTTCTCTCTCTCTCTCTCTCTCTCTCTCTCTCTCTCTCTCTCTCTCTCTCTCTCTCTCTCTCTCTCTCTCTCTCTCTCTCTCTCTCTCTCTCTCTCTCTCTCTCTCTCTGTGTATGTATGTATCTATCTCTCTGTCTCTCTTTATCTATCTACCTATCTATCTATCTCTCTGTCTCTCTCTCTGTTTATCTAACTATCTATCTATCTATCTATCTATCTATCTATCTACCTATCTATATATCTCTCTCTGTCTTTGTCTTTCTCTGTCTGTCTGTCTCTGTCTGTCTGTCTGTCTGTCTATAGAATCTGTCTGTCTGTCTCTCTCTCTCCCTCTCTCTCTCTCTCTCTCTCTCTCTCTCTCTCTCTCTCTCTCTCTCTCTCTCTCTCTCTCTCTCTCCCCTCCCTTTTTTCGTATCCTTTACAAGTTTCTCTATCTCCTTATGATATTCCTCGGGAACTTAGGAAACTTTAAAATTCTAAAAGATTTCTGGAGGGCTGATTTATGTTGAACTGGCAACTGATTCCCACGTTCTGTTGAGAAATATTTATCAACAGCCAGCGGTTGGCCTAGGAGGTTCATGGCTTCGTGCTGGCAATTCTCAGGTGACAAATGGAAATTGATGAGATTTCAACACTAACTATTTCCAAAAAATGGCTCAAAAGATTTCGGTTTACAGATGGAATTTAATAATGAGCACCTCTTAAAAAAGAAAAAAAGCCTTAATGAACAATAAATAAACACAAGCAAACAGATCAATACCACAGGTTTTAGATGAATTTGTTGGGTTTCAAAAGTAAACATAAATATGGTGGGAAATTTATAACTCTACTTCTGTATGTTATGTAGTACTTTCTGCCAAAGGAAATTTAAGAATGGAGTGATTTAAAAATTTAAGACATTGTATGGGAAAAAATCTAGATCTAGATTTGAATAAAAACTTTGTTATAAGTTCTCCTCTATGGATATGTTTTATAATGGTTATGTAATAAGATACCAACATTATTTAATATCGCAGTATTGAGCTATATTTAGCAAAAGTCAAAATCAATGTTACCAGTTCTTTGTTTTATAAATTTGCCGTAATTCTATTTACATCAAGATCAAAGTATCTAGGCAGATGAGTTTAAAACTTTAAACAAACCCTTTTTGTTCCATATAGTGCCTTTATAAAACTTTATTGCCACTTTTCATTAAGCCGTAATTATGCAATGCTATTTATATCATTTTCACTTTTCATTTGACATAACCTGAAAAGAGGAGAAGCGATTTAGCCTTGAAATGACTTCCAAATAGTATTTTTTATTCATCATATTAGTGTAATAAATAATGTTGTTTTAAAAAAAAAGTCAGCGAGAGTTACTCGCCCTTATTTTCTGACAGTCTAAGACCAAAGATTAATTGAACACATATACCTGTTTCATACATTATGAATTTATGCATCTATTCCTATTATAAAAACAGACAAATGTAGCTGCATTTTGCACTTGCAATGTCGGTCATGCATACTCGATAAAAATTCGCTTAAAACTTTACCTAGATCTAAATTTCTATATTATTCTTTACAAGACTCTCAGATGTAACAATATAGACGAAATCTACAACTTCTGCACATTGCTGCTAGTATCGCATTTTAGTATGATTGTTTCTTATAGCTGGTTGGACAAGTTCTATTAGATTTCCTGTCCTATAAAAATAACCTAACTGAGTTTAAAATTCTAAGGGTTCACTTCATTAGACAATACAAAGGAGACAAACCAACATACACACATAAATATATATATATATAAATATAGAAGATCTTACCTTAAATTTCCATGCATACTACACTTGTGTTTCAAGCGGAGGACAAAGCTGTCGCCTGTCCTCCGCTCTCTTCGGGTATGACTGAGGCGTGTTCGTTTGCGCTTGCCGTTCCGACCCTGTGTTGTTGTTTATTTTCGTTTCCGGGCCACTGATAGTTTTGTAGTAAATGTTTCTTCCGGTGGGGGCACGATGAAAATATTTCCCTTCTTTTGTTGAGGCTTGGTTTTGTGTGTAGAATGAAGTATTTTTCTGCTATGCAAAGGTTGCATCTGTTTGTCGCCGCCGAGTATGGCTGCGCTCTTTCGATTACAGCCCATGATAAGTGGTATTCGGTTTTAGATTCTTTAAGTTTCCATATGAATTCACTTAAAGTTGTGGCTGATTTCTTGTGGTGGAGTCGAAAGCTCGACGTGTGCTGATTGTATCTGGTTTTGAACTCATTTTCTGTGATTCCTATATAGGTGTCTTGTGTTTTCGAGGGTTTCTGTTCCACAGTTGCCTTGTAGACCACTCCTCTTTGAAGGCACTGGCCTTTGAGTGGGCAAGATTGTTTATCCCTGCAGTTGCAAGTCTTGCCTTGTGATTCCTTTACCTTTGTAGATTTAAGGACTGTTTTATTGTGGTTAGAAATGATGTGTTTCATATTCTGCATGCAGCTGTAGCTTAGCTTTACAGTGTTTTTATTTAATATTTTGTGCAGCTTGTTGTTTGTTGGGGAGCACGTGTGGAGGAGTCCGAAAAACATTTTCCCGATGTTGGTGGCGACATTTACACTGAATGGGGGGTTGAACCAGATGATGTTTCTCTTTCGTATTTTCTTCTTGTTTTTTTCGTCTCTTTTTTCATTGGGTGGTGTATTTATTTCGCCAGTAGTGTGATTGTGGTTTGCTTTGGCGGCCTTTTCTTCCGGCTCATCGCTTTTGGTGTATTGTATTTGTTGTTTATGCCCGTTTGTCCGTAGTGCGGCATGATATGGCTTTGCTGCCTTGTTAAAAATATTGACATTAGCAGAGTTGTTTGAGAGGCGGAATGCGATCCCTTTCGACAAGTTTTTAATGATGGGGGGTGGATGGTTGCTATCACGGTGGATATAGTTGATTTTGCTGTTCGGTTTGTGGTATGGTTGATATAGCCCCGTAATCAAATTGAGGGTGACGTCCAAAAAATCTACCACCTTTTTATTCGCATCAGCTGTTATGCTTAGTCCATTCTCCTTGAAAATCTTGCATATTTCTTTTTTGATCTTGTCGGCATTCCGAGGAGTCTGGTTCGTTACGGCGAGCCCGTCGTCTCGGTAGAGTCCTACATTGATGTTGAGGTATTGGAGCTGCGAAAGGAGGAATAATCCTACCAACTCGCAAATTTCGGCGCCGTCGAAGCTTCCCATTGTTACGTCGAAATTTCCTTGTATAGAGTTGTTTTCTTGGTATGTTTAATTATGTGTACTTTTCCGTCTGTGATCACCGAATATTTGGAGTCAAATTTTAATGCATTTTGGAGCAGTTCGTGTGATATGGACGGATAGAAGTCGCATATGTCGAAACAGATCAGTGTGTGACTGTTCTTGTGGTCAATATTGTTAAACCAGTTTATGACATCATTTGTGTTTTTCCATTGATTAATGTTTGTCTTCGACTTGACGTCGTGAACAATTTTTTCCACAATCTGTTTGCTGATTTTGCCGAGCTCAGGCTTGCAGGGGTTTATTAGTCTGCAGCTTGGTTTGTTACGAAAATTTGGTTTGTGGTCCTTGAGAGTTAAGAAAGCTTCCCTCTTCGCTGTAATGTTGATTCTGTCACTGAGTTTCAGTCGCTCCGCAATGTTTTTGTCCTCTCTTGTGATGTGCGACTCTGCTGTCGCGGTAGACTTCTTGTACTCTTTCTGTATGCTCTTATTTAAGAGGGTCTCGTATTGTTCGCGGTTGAGTTTGTAATAGTTGTTAGTTTTGTCCGCAGGGACAAAATGTATTGCTCCAACAGTTGAGCACTCTCATCTATAAGTCCACCTTATCTTCAAACTATATATCGCTCCAACAAGATTGTTGAGCACTTTAGAGGAATAATGATAACAGATCTAGACCTAAGCCTCCGCCGAAATCCCGGCCAACCACTAGAACAAATAAACCTCGGATACTCTACAAAGAATATACCAACATGCAGTGAAAAGCAATATATCAAAAATCGTTAATAAACAGAACAGAACAATTCGTCAAAAACGTCCGGTGGAAGGCTTTCTTCTTTCTCAATCCTGGCTTGGACATAAGGAACAAAGAAACGTACGGCTTCAACTCAACAAGACCACCCCCTTTCATCCCAGAACTAAAAGAATTTGAAGATGGACTAACGTCAATAATCGAGAAGATCAAATTTAGGAAAGTTTACAACACTTTTCAACAAAAGTTAAGAAAAGACATAACGAAAATCAAAAATGACAACCACCTGTTAACCCCTGCGGACAAAACTAACAACTATTACAAACTCAACCGCGAACAATACGAGACCCTCTTAAATAAGAGCATACAGAAAGAGTACAAGAAGTCTACCGCGACAGCAGAGTCGCACATCACAAGAGAGGACAAAAACATTGCGGAGCGACTGAAACTCAGTGACAGAATCAACATTACAGCGAAGAGGGAAGCTTTCTTAACTCTCAAGGACCACAAACCAAATTTTCGTAACAAACCAAGCTGCAGACTAATAAACCCCTGCAAGCCTGAGCTCGGCAAAATCAGCAAACAGATTGTGGAAAAAATTGTTCACGACGTCAAGTCGAAGACAAACATTAATCAATGGAAAAACACAAATGATGTCATAAACTGGTTTAACAATATTGACCACAAGAACAGTCACACACTGATCTGTTTCGACATATGCGACTTCTATCCGTCCATATCACACGAACTGCTCCAAAATGCATTAAAATTTGACTCCAAATATTCGGTGATCACAGACGAACAAGCACACATAATTAAACATACCAAGAAAACAACTCTATACAAGGAAATTTCGACGTAACAATGGGAAGCTTCGACGGCGCCGAAATTTGCGAGTTGGTAGGATTATTCCTCCTTTCGCAGCTCCAATACCTCAACATCAATGTAGGACTCTACCGAGACGACGGGCTCGCCGTAACGAACCAGACTCCTCGGAATGCCGACAAGATCAAAAAAGAAATATGCAAGATTTTCAAGGAGAATGGACTAAGCATAACAGCTGATGCGAATAAAAAGGTGGTAGATTTTTTGGACGTCACCCTCAATTTGAATACGGGGCTATATCAACCATACCACAAACCGAACAGCAAAATCAACTATATCCACCGTGATAGCAACCATCCACCCCCCATCATTAAAAACTTGTCGAAAGGGATCGCATTCCGCCTCTCAAACAACTCTGCTAATGTCAATATTTTTAACAAGGCAGCAAAGCCATATCATGCCGCACTACGGACAAACGGGCATAAACAACAAATACAATACACCAAAAGCGATGAGCCGGAAGAAAAGGCCGCCAAAGCAAACCACAATCACACTACTGGCGAAATAAATACACCACCCAATGAAAAAAGAGACGAAAAAAACAAGAAGAAAATACGAAAGAGAAACATCATCTGGTTCAACCCCCCATTCAGTGTAAATGTCGCCACCAACATCGGGAAAATGTTTTTCGGACTCCTCCACACGTGCTCCCCAACAAACAACAAGCTGCACAAAATATTAAATAAAAAAACTGTAAAGCTAAGCTACAGCTGCATGCAAAATATGAAACACATCATTTCTAACCACAATAAAACAGTCCTTAAATCTACAAAGGTAAAGGAATCACAAGGCAAGACTTGCAACTGCAGGGATAAACAATCTTGCCCACTCAAAGGCCAGTGCCTTCAAAGAGGAGTGGTCTACAAGGCAACTGTGGAACAGAAACCCTCGAAAACACAAGACACCTATATAGGAATCACAGAAAATGAGTTCAAAACCAGATACAATCAGCACACGTCGAGCTTTCGACTCCACCACAAGAAATCAGCCACAACTTTAAGTGAATTCATATGGAAACTTAAAGAATCTAAAACCGAATACCACTTATCATGGGCTGTAATCGAAAGAGCGCAGCCATACTCGGCGGCGACAAACAGATGCAACCTTTGCATAGCAGAAAAATACTTCATTCTACACACAAAACCAAGCCCCAACAAAAGAAGGGAAATATTTTCATCGTGCCCCCACCGGAAGAAACATTTACTACAAAACTATCAGTGGCCCGGAAACGAAAATAAACAACAACACAGGGTCGGAACGGCAAGCGCAAACGAACACGCCTCAGTCATACCCGAAGAGAGCGGAGGACAGGCGACAGCTTTGTCCTCCGCTTGAAACACAAGTGTAGTATGCATGGAAATTTAAGGTAAGATCTTCTATATTTATGTATTGCTCCAACAGTTGAGCACTCTCATCAATTATTCCACCTTATCTTCAAACTATATATATATATATATATATTAGGTTATACTTGTCATGTATAACATTGTTTGTTGATTTGTCTCCTTTTCCCTGCATATGAGAACAATAATTGACAGGTTTATGCATCAAAATTTGGTTTTATATTTAACATTAGTGAAACCATCTTGAAAGCTAGTTTGGTTATTTTTCAGTCAATCATCGCATTTAATAACTATCTTTATGTTCCTCTCTCCCTCTCTCGCTTTCTATCCCTTTCTCTCTCTCTCTCTCTGAGTTTCTCTCTCTCTCTCTCTGTCTGCGCCTCTCTCTCTCTCTCTCTCTCTCTCTCTCTCTCTCTCTCTCTCTCTCTGCCTCTTTCTGTCTGTCTGTCTGTCTGTCTCTCTCCCTCTCTCTCTCTTTAAAAAATGTGCTGTGAGCTTGTCTTTTGACTTTGAAGATATTTTAATCTTTTTGTTCCAGTATAAATGATAATTTAGCGCAAATCAGCTTCAAATGACACCTCTCGCCACCAATGACAAAAATAATTGTTTCATTTCTTAATCCATGAACTCTTTATGAAATCTGTCCTTGAGAGAGATTCACATTTATGATTCAGATTATTAGAAAGAAAGCTACATATATTTCAGTTTAAATTTAACAGCAAAGTAAAACGTCTTCCATTCAGGAGTTTTCCCAAGTAGTTCTTGTCAAATTCCTGAGGTTCTCTCTCTCCAGGAAACAGGAAGATATTTTACTCGGTGATAAGCAAGAGCTGGCGACTGGCGTGCAGTGTTGAGGGATGCTGTGTAGAGTCGTGACTTCCTGTACAGGACCCAACCAGGGCCGAGCTGGCCTAACTAGCACCGTGTATGCAACACTAGACTAGTGTTCTTCCCTAATTACAAACGAGGAATGAAACAGCAAAAAGAGAGGAGTTTGAAATTAGGCGGCTTAAAGAATAGAATAGAAAATTACAAACTTTGAGTGTTAAACGATCACGAAAAATAGCCACACCATTGGTTGAACTATGTCTCTATTATACTTGAACGTACAAATAAAATCATCTATGAAGTTGATTTGGTAACCATACAGCATGCAGTCGTACATAGTACCGGTACAATACTGTACACATTATATCAGCGCACACTCCTTGCAAGCATTGATTCACTTATCTAAATAGTAAAAAAAAAAAAACTGCATATGAGGGGCATCTTCTTAAAACAACTTTAAAGTTATTCAAATAAGAAGCGAAACTTGTTCACATGTTCAGATGGGTTCAATATAGAGCTGTGGGAAAAAAGTTAGAGAAAAAAATAATGTCAGTTCCGACTGAGGAAAATAATTACCATATATTTCTATGATCGTTTAACACTGGCTTCCATTGAAGGCTCAACTCGGTACATTTTGTATAATGTGCTTGTATATTTTGCTAATTTCCATCTAGATTTAGTAGCGCACCTCGTTATCTAGAGAAAGCAATATTTAACTCACAAGCTGATAGCTTCTTTGGTTTGTTCCTTCCTTTCATATTTTTGTAGATTCACTCTGCGATAAATAGACAAAGCCAAAGCAGAGACAGTGAGAGAGAGAGAATAGTAGTGTAGTAGTTATTGTAGTAGTAATAGTAGTAGTAGTAGTAGTAGTATTAGTAGTAGCAGCAGCAGCAGCAGCAGCAGCAGTAGTAGTAGTAGTAGTAGTAGTAGTAGTAGTAGTAGTAGTAGTTGTTGTAGTAGTAGTAGTAGTAGTAGTTATTATAGTAGTAGTAGTAGCAGCAGCAGCAGCAGCAGCAGTAGTAGTAGTAGTAGTAGTAATAGTAGTAGTAGTAGTAGTAGTAGTAGTAGTAGTAGTAGTAGTAGTAGTAATAAGTAGTATAAGCAGGAGAAGTTTTAGTATTATTAGTAGTAGTAGTAGTAGTAGTAGTAGTAGTAGTAGTAGTAGTAGTAGTAGTAGTAGTAGTTGTTGTTGTAGTAGGTGTAGGAGTAGTAGTAGTAGTAGTAGTAGTAGTAGTAGTAGTAGTAGTTGTTGTTGTTGTTGTAGTAGGAGTAGGAGTTGGAGTAGTAGAAGTAGTAGTAGTAGTAGTAGTAGTAGTCGTAGTAGTAGTAGTAGTTGTTGTAGTAGGAGTAGGAGGAGTAGTAGTAGTAGTAGTAGTAGTAGTAGTAGTAGTAGTAGTAGTAGTAGTAGTAGTAGTAGTAGTAGTAGTAGTAGTAGTAGTAGTAGTAGTAGTAGTAGTAGAAGACAAAGACAGAGAGATAGAAAGAGACTTATAGACGCACTTTCTATTCTCAGTGATAAAGGCAGCACATCAACAGAATTACCGCTGTTTTAAAGTTTAGTGATATGGTTTGAAAAAAAAAATGAACCCCAAAATAATTTACCATGAACCTATTGTTCGTTCTCAGTACAAACAGATAGGCTTGACATTTGTTTTCCTTCTTTCTTTTTTTCTTTTCGTTTTCCGAAACCTTCAAATCTTTTGATGTAAAGGGCAAACAAGAAAAAAAAAAACCAACAAAACGAAACAGATCGTCGAAACAGAAAGGAAAAAAAAACTGAATGAAGTGCACAGACAATCTTGTAAAGCACATCCTTGTCTTGTCTCTAAACATGTAAGGACAGCATAATGAGAGAACGGAGCACGGCGATAGTGAGTAAAAGTTCCCAAGAACTCCTCGATTCCCTTTGTTTCAGACAATCGGCCAGAGGTGTCGAATAACTTCTAGTGCGAGCAAAATGCCAGTTTGGCGTGAACGATGCCATTTTTTAAAAATCTTTTTGGCCCGCTCATTTGCGTGCGCCGCCGCGGTCCGCGGGTGTGGGTTGGTGCGCGCTGTTTGGGCCGGAGCGCTCCACCAGATGCGCACCGCTCGGAGACCTGAGAGGAGAGAGTCGCGGCTCAGGGATCGTTACTCGGCCGTCTGTCATCGACACGCCTGCTGCCCGAGCCAGGGTGCCGAGAGATTTGAAGAGGGCGTGCGGTGTGGGATTTTTGGAGGTCTCCCACAAAATTATGCCCGGGTAGAGATCGACAGTAAAGTCCACAGAAAACATGTTTCGGTATTCTATGACGAGATGAAGGCCAGTTCTTTATTATAATCCGGTCTGAGAAGAGATTGTTTTGCTGAAAACTTGTCACGCTGCCAGTAACAATAATGCTCAGTGAAGATATGTTGGACCGCGGAATAATTAGGTACCTAGGGGCTCTTTGAGTTAAAGCTCATCTGATTTGTAATGGAAAAACCAGAGTAAGAGTCGACAACTATGTAGTACAACTATAAGAATTTTAAGAAAGCAGCCTTACGTCGCTTTGTAGTTTATTTATAGTGAAATATTCCCAGGAAAACTGATGAGACTTCATCCGACCAGGAATGTTGCTTTGAATAGATTGGTAGATTCTTTTAATTCCTAATAAACGTGAAATCTTCCCTTGTGCTTGTGATCTTAACATAAGATTTTCGCATGTTGGAAACTTGATGATCGTCAAAAATTAATGGTCCAAAACACATCTTTTGATGGAAAGGAATACTGTACTGGTTTGTTTTTGGGGTGGTTTAAAGAACGACAAGATTTTTTTCTATTTAAAACAAAAAAAGGTGCTTTGACCAGGTCTAAATGAAGCAAAATAAAAATTTAAAAAAAAACAACCAAAAAACAAAAAACAAAAAACCGTGGCAGCAAGATACTCGAATTTAATGCGTGTTCATAAACCAAATGATGAACACCACGTAAAATCGATTAAAATAAAAAAAAAAAAACCCAGCAAATTTTTATTGATCAAACTAATATCTTTCAATGGTCAGTTCTGATAATGGCGTTTTGTAGCGAATGTTTTTGGGTTTTTTTTAAGCGCCAAGTTGTGTTTTTTTATTATTATTTTTGTTGTTGTTGAGGATTTGAAATAATTATATTGAAGATCGACTGAATAATCTAGGATGTAACTTTCAAGATTTCAGATTAGAAAGTGACACAATTTTTTTTTTTATTCTTCTTTAATAAAAGGAAAAAATGCAAGAATACATTTTGCATGCCATCGGCATTGATCATACCGGCCATACCCCTTCCCATGATAATTTCTTTTTAGCCCTTGGCACAAGTGTTATACAGAGACCATTAGACAAGAACACACTCTTAACATTGTCAGGGCAGCAACAAAAACCTTACTTACAATGACACTAAAAAGGAGATGACAAAAATTTAATTTCATGTAAAATAAAAAAAAAATTATTTTGTTTATGCTTTGAAATTTTGGCCTACTTTGAATAAAAATTGATTGCTTTCTCCACAGCTTATAGAAACTGATTGCTTTCTCCACAGCTTATAGAAACTCATTGCTTTCTCCACAGCTTATAGAAACTGATTGCTTTCTCCACAGCTTATAGAAACTCATTGCTTTCTCCACAGCTTATAGAAACTCATTGCTTTCTCCACAGCTTATAGAAACTGATTGCTTTCTCCACAGCTTGTAAAGAACCAATGATGTCGCACTTTATGCACAGCTGACTGCGTTTGAATTTCAATTAGTTCTAATTGTTTTCACAAAACTTTGGAGATGGCAAGAGGCAATTACTCAAATTTTGAGGAAAAATATGTCACTCATATTGATATGTTTTCCAGGATTTTAAAAATAAAGAGATATCGGGGGGGGAAAAAAAAACAAAAAACCCATCACATTTAGAGACATGAGCATTGCTAGAAAAACGACACATAACTGTTATAAAGAAAGTTGTAAAAAGAGAGGAAAAGAAATAAAGAAAACGCACAAATAATGTCATAGGTTTGTAAGCAATACTCTTAATCGACACATTTATCTCAAATCTGCACCATGAAAAAGCAACATATCTTCAGAAAAAGTTTTTTCGCTTGTTTGATTAATTGCTTACAGCAATTGACCTATAGCAATTTATGTCAGGTCTATTCTGTAGACCAACAGTGGGATTATCTAGCTCTCAAGGCTTGTTCCTGCGGTTAACAGGGCGGATGGTCTAATTTCTAACGAAACAAACTAAAACATAGACACTACTTCTTATGTTGCAAATATGCCACAGTCCTAATGAAAGAAGTAACTTTATAGAAATAAGACCATTTTCAAAATTAATACTCAACTGATTTAACTTAGACATATTATATAGATATGTCTGAATAAAATGAATTGGTCACAACATGTTTTGAGTTTGCAAGCCGAGATTAGAAATAAAAATGTCTTCACTTTTTTATTTACTACAGTAAATAACACTGCACAAGCAATTATGCAATCTAGATACGGCATTTTATTAATTTCCATTTTTCTTATGGTTTGCACTGCGTATACAGACCTGAATTCCTGGAATAATAATTTTGATATTGGCTTCTCTGGCTTTTGCTCAGTTATGTTTCTAAATGAAGGCGCTGTCATAAAAACGTAGTCTTGATAATCACAATCGAATACAGAAACAAGAGTTCTCATGTGATTGGAGCATCTCCCTTCTCGCCCTCCTTTCCCTCCTACCCTCCCCCGTACCCTTTCCTGCCTCCTTCCCCACCCACCAATAAAACGAAATAATGTTGACGATTAATTATAAAGAACGTTTCAACAGTGAACAATGTGCATTCTGATGCCTAGACTCAATTTCTATTGCTTTTTTTTTTCAACAATAAAGATTATTAAGAGGGCATAGATTGTTAACCATCACCCCTATTCCCTCCCTTTTCTTTTCACTTTCTATTTCCATGCTATCATCAATGGCGATCATTTCTCAATTATTTATGTCAACACGGAACAAGAATCTCTCTCGCTACGAGACAATGCGGTCTACCGTGTTTTTTTTTTTTTTTTTTATTTTTGTATTTTCTTACCAAGTTTGTTTAATTCTGAACAGCTTTTTTTATACGTCAATGTTCAATGTTACCTGTTTAAAGCATGGCGTTATTTTGATTCGATTAAAAAGTAAGAGCAAAATAAAATGAAGAAATATATTTATTACATCAAATTATGCAATCTGTGTAATATTATCTAAGACTAAACTGAAAAAGTGACTGGATAAAAAAGCCTTGAACAAAATGCAAAGTCTTTGACAATTCAAGTCCCAAGATGAAACAAATACTGTTGTATCCCCATTTATATCTTCAGAGTTAACGCCAGTGTCGTTGTGATCTGATGAGATGTTCCGATATAGCCAAAATGGTTATGAAGAAATCGACAAACAGATTGTTACTGTTTTTGAATCAGGCAGTCAGTTGTGGCTCATCAAAATCATATACCAAACATTTGGGTCCAAACTGAGAGAAAAAGTTATAAAGATAATATTTCTTTTTCAGAACAAAAAGGTGCAAAGCGGATAATTTTAAAATAAATCAAAATTTCACTTTTAACAGAGTGAATTTACCGGCCCTTAATCCTCCTATGTATGAATCCACAGAGTTGAAGAAATCAACGATGATTACCATCTATGTGTACGCATGAATACCTAACGTGTATTCTGTTATTACCATACACTAGTCTTATATACAAAGTATTAAGGTAATAAAAATTTCTCAAATGCAATCTATAGTGTGTCAGTAACGTTTCCTACACATTTTATAAACTCAAATGCAAAGAACAGGCAATATTTTCTCGAAAGCCAAATTATTTCTTTTTCTGAGTTGAAATTTTCGCAACGACATGCCTGACTTGAATCCAGCGCTTACATCATTACTTATGGATTTTTGTTCAACTCCTGCACCCTCCGTTTGGTTTTGGTTTTAGTCGCGGGGACAGGCAGCCGCAGTTTCCATTATCACCCCATTAATTCACGGTCCGCCATTACTGACAAAATCGGCGAGAACAGCGGGGATTCCCGGCACCCGGGGTAGGACTTTATGGCATGGGGAGATCGTCTAAATCTGTCACCGGTTACCCTCTGTTTTACACATAGTTCTGTGTAGCAACAACATTTTTCTTCGTTCCGATTCCCAGGGCGCTCTTCAGGCTTCAATAAAGTCTTGATCTCCAACAATTTAACTTGAAAGAAAAAACACAGAGGAAGCAAGCAGTTTTAGGCGCGCAATATTCATGTACATCCGTATATTGATGGGAGTGCGTCTAGAGGTTGGAAATAAAACAGGGAAATACTAGGAATACGGTGTAGAAATAAGCATTACGTTTCTGGCTTTTTAGACGCATGACTTTTCGGTCAACTTAATTGGTTTTGAAGTCACTGTAAAGTGTTATACAGAAAAACTTCAGATCCTTGAATAAATTTAGGAATTTACTTGTTTACAAGAAAATTAAAAAAGAGAGAGATAGAGAGGGGCAGACAGAGGCAGAGAGGAAGAAAGAGAGACAGGCAGACAGAGACATAGACAAAGAGAGAGAGAGAGAGAGAGAGAGAGAGAGAGAGAGAGAGAGACCCAAGGACAGACAGATAAAGAGGGAGGTTGTGGAACACTGTTAAATTAAAATATTTGAACTGAAGGGATCATTGAGTTTAAACTAAGTTTGGTTATACAATACAGAAAAATAAAGTACAACTTACGGATTTATTGTCGTTATGATTTTGCCATGCACTTTGGATTAAGATATTTTTGTCATTACTTTGTATTTATGTTTATAACTACAAAATGTTCTGATAGCGTGCCAACCCTAAAGAACAGCTTATGTATTTTATGTCCTAGTGTATCTTCATGATAAGTCAAATAACTCCATTAATCCTCTCTTCAACCATTCTTTTAATGCTTTGAACATAAAACTGTTATAGGTTTTAACAACATAGACAAAAAGTTTCAGACTTGAACTTTATTTTGTTTATGCGGAATGTTTTACAAATCATTGACTTAAATTTTATCTAATGATAGAACTATAAATAACAAGATCTGCTCTTGACATATGACTTATTATAAAATCAGGTTGTTACGATCGTTAATGTTTAAATACATGTTAATGACACTTTTTCCTTTTCAAATCATTTCACATTTTTCGCAGAGTCGTTGCTTTCCTGTTTTCCCCTACGTGAAATCTGTAACCAAAGGAGATTGTTAAATAAAAATTCTCATGACTCTCTGAACCTAAAAAAATATCGGATGTAGGAAACTGTGCAACATTAAATCTTATAATATGATGTTTTATAATACTCCAGATAAAACTTCTTTGATTTATGATAATTATACAATAAATAAGTCAATCAAGCCCGCCCACAGCTGCTCCATCTGTTTTGGCCTCCGTCAGACAGGATAATACTGTCAGGTAATGCCCACAAGCATCAGTCCAGGAGTCATGCAGATGTGTCATTAACAACATAACGTTACCTTATGAAACGTTGAAACAGACTTAGGTGACGTTAAAACTACAAAGCTCTCTTTGAATAGCTTTTATTATACAATTAATTTTTTTAATCAAAGCCTTCCCCACCCCCCCACCCCCAAAAAAAAAAAAGAAAACCGAAAAAAAAACACCTTCTTTTTCTTTTTTCACCCTAAATCTCCATTACCTACATTTTTCCCCTTTTCCTTTTAAAAAGATCACTAATATAAATTTAGGAGACTTCAGGTAATCTATAACCGTTACTCTCATGAAGTTCATTCTCATTCATAATTTTCATTGAAAGAATCCATAATTCCTAGTATGTAAATATCCCGCATCAAAAGGATTAGATATAGACCAATGTTTATGTAGATTTGAGCTCCTCCTGCCCTAGATCACAATCTTGTCGTTCCCACCTCGAGTTTTAATGGCATTCTATCATTGCCGTGATCAAAAGCATTTCCAGGTCTTTCATCAACAACAAGGGCAATGGAAACCACAGGTAATGTGTGAAATATATGTTGCAGTGTTTTTCATTCTGACGGGGTAAAAACTCGTATAGATGTTAATCGTTTCGCTGTTGATATGCGAGTAACACGTGATCAAATGGGAGGCGTGAAGCCACACAACTGTGACTGTAGACTTCGATGTTTTTCGGTTTTACTATGGCCACGACACTGTGATGGTTATCCAATCATCAAAGGAAAAGCAACATTTCTATTGCTGTCTTTAAAGGGAATCGCCTTATTCTTTGAACGACTGATAATGGCTGTAGTGTTGCTAAGGTTCTTCTCCATTCATAGTATTAATTATATCCTCCACTGTGTATATGTCGACATACTATGTATCAGTCGCACTGTATAACTGCTTATTTGTCTTTAGGTCTTCTCTCGGTCTGTATTTCTGTCTCTACCATTCCCTTAATTCATCTACATTTGCCAGCTTGTCTATATCTGTTTTTATTTCTGTGTATTGCTACATTTGTGAGTGAGTTCCTGCTTTCTGTTTCTATCTCTTTCTTTATTCCTATCACTTGTCTGCCCTCCCCTTTGTTCCTCTTTCCCTGTTTCTTTCCTTTTTCCTCTCTTTCATTGCATCCATCTATCTTACAATCTTTTATACATTATTCATCAATTAATATCTGTCTCTGTTAATGCTACTCGTAAAGAGAAAAAGATCATTCATGACAATAATTATAGGTAAAAGATGTAGAATTAGTTGTAGTAGCATCGCCTGCAGCATTCGTAGCAGTGGAAATATGAATCAAAATATGTTAATGGTAGTCGCAAAATTAAAAGAACTTAATATTATAAAGAAACAGTTGTAAGGGTTTTGAACGATACCCGATTTGTAGTCGACTTCCGCTTCCTGAGAGGAAATCATCATCTCCTAAAGATTTGTGTATATCCTCAATCTTGATTTAAACACCTTCTCTCTGATACGAGCTCTCTTGCAATAGACGAACCCTCAGCCTCTCCTTTCTTAAGAGAGAAATTGACTGTGATGTTGACAAACCATGGCTGGAGATCGTGAGATATTTATTTCTAGTTTTATAGATGTCACAGGGTCAGCTTACACCTTTAGCAATGATATTAAATGTAATTCATTGTGCTATAATTATATCTATGTGTCCAACTCACTTCCTCAACCTGTAAGTTTTGTTTGTTGAACATAGTTCGCACAAAGAGAAAAGTATTCTCGAACTTGTGTGGTTTAGACTCTTCTGGAAATTCCCACTTAGTCCTAGCATAATGATAATTTGATTACTCTTTGCTTACCTTACGTTGATTGGACATTGTACGCTCGACGATATGGATAACTTCCTACGTCACTACCTTTGTTCTGATTGGTTGCTATTTTATAGTGCATTAAGCATTACGTCGTACCAAGAATGTTCTCGTATGAATTATGTAATTCCTTTTTCTTGATAAATCGATGAGATTTAGTATAAATATAAGTCGAAATTGTGTCATAGGCAATCAACTTATAACGAATGTTGAGTCAACCTCTAGTCAATCTGTCGTCGGTCAGTAAACCTGTTGTTTATGAAAGCTTTGTGTTTTATTGTTTGGATTAAACAGTTTGCAATTTCTGTAAGGGGACACCAGTCTTATTTTCTTACGGATGAGTCGTGTGATTGGCCGTGTACATTTCCATACCCCTAGACAAACAAACCCAAAGATATCATCAAATCTGTTACAATAATCATAATCACATAATATTCCTCAAAACTTAAACATTTTCCCAAAATTTAATTCACTCATCAGTTGTTCCGAAGATATTCCACAGCTGTAGCCGGCAAGGCCATGTGCTCGTAACTGAGCGAAATGTTTCCGTAATTTCTTTATGGTGTGATCAGCCACCGGTAACGATTGATCACGCATTTTCATCATATTTCTTTATTGTACTCTGAGCTCCTTAGTGAGTGTGTGTGAGAGAGAGAGAGAGAGAGAGAGAGAGAGAGAGAGAGAGAGAGAGAGAGAGAGATCTGCGCCGAGTCAGGCAATTCTAATACAAACGACCAATGCTCCGTATATTGATAGAAACTAATCTTTAACAACATGATTTCCACAACAACATATCTACTTACAAATTGTTGGAACAAATTTTGCAGAATTCAATGAGATTATGAGCAAGGGTTTTTAAACCCCGAGTCGGAATGTATTTCTAACTATCAATATATCGGAAATTCCTTTACGATTCCTCACTCGCAAATTAGAAAAATAGTCTATTGATATAGAAAAAAAATGGCTTCCATACGGTTATCTTAGATGAAAAAAAAAAAACCTTATTTACGATTTGATAGAAAATAAAAAATTGATATTGTTTTCTTTCATTTTTTTCCTGTTAAATGGGTTCATATGACCCTTTATAACGACTCTTGAACCAAGCTGAAGAAAACAGTTGTTTTTTTTTATGGTCTGAGAAAATTCTAGCAGTAAATTGATTTTGTCACTAAGAGCGCGAAAGTTGAATAGAAAAAGAGGTATTAAGACCAGATAATTTGAAAGATTGAGCTAGCTGCAGTGGTGTTTTGAGATGTATAGAAACAGAAATGTTAGGGCTTCTGAGAACAAAACACGCTCTGGCAAGAAAATATCTGATCTAAGGTATAAAAAACATGCTGTTTTTTTTCTTTTGTCAAGGTTTAACATCTTGTCTATTATGTTTTCCCGTCAATAAAGATAAAATGAGAGAAAATGTAAGAAATAAAATCGACAAGAGAAAAAGAAAGAAGGAGAGACATACAATCAGACATACAAACACAGAGACAGACTGAAAGAAACAAAGACAGACACATAAGAAATGGCGATGGTCATGGAAAACTGTCAGATGCAAACCGAAAAAGACAGAGACAAACAGATAGGCAGAAAGAGATACTGATAGAGACAGTCAGTCAGATACAAAATCCGTCAGACAAAGAGAGAGACAAGGTTGCAGAGATTGTCATATAGACTAAAAGCAAAGAGAAAGAAAAACAGACAGGGCAAAGAAGAGGCGAATAAAGTTGAGGGAGGGAGAGAGAGAGAGAGAGAGAGAGAGAGAGAGAGAGAGAGAGAGAGAGAGAGAGAGAGAGAGAGAGAGAGAGAGAGGCTGAAAATGGTCCCCATCGGGCTCAGTGACAAGCCTACTAAAACCATTCGATTGATCCTGCTCTTATCTGACCATATCTAGGATAGCGAATAGACTTTAGATACTTCAAACAGGCAATCACTGACAAACGGAAAAATAATTCAACCAAAACATACAATTTTTTTACTGGCACCGAGTCTTCAATATAACTCTCAATTCAAAGGTACCATGGATAAATAAAACCTATTTCGATGGCATTTGAACTTTGTAATATTATAAAGTAATAAATGATAAATAACTAATGCAGGGAAAAAATTTAAAAAGAACGAGAAAAATACTTTCTTGAGAGATGCACAGAAAACTGTTGATAAAGACCACAGCCTAGCGCTCCGCTAATATTGCGCTTGAGGAAGCCATAAACCAGTACCAGACTACTTCGCATCCAACACACCTTGCTTTATAGCACTAATTGCATTACCTATATCTAGAATCTAATTCTTCTTTTCTTAATGACAGAGAATGCGGGGAAAACCTGTATTTGGTGGGAATGTGTTTCTAGCCAACCTGTCCACAGCGCCATAAATCTTCAAGGCGTTCTCTCCTCGGTCCAGGTGCCAATTACTCCATGCCAGCGTCACGGGGACATCACCACCTGATAACTCAGGCTCGTCTGTCTACTGGCTGCGCCGCGTCATGTGACTGGGTTACACCAGGTCAAGACTTCCGTGCAAGGATGATAGGACACGGACAATTTGTAAACAGATGACTCAAGCGATTAGTTGGCATCGCGCTAGGGAATGCGGGGCCAACCCCCAATAGCGGTTGCAGCGAGCCTGCTAATAGTCCGGTGCACAATTTTCCTGAAAACCTCCAAAAGCCGTACTAAATTCTAATTACCCCCCTAAACATATCAGAGTGTTACTCGGGGGAACAGTTAAAAGGCAATGGAAGGTGTGATATTCGCACTTTTAGTTCAGACTAAAATTGTTTGATAATATCATCAAGAGATGCGTGAAGGAGAATAATAGTAAGATATAGTGTTGATGTTCTTCTCAGTCATTTTGATTAAAGATGTGGTAATTTCAACAACCAGCGTCACCCTCGCCTGTCAAACTCTACTCCGTTAAGCACATTAGACGCCGTCATTCGGAATGTCCAGTGACTCCCGTCAGGCCGAAAAATAAAAACAGGGAAAAATACAAGTGAAACAATAACACCTAGTATAATAATAAGTATATCGTTAGCAAGACACCCATGAAAAATTAAAACTCTTTTCATTCCTTAACAGTAATTGGTGATTTAAAAAAAATGACATATATATGTACAAAAACAAAGGAAGATTAAGATGAGAAGAAGCAAACAAAAAAAAAAAAAAAGAAAAGAAGAAATTTTGTTCTGGTTCATTATTTTCTAAAAATATTTCTCAGATCTATTGCGGGCTAAAATGTCCAAAAGAAGAGGCGAAAATTAAACTAGATTTTAAAATCCCTACAATTCAGTTTACAACCATTCCCCACCGAGGCAAGCACCCTGTAGGTCTTAGGTCCATACAGAAAACAGCTCTCTTCCTTCTCCTCGGTGTTCGATTCACGTGATTTAATTTCAAGGTCTTCCTTAGTGAGCTGCAACAAACAAACAAAAATTAAAATAAATAAAATACAACTTTTTTATCACATAGGGAAATCTCAGCTAAACCTTTGTTTTCTTGTTTCGCGTGTTCTTATTGTTTTTATATTGTTCCTTTACTTTTATCCTTTTTCATTACAATAAGTATTAAGGTAATAAAGTTTTAAAAATCTTAATTTAATCCGAAACCTCAATTTGTACAGAGTGATGCGCAGTCAAATGTTGACAATTATTTTATACCTTTGAAAATCATTTGTGCTCGCCAGGGTTCTTAATTAAAATGACCTAAGATCTAGATCTATGTCTTCTAACAGCGTGTCGAGGAATGAAGAAATGCTTTCAGTCTACGATGTATTGAAGAAAATTACACCACTTTTGTAGCAATCGCTCACAGAATAGCATCATTCTTCTTCTTCTTCTTCTTCTTCTTCTTCTTCTTCTTCTTCTTATTATTATTATTATTATTATTATTATTATTATTATTATTATTATTATTATTATTATTATTATTATTATTATTATTATTATTATTATTATTATTATTATTATTATTATTATTATTATTATTATTGTTGTTGTTGTTGTTATTATTATTATTATTATTATTATTATTATTATTATTATTATTATTATTATTATTATTATTATTATTATTATTATTATTATTATTATTATTATTATTATTATTATTATTATTATTATTATTGTTGTTGTTGTTGTTATTATTATATTATTATTATTATTATTATTATTATTATTATTATTATTATTATTATTATTAGATTAATATTCACGTCCATGGGCCACGTAACCACAATGGAAAGCTGTTGAATAGAAATTTGTAGCTGTAGGAGCGGGGGGGGGGGGAAGAGAGAAATTTTGAAGAATATCATTCTTAGATGATTCTTTGCAATGCTAGCTATCAGTGTCACTAAGCAAGAAGACATGAGAGCTATTCCAAGGTTTATCTTTGTAATATTACAAAAAGTTTTATTTTGTAATTTTCTCTTTTCCAGACCTACATCGCATTGATTGCAATGCAAACTATCGCTAGATACCTGTCACAGCCGCTTGAGTGTGAGAGCCATAGCGTTACTGCGGCGGTTCCAAAAACTGGAAGTCATACTTTCCTTGTTTTAGATAAAACTGTTCTGAAGCCGTTCTTGCTTTGTATCATTTTCTAACTATTTATCTGTGCATTATTCCTTATTTTGATTTGTGTGTGTTTGTGTCGAATTTTATTCCATTATGCCTTGACATTATGTATGTATATATATATATATATATATATATATATATATATATATATATATATATATATATCGACCTCTGAGTACTGCGACATTCAATTCCTAAATTATATTATTAACGATTGCCTATTTATAATCATGTTTTCAATTGCTAGCACGCTGTTTAACAACTACCATAGAGTCGCTCCCAAACAAGAAACTCCATAGGATAACACAAGAACTATCGGCTCAACTAAGGTTATTACAAAACTCTCACAGCTTTACGAGAGATTTTAAGGATTTCAAGAGCTGCAAACAGCTACTACAAAAAACAAAGATGATAAATAATACTTCAAGAAGATTGTAAACCTCAGTTGAAAGAATGATTAACTAGCTATGGCAACAGCCATTCATAGACTGCGTTACGCATCGTTAGGAACCACAACTCCCTAAGGTGCTGTGGAATGGCTTCCCTTGGAGACCTGTCAAGGGGAGATGATTTACTTGGTCGTCTCGCTCGTTCTGCCAGTGCCAACACGAGAGAGAGAGAGAGAGAGAGAGAGAGAGAGAGAGAGAGAGAGAGAGAGAGAGAGAGAGAGAGAGAGAGAGAGAGAGAGAGAGAGAGAGAGAGAGAGAGAGAGAGAGAGAGAGAGAGAGAGAGAGAGAGAGAGAGAGAGAGAGAGAGAGAGAGAGAGAGAGAGAGAGAGAGAGAGAGAGAGAGAGAGAGAGAACTGCAGCCACTTCTAAGATGATTGATTACTTGATTACTCTATAATGCCATTATTAGTAGAATCTCCTGTAAATGTGCGGTGAAAACAATGTCATTCTAGGTTTATAAATATTGCATATTGCTCAATTGGGTGATAAAGAACTGGATTTGGCAGCTGAATGCCCCACAATTTTTTAACAAAGTATTTTAATGATTATGGGAGTTGTCTTGCTTCAAAATAACGAATTGAGAATGTAGCTAGCTGACCATTGTCTGATAATCAAAACGTCTGCCTCATATTTTTGTGGACTATGCCGATGTCCTAGAGTGAAAAGATTTATAGCTATGTTTGCAAAAAGTTACCCATTGGCTTACGACCAAAAAAATTTTAGCTGAAAAAAAAAAAAAAGAAAAAAGGAAACAAAAATGTTAGCAGGTAGACAAACTCCTGAGCAAATACTTTATACAAACTGCTAGAGAAATATAGAAATGCATATTAAAAGAAAAAAGATCTTATTGGTGACAAGGTCGTTGTGGTTCATACACAGACAGCAAAAAACTCACAAATTGATTAAATTTGACTGTAAATAAAACGTTTACAGAAAAAAAAAAGCCTAAATTGTCTTTTAGATAAGAAGGAATGGAAAATTTGTTGACAACAAAATCAATCACAGATTGCCACGAATACAAAAATGTTGTTCCAGAAATTAGTGTTCGTTAGGAAATATTAAGTCAAACATCACGATTTATGCTCTGAGCAGCACTTAGGATCGTGTAAAAAAAAATACTCTTACATCTCCGAGTGCATATAATAGGCAAGGAAAAAAAATGGAAGTGATAAAATAAAAAAGCCTGTGCAACTAGATTTACATCATCATTAAGAACATAAGAAAAAAAAGCATGAAAGAAAATTGTTCCTATAAAAACATTGCAAGACAGGGCCGATGTGGGTGGTTGTCGATCTATCGCAACTGTTGTGGCTGTTGAAACCGAAATAGTAAGTGTGGAGCTTCCTTGGGCCAGGCTAGCTGTGAGGTTCTTAGATAGCTGCCGAGCCTGTGGTCAAGCGGTCGTCCTTTGGTGTGGCCAGGCTTCTTGGGAGATCATGCGGCAGAAGCCAGAACCCCCCGATCTGCTTACAGTATGATACTGACCACTACCTGGTGACTTATCACTGACCCAGATTGAGAATGTGGACGGTCAATGTGTTACCCGGTCAAGTTGTATTCATACAAAAATAGAGACAATCTTAAGGTAAGACAAAGTGTCATGCTGTCAATATTCAAGACGTGGGAAGTGAATGAAGGATGAAAACTTTTGAACTTCGACTTTTCTCATACTAGTCTCATTTCTCGGTCCTTTATAATTATAATTTTTATAAAGATACATAATGATGCAATTTTCTATTAGGTAATCTTTCTTTTTGTTTTCATATACTTATCTAATGCAGCCATGGTTTTCCTGTTGCAAGATTCAAATTTAAGAGAATATTTTAGACCAATTTTTTCACTCTAATGCTTATGATTCTTTGAGTCCATTCTGTGATGCTTTTTTCGATTCATGATCTCGGTCAGTATGTGACATAAGTAGCTGTCAGATACAGCCTTAATTAATGTTTAATTGAAACAAAAACTTAAGAATGTTTCCAAGCCTTCAACATGTTTGTCCACTTGACTATTTTTTTTATTCTCTTTCTATTTTATGATCTTAATGGTAGTTGGAGCTATTTCTTTATAGATAATATGTCTTGCTGTAATTTTCCATACTAAAAGTTAGGGTGAATAAATAACTATGTTTGTTGGCAGACCTAAATCTTTTTTTTATTAAGATCATTTGGCGTAGGCGGATTTGTTTTATTTACTCTCCGAACTTCGCACTTGGGTAGTTTTGGATTAACAAACATATCAAACAGAACTCAGACTATTAGGTTTTCAGCACCCACAGCAGTTTTTGTGGGAAGTTCAAGGCTGAGAAAACTGCGATTAAAAAAAAAAAACAGCCATTAAAAGTTGGCAATTAGTTTGAGTAAGAGAAGGGAAAGGACAAGATAAAACTATTTTGATAAACCGTACACGATAAAAACGAAAACAGTACTATGGTTCATATTATTGAATCCATGACTTTCACATAAAAGGTAACTGTTTTTCAGGTTTTCATAGCTTAATTTATTCCGTGCAATTATTTGGAAGGCAGCCATAAACTCTATTTAAAGAAGTGCTCCTAGAAACATTAAATTTGATTGAAAAAAAAAATCTTACAAAAAAACTGTAAGATTGGTTTTAACTCAATCTAGGAAAGCATTCTTTCTTCGATTTAGTTTTTTTTTTTTTTTAATATTTTTGGTTTAGATAAACCGAACTCAATCCAGAAGTTCGTTTTTTTCTTTCACATTTTTCTTTTCTCTTTTATTAAGTCATGTCACTTTGAGTCAGTATGCAAAGTTTAAAATGGCTTCTCTCTCTCTCTCTCTCTCTCTCTCTCTCTCTCTCTCTCTCTCTCTCTCTCTCTCTCTCTCTCTCTCTCTCTCTCTCTCTCTCTCTCTCTCTCTCTCTCTCTCTCTCTGTGTGTCTTTCTTTCTGTCTCTCCCCCCTCGGTTTTTTTTTCTTCTATTTCTTGATGTCTTCTGTCTTTTCTGTCTCTGTGTCTCTGTCTCCATACGTTTTTTTCTCTCTCTTTGCCTCCAGTTTTTAAACTATTTATATAATAACTTTGACTACCTCGCTTTCTTTCCCTCCCCCTCTCTCTCTCTCTTTCCTTTTTAGCTTGACACTCCCTTTGTCTTTTTGTTTTTCTGCTTCTTTCTCAATTCATCTTTTCTTTATTCTTTATTTTACTCTCACTCGCTATCTTAGCTGAGATGTAAAAATGTTTTATCTATAATACAGATTCAGTTAACCTTGGATGCTTGTTAAAAATAGATAAAAGCGTATTTTGTTCGCTACTCAGTGTATCCTATGTTGATGAAACTATTTAAGAATAGTTATGGTTAGCCTTTGTTAGGATGCTGTAGCTAAGTTTATTAAGTGCAACCTTTTGACTGAGAGAACAATATTACCTTACCCTACAGCGGTCACAAGAAGTGAAGCAACAGTCAATCTGCTTGTGAGTTACCTCACCTCCACTCACCTCTAATATAATGTAACACTGATATGGACAAGACTTTACAAACCACTTGATAAGTGTTGTTTTGTCCCAGCAGCGGGTAGTCCCACCAGAGAGGACAGACTGATCTAGTAAAGAGATACTCTCTGGTCCCACACAATAAGTGGCGTGCTGCTGACAGGCGCTGAGCAAATCAAAGCCGTTAAAATCCTCAGAATGATATTCATCTGTCTCCATGCACCATCTATTTTCTCTCTTGGGGACTTTAACTATGAATATGTCGAATCCAAATTGTAAAGTATAATTTTGTTCGATGAAATACAGACCAATATAGCGGTATAAAATTTTGAAAACAACTTGGGTACGTGAAATGAATAGAAACTTTCTGTCTGAAAAATGTGACATTCTGAGAGATACGGAGAAGTTCATTAAAGGTTGTAAATTTAGATAATTCCAAATATTTGGTTGTTTAGATTTAACTTTGCAGGCGGTATGAAAAGCAGAGCAGGGAAAAAAAATCACCAATACTTTGTGTCACAATAAGTAGGTAATCAGTTAAGTTGAGTTGGTTGTTTTTGACTTTGCAAAAAGGCATGTGAAGTTCTCTAGACGAGTCGTAAATTATCTAAATTCCCACCAAGAAAAACTTGGATAAATCCCTGTAGGGAAAGACTGCTTATAAAGTTCGCCCAGCTGGTACATGACGTCAGTAAACAGCCCGAAGCCTGTCTCTCAGCGGAGAAACCACAACTCACATCTTTATCGAGATAAAACAAAATTTCACAAGATAAAAGTCGATGCCAACAAAGTAGTTTATGCATGTTTTTGTTTATGGCAGCACAGTTTTATCAAAGTTTAACAGTACGTTCAACTGCAGTTATCACTCTATACGTTATCCCACAGTGCCGAGACCCACCTCACAGCCTATTGCTGGTAACGGTCGGTTTATAAAGTTTAAAGCATAATTTATCTCTTCGCCCATAGTTAAATATAAATAAGTTACTGGGAATGCTCCCCGTTGTCTTTATGGGAGGTAAAGAATGTATTCTAAGAGATTTATGAGGTTTATATCATACCTAGTTTATGCGAGAAAAGCACGATGTTGAACCTCATGGGTTTACTAAACTAGGGAGACCAAAACAGTTTATTGATCAAGGTGGGACCGGCGACAAATTTAAAGAAGATGATATTCAGGGAATTTGAGGTGCGAACTTGGATATTGATTAAAAACATAATACAAAAATGTTCTCTTTATTTTAAGTCAGCACCGTTTTAGTTTGACAATTGCGTAGAGACTGTGGCTGTTTATTAATTCACTTGAAACCTATTAAATTGACATCATTTGAAACATTCAACATTTAACATGGCCATGGGGCCTATGATTTGAGGAGTAAAGTCTAGTCTATCTTACGGCTAAAATTGAGGGTGCAATTTTTTTTTTTTTATGAACTTTGATTTTGGGTGCATAAAGGTTCTGCTGATATATGGATTCCGTTAAAGTATGACGGTCATATTGTGGGAGCGAAATTTCCGTAAAGTCAAGGTGTAAAAAAATATATAGCTATGAAATAGATAAATTAATGCGATATAGAGTGAGCTTTGATATATACAAGGCATAGCGCGATTTCAAATTAATTTTTTTTTCCTTCCATTATCGAGCAAATAAAAATGTTCATTTTTTTATCGCGCATCTCCAGTCATTTAAGCTACACTACTGAATCCTTTATAGTTATATTATTCTTGAGTAAGAAAGTCACTTCCTCTTCAAGATATAAACCCAACCAATCAGCTGGATAAGATGATAATATGATTTGTTTAAATTAGAAAACCTTGTCTGCTACGCTTGAGGACAATTCCGATGCGTCCATAATTGAAGGCCTTATGTCGCGAGAAGTGTTCAACAGACTTCTACAATCACATGAGGATAGCATGAAAAACAAGTCAACCTGATAGTTATTGCTAAAGCTATCATGTTTCACATTTATTTTCAAACATGTGGGATCTAGTATTTCTTTATATTTTCTGAGAAAAATATGTGTAACTTGTGTCTACAGATCATTCCTTTAATTTTAGCAAAAGTGAATTTTATCTGCGATTACTACCGCTGGTGAACTTTCTACGGGAATCATTGTTACATGAAATGCTTGTTCCACATCTTGAAATTTGATGTTATTTATCAAGAAGAAAGCTATCAGTCTAGAATGCGGGGTTTGGCAGCAACCTGCAGCAGTTCGACACAGACCACGCTCGGCAGAAGCGGAGCTGGACTCGCTCTATGTCTCCATCTCCCTCCTGGAGATATCATAGGTAGACCAGGAATAAAATTTTCAGGTATTATCTTGGACTTTTCTGCAGGAGATGTACACCTCGCTGACCAGAGACCATCTGTGGCATGGAGGATGGACGCTTAATTTCCGAGAATCTTTACAGCAAGTGGGTGTGTGGAAAGCGAATATTCTTGGTGTGTACAGCACATATCTTACATAGATTTATTGCAAGAATAGGAAGGATTTTGGTTGGACACAAGATCTTACACAGATTTATTGTATGGCCAGGAAGGATTTTGGTTGGACACAAGATCTTACACAGATCTATTGTATGGCCAGGAACGATTTTGGTTGGAGACAAGATCTTACACAGATTTATTGTATGATCAAGAAGGATCTTGGATGGACACATGATCTTACAAAAATCGAGCATTGGATTGCTTGAAACAAAGAGGAAGATAATATTACATTAAAGGAAGATCAAATGATGATTGCAGCAAAGTTAAAAGAATAACATGAAGGGGAAGATAGGCAACCAAGCAAAAATAAAGAAGATGCGAATGTCTCAATAAAGTTTATCACTCAAGCATGGATTTTCACAGAGAGACACCGCTGCCTAGTGGATATTGTCCGGTGTATTATTCAATAACTAGACCTGACCCTTGACGCTCTTAGGCGCATGGAGTTATCTGATTGTACATTTCTCTCTGGATAAAAATATTTGTGGGCGTTTGAAATTATTTTTTTTTCATTTTCTGAACTTCTAAAGTTCATCTGCAGTCTGGAAATATGACAGAAGTTATTATATTAGAATGAAATTTAATTACTCAAAATTTCTAAAGCATCATAGCGCACGTATTCAACAAAGATCTAAGCAGAGACAGACAAGAAATAGACACAACTATACTTGCTGAAAAAGTAAGGTGTCAAATCTAAGTTGCGGATCATGCAATAATAATTTCTCTTATTTCGATCATTTTAATTTAGAGCCCACTGTCAAACAGAAGGGTCATGAAATTTCTTTTAAGTCATTTTCTCATGAATATGTTGATAAATTAATAGTGTAACTATGAAAATAATAACTTTATACAAAATTTGCAACTTTACAGTTTTAACTTACCGTCATAAGCTTTAACTCTTCTTGTTTCTTATTGGTGGTATAATAATGTAATAAGTAGTGCAAAGACCAATAGTTCTAGTTTGTTTCAAAGATATGTTATTACGAATATTATTGAAAAGGAATATTTATTTTCATCAGCGTAAAAATTATTCATTGCAACCAGATTTTTTTTTTCAGATACATCGTGATTCTATGGTGTGGTATTGATGAGTCCTTTCGCAGTATCTGACGCACCTAATGAAACATCTCAGTGCAGCACAGAATGTGGCCTCAAATCAGGATTGGCGATCACCTAATGGAGCCACCCGCCCTAGTACAGTGAAGTACTGAAGCAAAGTGTTAACGCTTGTTTTTCCTAACGAATGTAATTCACGTGAATATTAAATGTGTCTATTGTTGAAAGATAAACGCATCTCATGACAACACTAAAGTTATTTAGAGTTTTCCTTCATGCATTGCGGTCAGTGGAAGCTGTATCATAGCGTTATATTCTAGTCTTGAGGAATTCCCTTATCGATAAAACAAACCGAGGCCTCAGGGGAACAGACGGCATGAAGTTTATTTACATCTCCAGGCGATGAAGAGTTCCGAACGGCGAGCGATGATAAATGGCGTCACGACATGGCCGCTTCAGAAATCCGGTCTAAAAATTGTGGAAAAGTGCTCAGAAACAATTGCGTCCTCCAGATGTAAATAGTACATGTGTATGTGTGTCGGTGTGTTCACTCTGATATGAGGGGAGGAGCTAGTTGAGCCTGTTTAACTTCAATCTTTGTAAACTCTGAATGAGGAATTCACCAACCGCAAATTAAAAAGTTAAATTAGTGGAAACTGGAGAAAAAATACTGCGTTTGTACTGTGAAATAATTATTTAGATGGAAAGTTTGTAACATGTTTAGGACTAATAAGTCTTGTTTAAAGGCAGCGAAATAAACCATAATTATATTTTAATGCATCACACAAAGGAAGGGTATCAAAAGAAAAAATAAAAGGAAAAAGCACACGGAATTATAAATAAAGCTAAGCTTATTGGCACATTTTTTTAAATTATTGCACAAAACTGAATGCAGAATTCCTCACTGGCCTCGTCGCGTTGATAATCAGTGCTGACTGGTCAGAATGAGAAAATTATTTATAGAAACTCAATCGGTAAGGCTCAATATAAAATTTTACATCCCGGTTGCCCTATATGATTACTGTTTTAAGATTTCTAAAAAAATTGATAAACTTATTTTTTACTGAATTGGAAGTCGTATAGAACGCCGGCCGATATCAGACACGGAATTCTTGAGGTGGAAGGGCAGTTAAATAACGCATACTCTGTTAGGAATCTGTACCGGGACAATTATGATATTTGTAACTAATATCTCTCTTCTTAGCAGCTCCATAACATACCTTGGCAAACATTTTCTTTCATAATGTAACTCAAAAAGCTTATGTAGTATAGATCTAAGTGAAAGAATATTGTCTGTTTGAGAATTTATCGTGCATATACAGTAATATATTTTGTCTTATGATGTCGCGCTAAAGAATTTATTGTTCAAATAGTTTGTGATATGCGGTTTTCACCGAACAAGTGTAAACGGGTTACGGAATAAAGGAACAATTTAGTTCAATTCAGGTTAAGTTTATTACGACCCAGTCATGTAATTAACGAATATACGAAGGAATGGCGCGATGTGTGGAACTCTGCCGCTCGATATAGCTTCCCTAATTACTCGCAAAACACTAAGTCATACATAACTGTTTGTGATATGTTATTTTATCAAACTTTCAATCCAGCAGATTGTTATTGTAACTGAAGTTTAAAGTTTTAGAATTTGCTAATCTGATCTTTCTTTAATTCTAATAGATATTACTGTTTGATATTGTAGCTTTTGTTGTTGTTGTTGTTGTTGTTGTTGTTGTTGTTGAAAGTGATGATGATGATGTCGTTGTTGTTCTAATTTTCGATGTTGTGGTTTATATTTTGGCATTGTTAAAATGTCTGTTTGATTTTATTGCTTGTTGCCCTTGTTGCTTTAGTACTATTTTGTTTTCAATATTGACTTCGTTGTCATCTCTCTCTTTTTTGGTTACCCAATCATATATAGTCCCTTTTCATTGCTTGCAGTTTTCTAATTTGGCACGAAAGCACGAATTGTCTTGGTTTTATAATGTGATTGAAGCTTTTTTTTTTCAAAGAAACACATTAAGACTCTAGAGCTTCAATGAAACTTGTTTTAATTTGCTGAGCAACGCTTTGTTTTGATGGTGGCAATACTCAGAAGTGAAGACAAATTCTACAAGCGCCTCCTCGGCCATGCACCAACCCATGAATGTTTTTCGAGCAACATGATGATACATGTGTGTTTATCTGCAAACCATTGTGAATGCATAAGTGGCAGGGTCTCTCCTGTTATTGTTGTCTACCTGTGCCCATGTAGCACGCGGTTCCACGCGCGCGTGCCTGCTAGAGAGCAGAACGGACTCACCCCGCTAGGACTGGAGGAAAAACAAACGCCTCGGGCTCAATCATCGTGTATCATCGTTCCCACTAAGTTATCCGGCATAACTAGAAACACATACACATAGTGAGGTATTCTCCCTCTCTAGGTCTCTCCCACTGGGTCTCTCTTTCTCTTTTCCTCTCAAACGTGTTTCTCCATAGCCATCTCCCTTTTTCCACCGCCTGACTTCGCATGTCTGTTAGTCTGTCCTCTGTCTTGTCTCTGCCTGTTGATGACACTCTGTGTCTATTTCCGCTGTCTCTACGCATTTCTCAGGCGCTCTCGTTGACATTGTATTCTCATAATAAAGATAGGTAATGCTGCTTTTCAATATTTCAAAATTCGACCACTTAATTAATAGAAAAAAATTAATGCATTTTTTTAAAGTATGTGCTCAAGTAAAAAGTCATCTTTATATTCAAATGAAAGGTCCTCTTCTTAGAAAGAAGTATTTCACAAGATGGGCACAAGTAGGGGTCTCATTGGTTAGAACTGCAAAAATTATTTTTCATAGATAATCTGCTCCTAGATCTCTTAAATATCACTGACTATTTTGCTTCCAGGGCCTCATCTTTTTTTTTTTTCTTTTGCAAACAAACCCTGTGACCGGTGGTTGATTTTTTTTTTTTATGATTTTGGTCTTGAGAAAAATTACCTGTAACAATCCGTCAATCAATCAGTGAGCGTCCAATTAGAACCAACCAATCACAACCAGATATCACCTGCACCTGGATGTTGCGGGTTGACGCATCCACTGATTAACATACCCGAGGCATAGCTTTGCTGAGGTCACATACTACACTGGAGAATCCACAGGGAGAACTTCATTAAGATTCTTCGCGGGGAGAGTGAGAGTGGGAGTTTTAGAGACAGGCAGACAATCAGACAGACAGATAGTGACAGAGTCAAAAGCAGACAGAAGCAGACAGGCAGGGCGGAAGAGATTTAAAGAAATAGAGTCGTAAATATATATATATATATATATATATATATATATATATAGAGAGAGAGAGAGAGAGAGAGAGAGAGAGAGAGAGAGAGAGAGAAAGAAGGAAAGAGAGAGAGAGAGAGAGAGAGAGAGAGAGAGGAGAGGAAAAGAGAGGAAGATTCAAAGAAACTGAGATTCGGCTAGACACAGAGAGAATCACTTTAGTTCGAACAATCAAGCAAAGACCGTAATCATATAGGTCTTTCCTTTTTTATGCTACGACCAAATCAGGTACCATGCATATATCAAGAAGTAGAATAGATCACAAAAAAAAGATCAGTTACTATTCAACTGTCACGAGAGCCAATTCAAAGTTTGGACAATAAATAAGGGATAATCAAAGATGTTTCTTCAGTGAACGTTCACAAAGTTTCAATATCAAAGAGGTAAAAATATCCTTCTAAGGTTTAAAAGATCTCTCTCTCTCTCTCTCTCTCTCTCTCTCTCTCTCTCTCTCTCTCTCTCTCTCTCTCTCTCTCTCTCTCTCTCTCTCTCTCTCTCTCTCTCTCTCTCTCTCTCTCTCTCTCTCTCTCTCTCTCTCTCTGCAGCTGTTAACGACGGGACTCGTGGTCACTTCATTGTGGTTGTGAAAAGAAAAGACAGAAAACAAGAAACAAAAAAATCGCAAGTTTCCGTTCTCTGAACTTCATTCTGTTATCGTTTCTTATTTTAGATGTTCTCAATACATGAATTTTTTGTGGGAATTAAAAAAGATCACTCAAAGAAAATTTCATTGCAAAGATTTTAATCATATATATACATCGGATATAGTATAAAGTATGAGCGTCGTGCAAGAACGCACCGACGGGTAAGTTGTTTTTGTTTTCCCAGTTTGCTTTTCTATTTCTATGCATGCATATATATATATATATATATATATATTATTGCTTTTGATAAACTAAGTCATAATGAACTTGTTTGATTTTTAGCATGATTGAAAATGAACGTTACTTTACTATACACCTCTCCTTTGTTCTCTATCCAACAGTGGGCTGTGATATCTTGGGCGCCATCTTGCCAGGCATACAGATCAAGCAGGTCGCCATAGCAACACTCTTTTAGATAATCCACACTCAAACTACACACACCGGCAGCCATATTGGAGGTGGTTAAAGTGGTGAAAGCTTCCGTTTCCTGTGACGTAACAGCCAGCAAAATGGCGTCGATGGCATGCTGAGCGTACCACTGAAAGCCCATGTGTCTAGATTCAAAGGCGGACAGATGGGAAAAGATAAGACAAAAAAATGGCAAAACAAGTTGTGAGATTGAAAAAACTATGAGGATATCACTCGGTTCACAACAAGGAAGACGTGTTTCTGAAGGTGAAAATCACTTTCCAACCACTCGTGACCTTCCCTTCACGCCAGAGCGCTGGAACTGTAGGTAGTCTGTTGAAGTTAATGCGAGGCATCCTTGAGGTCATATTTAGTAGTTATGGTGATATATTTTCGTTTTCTAAAAATATATCTAAAGTGATCGTCAGATGTACCATGGCAATACATCTGACATTTAGGTGTTTCAGCTTCTGGGGTGTCTCCAAAAGAAGCCAAGCAAAGTTCTGTGAAACTATTACCCAGACTTGCTCAGTCCTAAGACGGACTGTACAGGTTTCAGTAACCACCATTTGATAAGGCAATATAACCTGGTGTGTTTAGCGGTCTTACAGCGATACATTAGCTACATTATTGTAAAGAATCATAAGAAAGCATTCTGAAACTTCATATTCGTATTACACGGCTATTTAACAGCCTAAAGGTAAACTACCATTAATCAGAACGTCAAACAAATGCTCGACATGATTGCTGGTAACCATAAACTGTTTCGAAACAATACTAATGTGGTATTGAATAAAATTCTTATGAACTCTTTTACTTTACTATGTTATAGTTTCATGTCCATTCTCTCTCTCTCTCTCTCTCTCTCTCTCTCTCTCTCTCTCTCTCTCTCTCTCTCTCTCTCTCTCTCTCTCTCTCTCTCTCTCTCGCTTTCTCTGCCCGTCTTTCTCTCCCTCTGTCTCTCTCTGCATGTTTGTCTGTCTGTCTCTCTGTGCCTGTTTGTATGCCTCTCTCTTTGCCTGTCTGTATCTCTCTCTCTTTGTATCCCTGTATTCCCCCTCTCCCTCTCTCTCTCTCCCGAAGAACCCTCTACTCACCCATTGAAGTCCACATGCCCCCACACGACCCTGACAGAGTAACGGAAGGCGTGAGTGGGCGGGGCAGGTTGATGTTGGTGCCAGATATCCGGTATGAGATCTGTCTCCAGAGTTGGCAGGGAGCTGACCAGCTGTTGGGGGAGCTCTATGGCCGACCTGCTGGTTGTGTCGAAGAACAGGCAGGTGGAGAGCGCCCTCATGACGCGGTGAGATCTGGGCCAGAGGGTCGGTATATCAGAAGTTGATAATATTCAGACCAGAGAGACAGAGAGAGGAGGAGGACGAAAGAGAAAGAGAGAGAGAGAGAGAGAGAGAGAGAGAGAGAGAGAGAGAGAGAGAGAAGGAGGACGAGAGAGAGAGAAATATAGACTGTTAGAGAGGCGACTAGAGATAATGATAAACGAATAGATAAAGCAGAGACAATGATAAGTAGATAATGAGAAAGAATAATAAAGATAGACGAACCCAGGAACACTTTGGAATCAATATGGGGAAAATACTAAAAACCATAAAGAAGATACACTGTGGTAAACGCTATAATGAGAGATAATGACGAGGATAATGCTAGCGCTGATGATGATGATCATCATCATCATCATGATAATGATCATGACGATGATGATGACGCTAGTGATGAGGATGATGATGATGATGATGATGATGATGATAATGAGGCTAGTGATGATGATGATGATGATGATGATGATGATGATGCTAGTGATGATGATGATCGTAATGATGATGACGATGCTAGTGATGCTGCTGCTGCTGCTGATGATGATGATGATGATGCTAGTGATGATGCTGATGATGATGATGATGATTGTGATGATGATGGTGATGATGATGATGCTAGTGATGATGCTGATGATGGAGGTGATGATGATGATGACGATGATGATGATGATGATTGTCATGATGATGATGATGATGATGATGATGATGAGAATGGAAAAAGAATGAAATGACATACAACAGGCACAACCTTAAATGTTATTCACCTGTCAGCTGTCCAGAAATCTTGAGCCATATAGAAATGTTTTCTGCCCCCTTGTCTCACCTGAGTGTCAACAGGAAGGCTTGACAGGCGCGCGTTGGCCTGGTACATGTGGGAGTCAATCTTCAGGACCGTTCTGTGAGGAATTAGAGCGAGCGATTAAGATTAAAATTTTTGTGCACTTTTTTTCATTAATAAAGGCTTAAATTGTAATTTTTGTGCCTTAGTGATAGCGGCTTACTTTAAGGCTATGTTGCTACAGGCCCGGCCAGCCGCCATTTTGTGGACATCAAGAGACCAGAAATCTTTGCCGGTGGTCGGACGCGACTTGTCGCAGTACATGTGATAGAAGATCCCGGGCGCTACCTGGTACACCAAGTCGGCGATGTACGCGTGACCTGCAAACAGAGGAGAGTCACACATTACAGTCACTGTTTACTTCGCCTATAATTATTAGAAACAACGCAAGACTTGACGCTCTTAAATTGTTGCTTTGTGTTCTTTATAGGCGATATAGGGTTTTATAATTGATTGATTGAAAGGTTTTACGGGCCCAGTCCACCACTTGCGGTTTATCAAGGTTGTAGTCTCTGTGGTTATGAGTCTATCTAATTTCAGTATCGATGTATCATGTTGTTTAACTAATCGTGCTTTGTCAAGAGGAAGAATTACTTCCTGCAAATCAATAATATGTTGACACAAGGAAACTTTGCAGGGTTCTTTACATAGATAAGAATTCTACATGTGGAGTCAAGGTTGTGTAAGATAAAACCATGGCTGTCAACGTGTGAGCAGGTGTGCTAGATGGAACCATCTCTTTATAGACGAGCGGTCTTATTTGTAAGAGAACTTTCGAGGTAATTGAAGACTAGGAAGCAGCTGCACTACATTATCAAAAGCTAAACGTTCTGATTAGAAGGAGAAAGCAATGTAAAGGACCGATATTGAAATTGGTTTTGATTGCACCACAATAGATATAAAACGAATTAATGATCCACCTCGCACCCCCTTACTCTCTCTCTCTCTCTCTCTGTCTCTCTCTCCTTCTCTCCCTCTCTCTCTCCTCCTCCTCTCTCTCTCTCTTTCTCTCTCTCTGTCTTTCTGTCTCTGCCTTTCTCTTTTTCTCTTTCTCTCTCTCTCTCTCTCTCTCTCTCTCTCTCTCTCTCTCTCTCTCTCTCTTTCTCTCCTCTCTCTTTTTTTCTCTCCTCTCCTCTCTCTCTTTCTCTCTCTCTCTCTGTCTCTGCCTTTCTCTTTCTCTCCCCCCTCTCTCTCTCTCTTTCTCTCTCTCCTCTTCCTCTCTCTCTATCTCCTCTGTTTCTCTCTCTCTCTCTCTCCTCTATCTCTCGTCTCCGTCTCTCTCTCCTCTGTCTGTCTGACTGTCTGTCTGTCTGTCTGTCTCTTTATTTCTTTCTCTTTCTCTCTCTTTAAATCTCACTCTCTCTATGTGTGTTGTGTTGTCAACCCATTTAATTCTTTTTGTTTTATTTCTTTCGTATTGTTTAAATCTTCTGCCTTTCTTTTTTTTTTTCTATTTGATTCTGTCACGGCGACTCACCATTTCTATCCCTGGTCAGCGGTAGGGAGGGGAGCTTGAAGCAGATGCTGTGTGTCTCAGGGTCATGCTGGGTGGCTTCCATCGGGAAATGGCGGAGAAACTGGGAGTACCTGGGGATGAAAGACAGGGAGAGGTGCTGCCAAGGTCCTATGGAGGGCATAGAGAAGAAATGAGACAGGGAGACAGAGTAGGAAGGGAGGGCTGGATAGGGAAAGAGAGGCAAACATATAAGAAGACAGATCGACGGAAAGTACATCTGGCCGACAAAAAGATCGACATATAAAAACCATTCAATGTTAGATAATTGCATCAATAAACAAGTCTTAATCCATATAGACAATCTGGTAATTCATTAAACACATGGTATTGTCAGAAAGAGAAAGATTTGTATATGAAATACAAATAAGAGCACAGGAAGAAAGAGACAGATCTATCATGCCAAGAGTCAGACACATAGGCAAACAGAATATATAGTCTTTGAGTTGAGGCAGGCCGGGAAGTTGTAGAACAGGCAGAACACTTGTGAGAGTCACAACTGATAATAGAAAGAACTGCTTGACAGAGGAGGAATAAGTGAGGAAGAGGAAAAGACAAAATTAAGAAAATAGGGGCAAGAAACTTTTATTATCTTTTTTTTTCCTGAGTAAAGAGGCTGAAATTGTAATGAGGTGGTCAGAGAAAACCGTTATGTTGCGCAGAATCATGTATTGAGTAATAGGCCTATGAAGGAGGTGAAGGTCGATCATGGGGTGAACTGAGTTGAAGTCAGGACATTATTCTATAGCCATTTCTACACTTTGAGTAAGAAATTGCAAGATGATCTAAAATTTATAAATAACTAAATTTTGCAAGTTAAAACGTAGCGAACTTTGTATATTACTGGTCTAAACATAAGGAACTTTGCCGTCTGTGAATAGCGGACTCTTATTTTCCCACCCTATCATACCATATATCAATGGAAAGGGGAATTCCTTGGCTTTTCATTCAGATCTGGTGCGCATGGATACACAGAACTAGAGGACGTTTACAGAAACTGCGCATCTCTAGAAAGATCAAAGTCAACCGCTTCGCTAGGCCTTCAGAGAGCAACCTTTAATTTCTCATTTTGTGATACGCGTGTGTTTTGTACCTTTAAATTGTAAGAACTCAGGTGATCATTAAAAGGCCTTAAAAATTTAAAGACCCCAATCATCAGGAACATCTCAACTACAAAACTAAGCAAAATTATTTAAAAACTAAATTAAATTTGAACCCAATAAGCGTTTTCTTTAATAATTAAATTGGTTTTCGTTCAACTTATAATTCTTATTATTTTTTCTTTCTACATATTTCATCTGTCGTAAAATATACCATATAAGACCTAATATTGATTTTTTATCTAACTTTTAGTCTTTGTTTAAAGAGAGTGATGTGACTCTCTGGTGCGAGCAGCCACAATGTCATTATGTCTGGTCCGGATGTACTCCACTAGGATTGGATAGTTCTGGTCAAGATGTACTCAGTTAGGATTGGATAGTTCTTGTCAAGATGTACTCAGTTAGGATTGGATAGTTCTGGTCAGGATGTGCTCCACTAGGATTGGATAGTTCTGGCCAGGATGTGCTCAATTAGGTTTGGATAGCTCTGTTCAGTATGTATTCCACTAGGATTGGATAGTTTTGGTGCGGATGTGCTCCTCTAGGACTGGATAGTTCTGGTGCAGATGTGCTCCTCTAGGATTGGATAAATCTGGTGCGAATGTGCTCCTCTAGGATTGTTTAGTTCTGATGCGGATATGCTCCTTTAGGATTGGGTAGTTCTGGTCAATATGGACTCAACTAGGATTGGATAGTTCTGGTGAGGATATGTTCTTTTAGGGTTGGATAGTCTGGTCACCCCTGAAAAAATTACGTCAAGTTTTTCTAAGCTCTACTACATGTATGGAAATTAAGTACGTGATACGGCCAATCTTTACTCACCGCAAACATGTCGAATCAAACCCAAGACTGTTAGACCATGATGGACGTACCAGGCTGGATGCGAGAGCCACTTGGTCATCACCTCTCCCCTTTCCACCGAGAATCCGACAAACTGAAGCACAACGTAACGACAAAACATGTTGGATGCTCCAAAAGAATTTGTTAAAACAGGAAGTAACTACCTACCCTGCGCTCCCACACGGAGGGTCTGCGAAAGGGTCGCTGCCCAGGCCTCTGTCAGACTTTTTTTTTGCTTCGGTTGTGTGGCGTTCTGTGGTTTCCTTATCGTCGAGCGCCCGTTCATTGTGGTTATTTCTTGGTCTTTCAGCCATTTCAACGGTGTGAGTGTTTTCAATGTTTTCTGGGTTACACAGGTGTCCATTCTGGTCACTCTGCTGGCAGGATTTCTCCATGCTGCTCCGGAACAGTTACATCGCGTGATGGCGTCCAAAGATGGGAGAAATTCCAAGCGTAACAATGTCACTTTAAGTTCTTAAAGGAAAAAAAACAGGATTTGCCTCAAATTCTTTAAGGAGAGAAGTAATATTGTTGACAATAGAATTTACGTCACAAGTATGGGAAGTCTTTTTATCCATAAAACATTTAGTTTTAGAAAGATATTCGCGTAAAAAAGCATAGCCTTAACGAAAAAAATCGCTCTGATAGTTTTTACAGATATACAGATATGGCTCTGCCAAGTTTGAATGATGATTTTGGATGATGTATTTTGGTAACATACTTTGTGAGCTTGTGTGATTTGAAAAAGAATAGTCTGGAATCAAAGATGGCCGCCGTTTCCATAGCTAAACAAATTGTATATGTTTGGAAATGAAAACATTTTGATTGAATTTGCGTCATATAATTTGTGTATGTGTACTCTAGTATGAACACATTCTAATCTAGGTCTCAGGTACATCGATTAGCGCTCTCAACATTTCTTTTCTATTTTTTCTTGTCAATTTGCAATGCCAGTCTAAATGAGTTATTACTAGAATGCCGATAATTTAGTGGCAATTAAACAAAACTTTTTGGGTTGCTTCATAGGATTTCAAAACCACCTGTCTATAATATTACAGATTAATAGATTCTATAGTTGCTTTGAATCTTAAAAACTATTTTGATCCACAGTAAATTCATTCATCATCTTTATAGAGTTCTGGATTATTGGAGAAATAAATCGAGGTTATATAAATTGCTCTAATTATATAAAAGGTTTCAGTAGCTAACAATATTATTTCACTGCTAATAGTAAAGAGATTTCGCAGAGGAGTTTTGGAAAAGCAGTTTCTATTACTGTTGTCCACAGCATTCACCGCCTCACCTTTCAGTATGAACATAGAGAGAGTAGTTTTGCACCGATACTCTCACTGAAGTGATCCAAATACCTTTAGAACTATTCCCACTTTGTATTTATACCGAATCAAATGTGGACACTCAACGGTAGAAAGAAGATCCTGTGATAACCAGATTGTGATGGTTTCAATCATACATGATAATGGTTTTCAATGAAGAGGAATAGTGGAGGTGATTTTCAACAGAGCAGATGTTGTATGCTCTTTATATGTAAAAGCATTGACAAGATGTTATATGGGCATTAAAAATAGCTCCAAAAGTGTCAGGGATGTTCTAATGGGCTGCGCTTCTATGTGCTTTCTGGTCCTGGTCAGTGTCGACTGGATCTTTAGCAGGTGATGGCACGCTCTTCACACCTGGCTCGATAGCCTTGTGCTCTCTGATTTTATTTTGAAAGTATAAAGGGAAAGAAACACAAGAGAGAAAAAGAGAAGTCTCTGTCTCTCTCTGTCTCTCTGTTCGTCTTTGTCTGTCTGTCTCTTTCTCTGTCTCTATCTGTCTCTCTCTCTGTCCCTCTGTCTGTCTGTTTCTCTATCTGTCTCTCTCTGTATGTCTCTCCCTCTGTCTGTCTCTCTCTCTATCTCTGTTTGTCTGTCTCTGTCTGTCTCTGTCTCTCTCTCTGACTCTGTCTGTCTGTCTCTGTCTCTCTGTCCCCACCCTCTCTCTCTCTCTCTCTCTCTCTCTCTCTCTCTCTCTCTCTCTCTCTCTCTCTCTCTCTCTCTCTCTCTCTGCGATTTTATCATTCAGTGTAGTTACTTTTAATTTAAAAAACAACACCTGGGTTCTCGATTTCTAATTAGATCACACAACTCTTTATGAAACCGCATTCCTTATAGAGTACATTTCAGTAAATCTTATTATTTCTACAAAAAGTGAATGGTTGAACAGGCTGCCAGAAACAAATAAGATACTGGTTGTACAACCGAAAGTGACGCCACAATAGTAAATATATCCCAACTGGACTATACAAACATTCTATAGAAATTAGATTGAAAAAAAAAAAGGAGTCACTATTTCCGAAATGAGACTTTTATACACCAGGATTTGTCTAGATCTATATTTGGCTAGGAGGATTTATATTTAATTTTCATTCTAGGTACATTTATTTTTCAAACAAAAGTAGTCTTACTTTTTCGAATAAAATTTATGTCAACCAAGGATTTCAATGCCTGTATTTTGAGTGAACATGGCTCTAAAAAAAGTTAGATATACACCGATTAAGAGATTTATAAGAGTCGAAATTGAAATGAAAAACAATAAATCCTTTCAATGAAAGTAAAATTTGATAATTACCAAAAGCACTAACACAACAGGATAAAAAAAGATTCGACATCGTAAAAAAAAACAACTTATAAACATTGACTTATAGGTTTCAGGTAACGAAAAGAACAATGAAAAAAAAAAAAAAAGAAAAAAACAAAAGAAAAAAGGCGAAACAAATATAACATAGTGACTATTTTATCAGTGGAAGAAATGGTCCGAACTTTACAAGTCAAGGATGTCTATCACTGATGGACGAATAACAAAAAATCAATATCATGTCCCTTAGAAATTAAAGACAGCAAACAAATTTTCCTCAGCAACACCAGTTAAAGCGCTCAAAAGTAATTTCGTTCAAGGATATTAATTATTTATTAAAGACAGAAATAAGAACAAATTTTCACTTTTTACGTTTTCATCGTATCGATTCAGACAGGTGGTCACCATTCTCTCTTTTTTTTATTTTGGCTGAAATGATTCATGTATATTACTGGAGTTCTCGTATGAGAGATGTTTTGGAGAACAATGAGTCTTGATAATGTGGTTTGCTGAGAATCCTCCCTCAAACATCCCCCACTCCGCCCTGAGGGAGGGAAGTGTCGACACTTTGCCTGAGGTGTACAGGAATCCTCGGTTTGCCTCAGTGGAAGGCAGTCTTATCAAAGTAAGTCCTCCCAATAAATCATAGAGAGCTTTTCTTGTGACGTTTTGTTTGGTCGTCAGACAAGCTTGTTTTGTTATTAAAAGTGAACGTTACTTTGCTGCAAACTTTCTCTCTGGTCTTGATCCAGCAATGGGCTGTATTTTCATGATGGCGATCTTGCCATACCAGCATATCGAGTTGGTCTTCATGGCAACATTCCTTCAGATAAACCACACTAAAACTGTTGACACCGGCAGCTATATTGGCAGTTTTTAGGCTGACCATAGCTTCCGTTTCCTGTGACGTCACAGCTAGGACGATGGCGTTAAAGGCGTGTTGTGGAAACCACTGGTAGCCCATATGGCTGGTAGGGAGAAAAAGGTGGAGAAAGTAGGTGCATGAAATTAAATGGACAGAAGAACCGGTCGCCGAGGAAAACAAAGTTGGATTAAAATGTGAAGAATTTTACTGTCTATTTCAACTCCACATATCTTTAGCAGTCTTAAACCATTCTAACCTCATCGACCTCGGGGTCCTACCATGAAAAAATCATTGTTTATCTATTAAAGTTTCAGCCATAAAGAAATATTTCGAGTAGGATACAAGTCTCATCTTCTTTAATTATATGATCAAATCATTGTTCCGAAGACTTTGTGAATGTGTGAGAACAATATTGTTTATTCTGTTCTCATTCTTCTAAGGTAATTTCATGAAAGGCGGAATAAGGAAATTTTATTAAAGTTTTCCTTGCTAGTTAATATTTTTTAGCTTATGACTTCCAACTACGGACCAAAACTCTTTGTGAAATTGCAATCCCTATATATCATTGTTAATCCTAACAAATAAATTCGAGTGATTTTACCCATTACAATCCAGGTGACCCCAGGTGACTCTGACGGAGCACCGGAAAGCGTTGGTGGGCGGGGCGGGCAGGTCGTGGTGCCAGATGTCTGGTATGAGGCGCGGCTCGAGGTCTAGCAAGGAGGTGACCAGCTGGCTAGGCAGCTCGAGCACCTTCCTGGTGTCCAGATCCATGAACACCCCGACTGACAGCGCTCGCATCACTCTCACACCCCTGGAGAATACAACGGGTCAAACACTGAAAAACTCACTAGCCATAACACTAGCTTTAACCGTATACTGTCAAGTAAAAAACAATTTCAACTCTATATGTCATAAGACTTAACACACATATACATATAAATTTTTATACATCATATCATATCACATCATATATCATTATGATGGCTGTATATTTTTTCTCCCGCAACACAATCATTTTATTAATTATCTTTGTGGTTTTTTTTTTTTTTTTTTGTCCTTTCTCTCTCTATCTTTCAATATTTCTAACAATCTTTCTATATTAAGTTACCTTCAAATTTTCCTTACTTTTCTTCTAGATACCTTTATGACAACTGTTTCCCTCACGGGAAATATTTGTACTCATACAGATATCAAAGTCGATTATCAAGAGAAAGAATTCATTCTGATAGTAAAGTTATCAGAACTGACCATGAAGCAGTTACACAAAGCTCCATTGTATAATAATCTTTCGCGAAAAGATAACATGAAGTTTGCATAAGAACTAAAATGTAATCAAAACCGATAGCATGAGTTGTGTAGGAATTTTACGAAGCATTGAAACCAATTACGATCGTCGTAAAATTATTTTACGTTTATCAAAAAAGGACTTCAGGCCTGAAACCTGACAGATGAATAAGAATAATCAAAACTTTAGTCAATAATTAAGAATCAGTATTACATCACACAAAATTGTAGCCGATGATATTATTATTAATTCTGTTTCATCGCAAATTGGGCTTGCTGACCACCAGGCTATTTTCACTTGCAAACATTTACACAACTCTGCGACTTTTAGCACTCACATGGCTGTGAATTGGACACTCTATAGCTTTAGTTTATTGTAAACATGTAAAATCGTCACATCGCGGGACAGCACAGTTTACAAAGTTAAACGAGAAGAATTTCGCTCGTATGCCGCGGGAAACATTGTCTCTCGACTTTTTATCGATGCAAAGAAGTATTTCTTGTAAATTCAAGGAATATTTGAAATAAAATTGATGTCTCTTCAGTGCTTAACAAGATTGTAGAAAAGTTATTCTTTAAATGTCTGTTTTAAGAAACTCATCTCAATATTATACTTTCATCCAATCAATCAGCAAATTTGTGACTTTCCGAAAAGAATGATTTTTTAAATAAAAATCAACTGTATTTATTTAAAGCTAAATGAGCAATCGCTGCCTAGTCTGCACAGTTTATTACAAAGCCCTATACACCATTCTCTCCACAAAGAGAAATATAGCTATCGGAGTAGCCACGGTCTTGTATCGAACACTGTGTTGTATTCACACGATCGACCTTGCATGTATATTCAGGAGAATTCGAAGAGAAGATAACTCTGCATAAACAGAACTGGAAGCTAAAATAGAGCAGATGTGGCGGAAAATGAATATCGACTTTTTAACCAAGGTGCCACTAAATGAGTTGGAATTTCTGGGTCAAAAACCAAGTATCTACTGTATAACCATGGCGCCACAAAATGAGTTGGAATTTCTGGGTCAAAAACCAAGTATCTACTGTATAATCATGGGGCCATTCAATGAATTGGAATTTCTGGGTAAAAAACCAAGTATCTACTGTAAAACCATGGCGTCTTGAGTTTGGAATTGTGAGGTCGAAAACTGATTTATCTCTTATATGACCATGGCGCCAATTAATGATCTGATATTCCTGTTTCGAAAGTTGGTTTTGTTGTCTTCAGTTTAGATCAACATCTGCTTATTAAAGGAATCGAATCAAAGTGTCTAATTTCTCCAGTCTTGACTGTGGATGCTGAGCTCATGAAGAAAGATTCAATCTTTGTGGATTCCAGACCAAGAAGATAGGCGGAACATTCCAATGTTATACCTCCTTTATTTTTTTTATGAATCAAAAAATGTCCACTCCAGACTTGGCACTGATTTTCACGCACTCTAGCTTTACATCGACTAGAAGTCATGAGGGCTGTTGATGCGATCAGCTCTAAAAGCCTGATTTAGATAGCCAAGAGGAACAAAATTTATAATAATAATAATAATAATAATAATAATAATAATAATAATAATAATAATAATAATAATAATAATAATAATAATAATAATAATAATAATAATAATTAGAACCAATAAATTCATATCAGGGACATTTTTCAACAGAGAACTTTATTTAAAATTAAGGAGCGCTATTCGAGAGGAGAGCGTGTGCCAGTGTCTTCCCGTCTTACCTAGACCAGCCCAGATCAGGACCACTGGGATGCTCACCTGTCCGATGTCCAGTAGTCCTGAGACACATGGAAATGTTTGCTGCCGCCCTTCCTCAACCGGAGATCTACGGCTAAACCGGTCAAATTCGTGCTCACCTTGTACATGGCTGGGTCAATCTTCAAGCACATTCTGTGGTAGTTGGGACATAATAGTTACACCTTAGCAGGGTCAATCTTTAAACGCATTCTATGGTAGTTGGGACACAATGATTACACCTTAACAGGGTCAATCTTCAAACGCACTCTGTGATAGTTGGGACATAATAGTTTGGCGTTAGTAGCGTCATTGCTTAATGTTCCATGTTTATGAAAACTGCGCAGCGGGAGTAAAAGTACAATTTCAATAAACAGAGCAATAGGTATTTTGAAATTGAAAGAAATAATTAGCAAAAGAATATATTGCATTTGTGGATTTTCTAGCTTGTACAATATTATAAATTAGATTTTATAGTGGAATTGAAACTTGCTATCATTATAGATGATTTGAAAATATTAGAAATTGTCTCTCATGCCAATTATAGCGAGGATCAACTTAAGCTTCTATTACTGTTAGACAGAGGGTTGGAAAAATGAAAATAATGAAGTTTTTTTTTCTAAACTAAGAAAGACAGGATGTGTTATACAATAATCTACATCTGTCATATTTAATTCCAGAACTAATACTGTTTCACTGATCAAGCAGGATTTGGAACACTTGAGTTTTTACGCGTTGTTTTGAGGATGTTCAAAGAGTTTAACATATTGAAAAAGAAAAGATAATTGAGGGGGATGGGGGCTCGGGGCGGTAAATTTTATTTTACATATACCAGGCTTGGACTAAGGCAGACCGTTTGTTTTAAGTTAAAGCAGTGTTATTGTTTTTGTTGTTGTTAATGTTGTTGTTATTATTATTATTGTTGTTGTTGTTGTTGTTTCGTATCAAGGATAATGCTCTTTATTTTATCTAAAAGATAGTTGTAAACCTTTAATCTAAACAGACTGACTTGCAACGCTTTAACAAATTTAAATCGTCTCTCTGTTTTTCTCACTTTCTTGTACACGATTAAGCTGAGACACAGAAAAGCTCACTTTAATCCTACATTGGTAATGTTCCGCTGTGCAACCATCCTGTTTAGGGCAGGTGACCACAAGCTCCTTTCAGCCTTCTCACAGTACGTGTGGAACAGGATGCCGGGTAACAGCTGGAATGCCAGGTCGGCGATGTACGGATGGCCTGGGGTTAGAGACATGCAGTAAAACTGTGTTTTTGTTGTTCATTTTAAACCCGAATTAAGTTATCATAAAAGTTTATTGATTGATTCTGCGAAATAATTAACAAACCTGTTTGGTTAACCATGTCACCTCGACTGTACCGGATTATTCATGAAGGGGTTGAAAAGATGAGACCTTTGAATCATTCCACCCGCGATATGTTTCGAATCTGAAAAGAGTAATGAATCTTTGCAGGTCTCAGGGTGGGTGTTCTGCCCCTCAGCGGCGATCTCTGAACAAGGAAAGTCCAACAGGGTAGCCAAAATGGGAGCCAGAGAGAGAGAGAATGAGATAGAGGCACAGCAGGGTGGTTCAAAGAAGAACTAAAACTCTTTTAACTTTTTTAAAAGTCTGCAAAAGAAAGAAAGTAATTGTAAAATTTATTGTTATAATTTTTTCATACATTTTCCTCAGTAATTAGGCTTTTTACTGGCCATTGTTTCCTCAATCAAATAGAAGCGTTGGAGTAAACACGATGAGGACATTCCGGCACCAAGTCAAAAAATATAGAATTATGTTGGTAGAGCATTAGGCATTCTATTAAGAGATCTTGGGTTTGCTCTCTAGCATGGATACATGTTGCTGTGGTGGAATCTCATGTGACAATCCTTGGATAGACTTTATAATTTAAAAATTGATAAAAGAAAATTAAGAAGTACGGCATAGGTCACGGCTACGTCATGTCCCAATCGAAAATCTATTCAAAAGCCCTGGTTACTTTAGAGTGAACATAATTATAATTACTAATCCTAAACTTATGTGATATTCAACTTTTCCCAGGCCCATTAGTATCCTGAAATTTTTTTTCTGTCTTATTTCTTTTTGTTTTGTTTATCTTTATTGTTACTTTTTTTTCTGACATGTGCCAGGTGTTACCATTTCTGTCCCTGGTCAGCGGCAAGGAGGGGAGGTTGAAGCTGATGCTGTGTGTCTCAGGGTCATGCTGGGTGGCTTCCATCGGGAAATGGCGGAGAAACTGGGAGTATCTGGGAGAATTACAATCATTTGAAGGAAAGGAAAAAGAAATAAAAAGAGAAAAACGTCAATAGAAAGAGATAAGGATATGGAGAGAGGAAGAAGCACAAAAGTTGAGAGAGGTGTGAGAGCAAAATGAAAATGTTTACATGCCCGGTTCAAGTCCAGCGATGATTTCTGTGTTGACTGATCTTTATAATGTCATTATAGTTGTATTAATGAAGAAACTGTGAATTTTACTATGTAATGTCAGTATAGTTGTATTACTGAAGAAACTGAATTCTACTATATAATTTCAGTATAGTTGTATTACTGAAGAAACTGTGAATTCTACTATGTAATGTCAGTATAGTTGTATTAATGAAGAAACTGAATTTTACTATATAATGTCAGTATAGTTGTATTACTGAAGAAACTGTGAATTCTACTATATAATGTCAGTAAAGATGTATTACTGAAGAAACTGTGAATTCTACTATATAATGTCAGTATAGATGTATTACTGTAGAAACTGTGAATTCTACTATATAATGTTAGTATAATTGTATTACTGAAGAAACTGTGAATTCTACCATATAATGTCAGTATAGTTGTATTACTAAAGAAACTGTGAATTCTACTATATAATGTCAGTATAGTTGTATTACTAAAGAAACTGTGTTAATTCTATATATAATGTCAGTATGATGTATTACTGTAGAAACTGTGTTTACTGTTCTATATAAAGTCAGTATAGATGTATTACTGTAGAAACTGTGTTTACTGTTCTATATAATGTCAGTAGAGATGTATTACTGAAGAAACTGTGTTAATTCTACTATATAATGTCAGTATAGATGTATTTCTGAAGAAACTGTGTTAATTCTACTATATAATGTCAGTATAGATGTATCACTGAAGAAACTGTCTTTGCTGTCTAGATGTGTGATTTATGATGGGCGCACACAACAATGAATAAATTTAGAAAAAAATATATCGCAAAGTTGTTGGTTTTTTTTTTGTTTCCCTGTAACTCCTCCTTATGGGCCAAGCAAAACTATTAACTCCAATTTTCCACATGCTATTGAGCTTAATCGGAAACTAGTAATAAACAAGCCATAAAATGATTGAAGACATCAGCCTCTCATTGTGACAGGAATATTAATTTTGTTCACGGTAGCGATCTCATTATCAAACTTAAAGCGTCTAAAAAGAAACAATTGTTTCATAGTTAAGTTACAGGCGACTTATTGTCTGCCTGTCAAACAAGTTATCACCTACAAAATGGCTGGTCAGATGTATACCATACTCCACGACAATCCATCAGTTCTATATGATAGTTAACTAATCTTCATCCACATCCCTGCAAGAACTCTTCGCTCCTCTAAGATAAGACATCTCGAGGAATCTCTCAAACCTATCAATCCAGACTGGGGAAAATATTTATCATCTATTATACCTCCTTTATATTTAACTATTACTTTTTTTTCCAGAGTAATCTTACACGCTCCTTGAAAATTAAATCAAAATCTAAGTGTTGCGAATATCATCATATATACTTAAGAGATTACTAATAACACAATTTCGCCAGCATCTGGATATTTTAATGGACTTGAGTTTTTCAATTTTTGCAATAACTATTCTAGAGGTATAAGAGTGGTTGATACTTATGATAACAACAAAAAATTAATTATGATCCATGCCGTCATCCTCAATATAAATTGTAATGTTATGGACATTTGCATGAATATTATAATTATTATTAGTAGTAGTAGTAGTAGTAGTAGTAGTAGTAGTAGTAGTAGCAGCAGCAGCAGCAGCAGTAGCAGTAGTAGTAGTAGTAGTAGTAGTAGTAGTAGTAGTAGTAGTAGTAGTAGTAGTAGTAGTAGTAGTAGTAGTAGTAGTAGTAGTAGTAGTAGTAGTAGTAGTAGTAGTAGTAGTAGTAGTAGTAGTAGTAGTAGTAGTAGTAGTAGTAGCAGTAGTAGTAGTAGTAGTAGTAGTAGTAGTAGTAGTAGTAGTAGTAGTAGTAGTAGTAGTAGTAGTAGTAGTAGTAGTAGTAGTAGTAGTAGTAGTAGTAGTAGCAGCAGTAGTAGTAATGTTTATTTTTACTAAAATTAACGCTTTGCTCAGAGGTTAAGTCAAAGTGTATTCTCGGAAAAATTTAACTGGAAGTCTGAATTCAATGCTATTTGGTTTGAAACCTATAATGAATAGACGGCTGTCAATGTTTTCATAGGCGTACACGAAAATGAATAAATAACCTTGAAAATTGTGCAAAATCATTGACTCAGAGTTCTCCCCCATCACAAAGCTGTTCAGGAAACCAGGAACCGAGACAATGAAATCACAAGTCAAAACCACCGGTCACCGATTGTATGAGGAAGGTACTATTATCCAGCCTTAGTGATCGAGTTATCGAACTTGAGACAACAAGGAAACCTACCGGATTATACCACACGGCGGCTCTGTGAAGCCGTGCAAGTCGCGATCCTCTCCTCCAGTTGTGTCTGATGGCGCTGTCTGAACGGTTTCTCTCCCAGTATATCGACTATCATTAGCTTCAGTGCGGTCATTCGACTTTCCTCTTGGGTTGTCCTCTGGTGCTGGTTTTCCCATGCTGCAATGTTACGCTATAGCTAGAGCACTTGGATGAAAAAAGGAAAATATATACAGGTCATGTGAAACATAACTGAAGCACAGAATGTCTCTTATCGAATCTAAATAGCGTCAAAAATATCCTGATGGAATTTTTAGAGTAATATTAGTTCTTATATTTTTTTATTTTTATTCTCTATCTTTGTAACCTTATTTCTGAGCCTACCGTCGCTTTCAATTAAGTCTGTGATATAATTAAATCTCTCATTAAAAAAAAAAAACGGCGAAGAGACTTAACGGAAGAGAGCCTCTTCCTTGTGGTATCAAAGGTATCAGCATTAGTAAGGAGCGCGTGCCACCGGGGAGGGAGACACCCTTGGCTGCTATGAGGGCGCCTTTGAGAAGGGCAGGTTCTAATTATGGAGCTTCAAGACGATTGGAAGCCCTCGTCAAGGCCTTCGCCTTTCTCCTAGCCCCTCGCTCGCATGCGTCAATCTACGAGGATGTTCATTTTTCTCCTTCACAATAATGTTAAAATAAACATTAATTTGCTCTTGAATAGTACATTTCTAATACTTACAAAACTCGGATGCACCTATCTGATCACCGTAAAAAATAACCCTATAGCTGTCCCAACTGGTTTCATTCTCAATAACAATGTTGCTCAAAGCAAAAATCAATAACAGTGACATTATATTTTAAGTCTGGTTCCAAAATACGTAACACAAGTTTTCATGTGTTAAAAATTAGACTTCAGATAGTCCCATTCGCTGTGCATTTCAGATAAAAGTCACTACAGGAAATGAAAAATAAAATTGAAGTTTATTTAATCGATGAGTGTAGTTTGACAGATATTCAAGTGACATTATTTAGTTTCACAATTAAATGGGGTTCAATAGCTAATAAATTATTAAGAGATAACAAAACTGAGCGCGACGAGTCCAGTAAAAAGAAAACAGAATGAAGTTCCTTCTGATAACTATAACTTAAATTGTAATATTTCTATTAAAGCTAAAAAAAAATATTTCTAAGTTCTACAAAACATGCTAGAAATAAAGTTTTCTAAGTCTACTAAGTCAATCCTACTTCTTCTGATTCAGGCAGCTCACACTGATTCAGGCAGCTCACACTGACTCAAGATGCGATGTTTATAAAACTCTAATGAGAGAAGTTACAAAAGAATTGAAGAGAATGAGGCAGTTGACCGACGGATGAAACTAAAATGTGTGAGTGTAGGTGTGGTATTTATGGTACCTGGTCCATGAACGGCAAAACTAAAAGCGTATCTTATGTTAGAGACACAGGGCAGACTGTGATAGACAAAGTATAGCACATAGTTAGGATTGCTTGGCTAAAGGACCAAATTGTTATGATAATGGTATTACATAGACTTGACAGAGTCTATTATAATGTCTATTATATTCTGATAACACTCGAAATTTTTTTTTACCCCATATGATTCTTTTTCATAAGCGCCAGAGAAGAAATCATGCCTGATAGCCTATATGAGAAAAGCCGTTTATTAATATTCAGCAAGAACTATGTAAGATCGCATTCCCGGAGAATTAGAGTTGGGGTTTGAAATTCGTTGCTCGATAGACTTCAGGGCCTCATTTACTCATTTCTGTACGGCCTGACGGAATCGATTTATCAGGCATACAGACAGCATGGGCTGTAGCAAACTATCAATGAAAACTCAACTAAATTCAGAATCCTCGGCATGACTCTAAGCTAGCAAAGCGATGGTTTCCCTTTGAGACCGAAAATCACAGCACTTGTTTTTTTTTTTTTTTTTTTTTTAAGAATTTCTGAAAAAATTACTTACTCACCTCAAATTTGAGGAATTTTCCTGCACAAAAAACATGAATATCAGCAAAGTGAGATTTCAAATGTTCGTTTCAGAGACAACAGGTTGCTTGCAACCCTGAAAACACGGGTGGTACATTAACCTGCACGTTAATTATACAAGGGCATTGATTACGAGTCACTGGACACGCTTAGAAAGTTAATGAATAAAGTTTCTATAGGGGCATCACTAAATTAATCACTAAATTACCAGCATTAAATTAATTTAGGAAAATGATCAAACAAGAGGATTGTTTCAACATATGCTGGGCAACTGGTTCAATTAAATCAATAGTCTTAGCCTTGACATAAAGTTATAAAATAGAGTTATGAGTGATTTGATATAAATTTTAGAAATGCTTACGTGTCGAGCAGAGTAATGTGAGACTCTATGCTTCACCATCGGCGGAGCTGTGACTCGCAGTCGCCACATGAAAGCTCTGCTGAACTGAGGGCGAACGCGCAACCATGACCCCATAATACGATTCAAGTCAGAGTTTGGAGGGGAAAAGCTATTCCGTTGATTGCACGAAAAAAAAAAAAATTCAAAGCAATTTTAAATACCTGTTAAATTTTAAAGCATTGTGTTTAAACCCTACAAAGATAAATGTTGAGAGATAATAAGGACACGATTGATATAATACAAAATTTAATATGATTGCAAAAATCAAAAGACAAAAGCTTTCTAAGGGTAGTTTAATAGAGAGAGAGACCCGGGGGGGGGGAAGAGAAGTGGAAAGAGTGAGGAGAGGTGGAAAGAGACAGAGAGATAAACAGGAAGACAGACAAATGAACACCGCATGGGAGCGACAGAGATTAAAACGCAGTGAAATACGATACAAGAAAACAGATATGTTTTGGGAAAGATAACCCAGAGAGTTTTCAAGCAGGGAATTTGATCATTGAAAAGTGGAAGAGAGAGTAAAAGAGAAAAAGAAAGAGAGAGTAAGAGAGAGAGAGAAAAGAGAGAGAGAGAGAGAGAGAGAGAGAGAGAGAGAAAGAGAGAGAGGGGGGATAGCACGAGCAGTAGAACATTTAAATATTGTCCACAGAAAAAAACTCTATGAGGTATGGTATGCCTGCCTTGTTGTAAACAGGTGACATCAACCAATAAAAAAACAGGGATCAGTTGGATTGATGTGAGTATCTCAAAGGATTATTCACGACTAGCTCTTTTTTTAATTGCTTTTTTTTTTCTCTTTTTTGTTTTTTGTCTCGATAATATAATCCAATATAGACTCTGAGGAACACAGGGGACGCCATACAATCAAAACGTGTAAGATAATGCTATGTAGAGATGTGTGCTTTAGTTAATATTATTTCGATAACTTGGGCTGTGCTGTAGATGTGAGCACACATACGTGACTTTGAACATCCGCCGATCGATAAAGAGGCTTAGATTTGAATAAAGCTTGAAGCTTTTTCAATAGATGGATTAACTTACAGCATCGTTCTTTAGTTCTGGTGCACACTATCAAATACAAAAAAAAAATTCCGGTAAAAAAACCACAACCGCTATTTGGTTTCTACTTAGCAAAATTATATAAGAACTTGACCAAGATTCTTGCAACGAATTGTTCTCTTTCCTCACATTCCGGCCATACTTTTTTATATTCAAAGATGACGATTTTTTTAAGGCTGCATGTATTAGATATTTTATCATTTGAAATGACAGGAGAAAAGAAAAATAGTAAAAACCCTTTCATTTTTTTTCTAATTTAAATCAAGGCGCGCGTAGTTCCTGTGATCTATGTATATCTCTCTTGTGAATATTTATAACATCACAATAATGTCTCGAGCTACAGGACCAAAATATAGATATGCCAAAAGATATTAAAAAAAATATTAAAATATGAAAAAATTGGGATCACATGTAAACAGCACATCTAAACCTTAGATGTAGTAAAAAAAAAAGGAAAAAAATTAGACTAGTTTTTTACCTACTGGCATAAAAAAAACCACTCTAGTGTATCACATCTGACTTGGTGCATCAGACACACCTCAGTGTGTATCACACATGTCTCTGTGTATCACACACGCCTCAGTGTATCACACACACCTCAGTGTATCACACACGCCGCAATATATCACACACGGGCTCTCAGTGTACCACACTGGTCTCATTGAATCACACATGCCTCAGTGTATCACACACACCCCAGTGTATCACACACGCAGCAATATATTTTTGCTCAGAGAATAAATGTAGGTCATGCTGTGCAGTACCGGGTGTGTCTGCTGTAGTGAAAGCAGACCCTGTAATTGTGTACTCTGATCCCGACAAGCAGGGCTGCTTATCTAAGTAGGTCTAGCAATACACAAGTTATGTCTGTTATGTCCATGAATAACACAGATTGGGGATTATGTAAAGTATGAAGACCGAAGTAGTGCAGGTTTCGGTTAGAGATTTGTTTTGTGTCTGAAAATCCACAAACTAGTTTAAATGACATATGATTTTATTAAATAATCTTTTTAATCCAAGCAAACAGTTCCTCAATGCTTAAATCGAAATAACTAAAGGCTTAAGAGATAGCTAATAATTAGTCAAAACAAAAAAAAACGGGTAGTCAAATTCCTTAAAAAAAATAAGAGAATCTTAAGTTTTCATTTCATTTCATTTCCAAGCACGGTGTAGTACGGTGTAGCGAGCTCTCAGCCTGTTAGGTTATTGGTTCCTGTTATTCTCGGATACACTAATACAATACATGCACTATAACCAGGTAGAAACAAACTGTACTGTCCCTATCTCGATTCTTATTAAAATTCCCACTGGAAAAATGACAGGCGCAGCAATTTTCTCTAGAGAGCGAGAGGCCTGTGGTACAGAACTTAGTCTGAGGTGTTTAATAGACTTGAATGGATCAAGCCGTTGACCCAAAGTTTTGAAACACGAAAGCGGTATAAAATGGTTTTAAAGGTTCTTTTAGTAATGGCAACAACGAAATAGATGTCTTCAAGACGGTAGAGCTGGCGCCACCTTTTAAATCTCTTTGTGCGTTACAATTTTTACAATTTGTTTTTCATAATAATCATAAATGGCCGCTCCAAAGAAGTCACATACTTGACTTGAAAAGATGAAAGTAATAGACAAAGATAAAGGCAGTAAATCACTAAATATTTTGAGCCATTTGCAATATTGTGTTGTCCACATCGATAGAGTATTCTGTATGGCGTAGACCTTTTTTGTTACTGATACTTTTATTTCAACTACCATTGGAGGGAACTAAATCATGTTTTCGACGTCCGTCTTTTCACTCGATAGTTAAAAATGGATTTTATTTCAATTTACAGCGTTCACGTCAATATTTCGTGGTATATAATGATCGGAGGCAACTGACATAGATTTTCTTTGAAACTTTCTATCCTCTAATCCTAAGCCTACGACGGTATCGTTTAACTTATGTCACTTAAAACACATATGTAGGGAGGCTGCACTTTATCTTGAGTATCTTCTTGGCGCTTATTTTGACCATTTGTTAGTCTTTTATCACATAATTGCTTGGGGATCATCTTTGTGTTTTGTATTTTATCCTTTGAGAATTGCCTTAATTCATTAATAATTGAGTATTCGTGGAATAAACATATTATAGGTGGTAACTTTAACTTCTTCTCTTATGTGTTCTTCTTTTTCTGGAGTGTAGCTATTCTGTTCTTGTCAAGTCTCGACACCCACTCATATTAGTTAGGGAACAGTGGCCTTAGTACTCCACTGATACTCAAGGACCCAAGAGTGTGAACTCTTTAGTATTGCACGGCTGCTAGGCACGCTACCATAACCTTTTCCTCATACTATATTAAAACGCGCCATCGATTCCTTTTCTCCCTCATTTTCCTGCTCCTCCTTTAGCAAAGCCTCTTATTCCTCTACATTTTGCTCCTATATCCCATTCAAACTTCCTCCACTTTCTGTTGTAACTCCACCTCCACCTACTCCATATTATCACCTTTTAGTCATTTCCGACTCCACTATCAACACCTAACCCTGGTCCTTCTCTCCCTTTTCTTCTCTTTGTTTTCCCCAGTGCCCCCGGACCTACCGTTCCTGTCGCTAGTGGGCGGCAGTGGCGGCAGGCTGTACCTCAAGCTGAACGATTCCTCGCCACAGTCAGTGGCTGCCAGCGGGAAGTGACCGAGAACTTGGTCGTATCTCGCCAGTGATGAAGCCCTGTCCCGGCTTCTCGCTCTGCATATTGATCTAAGAGCGGAAGTTTTATTTTAGGTCGTTTCTTAAATTTTAGACCTTGATCAATCATCCTAAGAGACTGATTTCAAATCAATATAGCAGTGAGGTCAGTCATCAGAGAGAAGACATTGTGCTTTATCATCTTAAACTTTGCATTGTCTACAAAGTCAAATATATTGCAAAGATTGATAAATAAAACAGCAAATGAGAGTTGTTTTTTTTTTATCTTTTGCAAGGTAAATAAAAGCATTTGATTAGAAATTGAATCAGCTCTTGGGTTAAACGACTGCAGTATCAAAAACGTTTATAGTGATCTGTGAAGGAAAAGCTTTGCCAAAATACCTCATAACTCCAAAAGGAGCTTCTGTTGTATGGTGCATACTTCGGCTTCTTCTCCAGATCTCTCTCTTGTGATCTGTGTCTTTCCATGCCCAGCAGTGCCAATTATTCTGTCACTGTCTTCATCCATTTGCTTTACATAATCAACATGTCCTCTTTGTTTGAATCGGAGAGGTCGACTTGAAATGGTTTCATGCTTCTTGGTCCAGAACTACATGTATCTAGAAATAATGAGGACAGAGACAACTGAGTGTATTTGTGAAACATCACCCATATCAGAATTTACCTGGAGTCTGCTTGATATTCCAACATACTATTTCGATAATACTGAATTTTTTCTTTAAAATGAAAAAAAAAATAACAACATGGAAACAAGAACGCCGTAGTTCTTGCTCTTTTATCTTTTAAAAAGACAGAAAATGACTCTCAAAGGATGCGTCACTTTTGTACTTCAACAAGATGCAATGGTTGGCAATTTGACCAAGACTAAATTTTCCTCTATAGATCCAAGATGAAATCATTATGAATTCATATTTATGTTTTATCCTTTTATTGCAGTAAAATTTGTTTTCTTCTCGGGCTACTAATTTCTCATTAATATGCCTAACTGAGTGAGCTCCAAAGTGCATGACACTTTTTATAATTAAAAAAAATATCATGATGTGATAAATTATTTAATATGAATTTTTTTTCAAATGTTAAACTTAAATTATTTTCCTAGTTCTTAATCCATTCAATAAACGTGAATTAAACGTTAGGTGGTGTCACGATATCAAACAAAAAAAAAAAACCGTTTGATAAGTAAAAGCACTAATTTTTTGTTGTTGTTGTTTGTTTAGTTGTGTTTGTTTCGGTTTTTTTGTTTGTTTTTTTTTCCTTTGTTTTCTTTTTTCTTTTTCTTTTCTTTTTTTTTTTTTTTTTTTTTTTTTTAGGGGGGGGGGGTATTTTTTGTATCCGCTAATTTATGGCAAACTTGTCAAGCTCAACGCTATAAGCGAGTATCTTTATAATCATTAGTTACCAAGATAAAAGCGTATCTTTTTTTATTAAACAAATAAGAGACGTAAGAAAAAAATCAATTGACAAGATATACATTTAGAGCCAATTTATACTGAACAGTCTATTATCATTTCTTTATGGAGCATTTCATATAGTTAATTTTTTATGCTTGAGAATTTCAAACTTTATTACTTTTGCTGTATTGAGAATAAATCCATGGAGGAACAAATCTAGATCTAAAAGCAGTGCAATTTACTGTATCATTATGGCTGAAAACTTTAGGTCGATTTTTGCCACACAGATTTTAACCGAATGTTAAACGGCTCGAAAATACAAGCATTCCTTTTGGACATGTTTACCCGTACAAAGAAGACAACAGAGACAGCATTACATGACTTGCAATTACACCTAGATCATTCTCACTCTTCGGGCGGTGAAGGCAAGAGCAGATTGTGAAACATCCAAACTGCTTATCACAACAAAACATTTCTGCAGTTCTCCGCCCTTTCATCAGTGTGACGGTACACATAATGGATGCTGATATTCTGTCAGAAAGTTTTAATCAACCTTGTGACTATTGTTGACTAAGACGCTTCAGGACAGCTCTTAGTGGTACATTTTTTTTTAAATTCTGAGGTAGATTGACATGTAAAACTTAAGATTTATTCTGCGCAGATCAAACGGAAGTCACTCAGTGTTATCTTACTTCTGAGAAGTCTCTGGAGAAAGTTCAGAGTTAAAACTGGAGATGATTTGAAAGGTCTTAGAATCTATTCCGTCTCGGATTTCATAGTATTTTTTTTTATCTCCAAATGAAAAATAACTTCAACAAAAGCAGCACGTTATGCCACTGAATAAGCCAGAAATGCATAACGTGTCCAGGCCTTAAACTTTCTTCATCAATTATTGTATATCGAAGGCTAGATTTCACATTCACTCATAATCCTCACAAGTGGAGCCAGTTAAACCAAAGATATACTAGAGATAGTGAGTGAACACCTCTCTCTGTCTAGTATAAGTCCATTTTGTTCACCTATCACCAATCTCCAAATGGTAGAGAAGATATTTTATTTCGTAATGTTTCAGGTATAACATGTTCCAAGTATAACATTCTCACTGGAGGGGGGGGGGGGAACTAAAAAGGTCATGTTTTGACTTTGATCAAGGACGCTACGGATCGTTCATATTGGACATTTTTGGTCACGAAAAGAAGATGTTTCGTTCATCTGTTTTAAATCTTTAAAATGAGGGGAAGTGAATTCCTGGCACCCTAAATCTGAGAGTCAAGTCGCCTGTTTAAATGAGAAGATATGATTATTATTATTATTATTATTATTATTATTATTATTATTATTATTATTATTATTATTATTATTATTATTATTATTATTATTATTATTATTATTATCATCATCATCATTATTATTGTTATTATTATTATTATTATCATTAAAGAATGTCTCAGACCTTTTCTTTCACGTACAACGTGGTGTTTTTGTTGTATTTTGTTGTTGTTGTTTTTTTTTGTAAAACGAACCTAAAAGATGTAAAGTAATCATAATGTTTAATGATTCAGGCATAAAAATTAAAAATAGAAATATATCATTTTCAACCAAATTGAGGGTTTTGAAAACATATGTGTGGTCTATACTTTTATATAGATGCGAAACTTGGACAATAACTGCAGAAACCAAGAAAAATATAGAGGCAGCGAAAATGTGGTTCTACAGGAGAATGTTAAGAATATCATGGAAAGAAAAGAGGACAAATGAATCGATATTAGAAGAAACGAACCAAGAGAGATCCCTCATAAACACAATAAGGAAAAGGCAACTGAAATTTTTAGGACACATATGTCGCCATAAGGGACTGGAATTTTTATCTCTTACAGGCAAGATAGAAGGTACAAGAAGCAGAGGTAGACAAAGGATTACATTTCTTGATAGCTTGAGCTCTTTTGTGACAGGAAACAACAAAGACAACATAGCCTTACTGCGGATGACGGAAGATAGGGACAAGTGGAGAATCATGATCGCCGATGTCTGTTCCAGACAGGGCATTGAGTGAGAGAGAGAGAGAGAGAGAGAGAGAGAGAGAGAGAGAGAGAGAGAGAGAGAGAGAGAGAGAGAGAGAGAGAGAGAGAGAGAGAGATTCAGGCATAAACTTAAGTCTTTTCTTTTTAAGAGGTTTTGTCTATCAAAGGAACCAATATATCAACATCCACGTTTACCCAGTTTGAACTTCCGTGAACGTGTAGGACAGACTGACGTGGAGGTAGATACTAGATGGATGCTAGAGTCCCCATTGTGCTTCCGGATGAACCGCTCTTCATGAGCTGACAATCTGGTACATTCTGACCAGTTACAACTTTCAGAGAAATCTGACAGAAGAACTAAGTATGTCATTCACTGCAGGTGTCTAAAGAGAGCAACATCTCAACTTGCTCACAAATACAGTCATCGTGTTGGATGAAAGATCCACTTCAGCAGCCAAGCTGAGCTTCACAGTCTTTCAGAAGAATAATTACTTCCTCTGCTCGTCTTCATCTTCTCTCTCTCTCTCTCTCTCTCTCTCTCTCTCTCTCTCTCTCTCTCTCTCTCTCTCTCTCTCTCTCTCTCTCTCTCTCTCTCTCTCTCTCTCTCTCTCTCTCTCTCTCTCTCTCTCTCTCTCTCTCTCTCTCTCTCTTCCTCTCTCTTCTCTCTCCCTTCTCTGTCTCTTCTATCTCTTCTCTCGGTTTCACTCTATTCACTCTCTCTCTATACTGTTTTTTTTTCCTTAAAATTTTTTTATATACCCAATACACAAACTTCACTATTAGGTCTTTCTAATTGGTGAAGTTTGAGTATTAGTTTTTTGCAATAGAGAGACACAGACAATGTGAGAGAGAGAGAGAGAGAGAGAGAGAGAGAGAGAGAGAGAGAGAGAGAGAGAGAGAGGGAGAGAGAGAGACAGACAGACAGAAAGAAAGAAACAGAAGAGAAGTGACGTAGGTTACTGATATTTTTTTTTAATTAACGACAAAACGCTCTCTGAATACAGCTCACCATGAAGCCACAAGTACAGCTGCATTCTTGATCTCTCACCTCTGAACAGCTCTCACTTTAGAAACCTAAATTCTACATATTCATTGTAGTTTTTGTATCTTTGACATGTTTCTTCAATGTTTGCGTTTTTTCAACTCGAAAAAATTGCAGGTAGCTTTGGCGCTCAACGAGTAAGGAAAAGAAACACGTCCGCCATAGACGAAGTGTATTACTTGGCCATTGTTTATCTATAATAATTGGCTTCTCTTATGCACAACACTTGACCCACAGCATCACTCGGTTTTTCTCATATTATTCTTTCTTGTCACAGTACCGTACTTTATCGGGGACACGGAAATAGCGTGAGTGTTATACAAAAAAAAAAAAAAGTTTTGAGAAAAATTAATTATTATCTAGTTTTGGGTTTCTGTTTCTCCCTCCCAAAACAATCAGCAGTTAAAAGTACCTCAGCATCAGAATATTTTCAGTACGGTGTTATCTTCCTCCAGAAATGCAAAACAACTGTCTCTAAAGTGCCGATCGTTTATCTATTGTTTCAAATTCAAGATTATTATTTTGATTGAGGTCAGTGGATCATAAATCTGTAGAATACATTCACTCAGGTTCCTATACTTTCATTAGAGCAGCAAAGTGGACGAGAGAAACTTATAAATAGAATGAAACAAGAATAACAAAGGCTTTATTACAAAGCAAAGAAACAACAAGCGTCGCTAACTTTGTTTCCCCCAGAAATCTGTAGAAGAGAAGAGAATGATAAACCAGACCTATAATCAGGGAGACCCGGGCCAGGTTTCTCTGGGATGGCTGAGCGAGAGGTCTGCCAGTGCAAACACGGCCAGATAGAGTTGGGACACAATCAAATAAACTGTCCATCAGACACCAGGCATCTGATAGGCCGGAGAATCTGGCACAAGCTACTGCTTTAACTTGCCACATTGCACTCGACCTGGCACTGTTTGGATGCTGCCCTCATCCCGGGTTGCTTCTCTGGATCGTCGGACGGCATCAAGAGTCGGAGGACGAGAAGAAAAGTAAGCTGTGTAGAATTCTTAATAGTATGGGTACAGTTTTAGGTCCATATCTTAGTTAAGAGGCAAGACTGAGACGAATATGGAACATCTATGTAAGAGATGAGGTAAGAACATATATGTCAAGAAATATAAAAATTTATAAATAATCAAAGACTTAGCTGAGGAATTACTGGGGAACTTAGCTTGTTTACAATAATACACTGTTACTGCCAACGCGCACAGCTATCTCCTCGTGGACCAAGCCTGCAGAACTAGCTCGGGTGAGTCTAGTAGTCTGTAGATCTACAGTGGGAGGAGCCAAACCCTGGGTGAGCAGCTTGTGGTGCTACTGCGACTGCGGCTGTCCTGGCGGCACAGTCGCCTCGCTGTTATCTCCAGAGTTTCTTCTCTTCCTCCAGCTTCTTCCTCTCTCCACAGCCTCATTAGACTCCAGGTGCCCGCCTCTGTCTGTCAATCATGAGGTATAGGGCAAAGGGTGCTCGGCTAGGAGCAAGCTGCGATATTCTCTCTGTATAGCCTCCCTTGGCTATCCCCTCTCCATCTCTCTGCACTGATCACAGAGCTGCATTGATGGCAAGGCAGCTTCTGTCTGATTGGCTGAGGTAGGTTCCAGGCTAACTGGAACTTGCGACGGCATGGATAATGTTCTCTCAACACAAGTTGTAGATCCAGAGGGGCAAAATAAGTGAGAGATGAAATTAAGAGAATGGGCAAATCTGGATGAATATGCCCAGAGGCGGAAATTGATGTGGTTGGGGTATGACGGATAGTAAAGAGAGACTGAGGGGATGGGTAGGTAAGAAAGTAGGCGTTGCCCTCTCGCTATCAGGCGGTCAGGTCGTGTGTGTCACTCAGTGGAGCTCTTTATCGCACCAATTGCGTGTGTGTTCTGTCTGCAGCGGTTTCAAGACGTCTAATTGTCTCGCTTACAGGTTCTCAATTCTCACTGATAGATCCAGGAACAGCACACAGCTAACTGTTTCTTAGCATTAAAATCTACTTCTAGACAGACCCAGGGATACTGATCGGTCCCCACATTTTTTTAAAATAACTTTATCTTTAACTTAGGAAGGTGAGTGTGAGCCACACGGAGACGAGGGAGCCGAAGGTGTAAACTGAACAGATAGAGAGTCTCTGTCGTGAATTTCGCCAGTGTTCATCACCTCCTCTCGTAGATTGAGGAGAATGTTGTGCTAACGAGAGACGCAGCGGCCTGGAGTCCCTGGCTGTTCACAACAGACGGATTATTACTAGCCTCCCTCTGTAATTTCCGATGTGGAGTTCCTTAGATCTGTACCTCAGATTTGCGACAAGCTGTGCTCGCTCCTATACCGTGACAAATGACAGACTGGTGGAATAGCGCTCTCCGTTTTCATTGCTTCAATCAAATCATTAGGCCGAACTCCAGATTTCTTGCCAAGTTTCTTGTTTCCCTTTGACGGAGTTTCTGCATTGAGTTTTAAATTGACATACTTTGATGAGTGAAATTATACCGATATATTTGTTCTTCTCTATCTAGATTTTGGGAGGCATATGTACCTATTTTATTGATTTAATTTTAGATCTGAAAAGTACAGCGGTCTCATTTTTTGGATTTAGTTGAAGAAGACAGACATGCAAGTTCGGTTGAAAGTATGAAATATTGGAAAGTACTTAGTAAAATAAATACATGCTAGGCGAGACAACAAGGTAGTTCAGAGAACTGCTGATTTCAACATCACTGAATACTTTGTAAGAATCAATCTAGATATCTAGATTTAAATATCTAGTCTGCCTGACCTCCATGACTCAAAGATCAAGTTTTAATTGGTTAAATTAAAACTCGGCGTAATCATTAGATATGGCGTATCTCTATTTTAATTGACCATCACTTTTATTTTGGCGGTAGTCTGTTGGGGGTCACTGCTGTGCGACAGGTCTGGGATCCTACTGTATGACCGTTTGGCCGCCACAGGACAACTTCTATCACAGTAGAGCGATCATCTGAAGCGTGGATGGACCTCGCCTGCCCACTGTCACCGCGAGCTAAGGACTTCAGCATCACCTCTCTCATGACAGGGCCTGCAGGGCTAGACTCCATGCTGGACAGTGGTACCACCATCACCACCTCAACCACCACTACCACCAGCAGCAACAACAATAGCAACAGTGACAATAGCTTAAACCCCCTCAACAACGTCCTCAGTATCAACAACAACAACAACAACACTAAAGACCCATCCAGCAGCGAGTCCCCTGTTCACAGACTCGACCCCAACTGTGTGTTCGGTGCTGGGAGCGGGAGCCTGGGTGGTCTAGCAGGTAGCGAGAGTCTCAGCACTGTTCTCGGTCATTGTATAGCATCTGGAGTTCAAACCTCAGGCCAGGGTGCCCAAGATTGTGTGTTCAGCTCGTGGAGTCAGCAGGTCTCGCAGTACAACCAGCTTTCCTCAATGCAAGGTAAAATACCATTGTCACTCTGTCTATAGTCTCACACACACATGCCAGTTGGGTTTTGCTCTAACTGAGACTCAACAGTTGAGGTCTCGTCAAAGAGAAGTTTTAAGTTATGAAATGTAATAAAATTATTCGATATAAATCTATCCAGTTATGAGTAATTATATTTCAGTAAGTTGAGCTAACCCATAAAACACATGAGTGTTAGAAGACTTCAAATAGTTGAGACCTTTTCATTCTTCAGGTATGCAAATAACAATTTAGACACAGGGGAAGAAGTGTGAGGTTCCGATTCATGCTTATCATTACTTGAAAATCAAATCTACCCAGTTTTCAAAACAAATCACTAAAAATCTAGACCTAAATACCGGACTAATAATTCTACGTCATGATGATTTTGTTTTCCAACCTGGCTTACAGCAGCGCGGACACCTAAAACTATAATCGATTCCAGTTCAAAGAAAATAAACAAAACAAAAGGAAAAAATTGGTCAGAATTTTTTTTTCTTTTTGAGTTTAAATTTTTCCTTTAAAAATTCTTTCACTTAAGCTGTTTTGATGAATGGCTTGTCCTTGCCATTAGTTTGAAAATAAAGAGCAAAGAAAGCATGGGAACTAGACCACATTTAGTGCTGGAATATGACTATAACTCTGAAGTCATGTAACAAGTGGTAAATAGTAGTTAGCTTTCTTGTGTCATTGATTGTTTCAATGTGCGTTATTCAATTCGTGAAGTGATAAGGAAAAAACTGACTTATTCTGAACTTTCCCAATCCTTTTTCAAAGCGTATTAGAAAGCTGTGAATTTTCCTATTAACTACTTTAAAGTTCAGTGCCCTGTGGGAACTCTTAGCAGCGCAGTTATTTAAATCTACACTAAATTATCTCTTCGGTTTGCCTGTTTATTATCAGAACGTTATCTCTATCGGTAAACAAAAATGAAACTCGGGTGATTGTTCAGGAGAGTTAAGAATGGCGGCTGACATTATAAAATGTTACTTCTTCATTTTCTTCTTTATACGATATTTTTTAGGTCGATTTATACATTTCATTACACCTGTAAATAGAATCCATGTAACAATTTCGTTAGATTCGTCAGTTATTTTCAATTGGATGATTGCTTTTCTTGCCAAAGTTTCTCAACGAGTAGCCACTTTTCCCCAGGACCCAATTTAACTCCTATACTTTACTACACTAGGGAAGCTCTTCACTAATTTTTTTTTTTTAATATAAATAGCATCTTTTCTTGTCCATGGTCAACCGGCGCTGCGTGATTGTGAAGGCTAACATATTCATGCAAAGCGAGTGATGTAAATAACTTTTTAGACACGTGTTTGATTAACAAAGTGATAATAATATTCCGTATGAAATAAAATGGAATAAGATAAAATAAAAAATGATTCTGGCGGAATCTTTCGACGTTGAAAAATATGCGTAAACACCTAACTCCATTTTAAGACCCTTGTAAACTTTCATTAAAAGGATATTTAGGTACGCGAATTAAGGCCTTATGGGAATTCCTGATCTCTGTAGTTGAATGAGAATGAGAGTAAACAGGTATCTGTAATTAAATTGTTGTTTTACACAATCAGCTTACTATTCTCACTAGTTTCAAGCAGAATTTGGTTTTGACACCTAACAGTAACACACACACATACACACAGGCGAAAAAGATTGAGTAAGGAATTATTTTTTTCAAAGAAATCCTTTTATTTTGCAAGAGAAAAGTTTTTTACATTATCAATAAGATAAGATTTTACATTTTACTTTTAAAGACTAAATTGGAGCCATTACCTCTCCGAACGGAAGTCTTACAAAGAAACGATTAAAAAAGTTTTTTTTTATTGTATCTAAAATATACCTGAGGTTTAAGAAGACTTGTTAAAAGGCAGAATTATTAATTTGATAAATATGTCAAAACTTTTTTCGATTTTGCGTTGAAACTCATCAAAGATAATTTCCGTTTATAGAAATGCAATTCATAAAATAATGTTTGATTTTTATATATATTATTATCCAAGTAAAATTCGGACGAGTTCTTTAGAAATGTACCATAAGGAAGACAAAAAGAAAAAAAATTCTAGTATAATGTCATCTTAATAGTTACACATCATTTATTTAGCATAATTTACGTTTGGATTGATTAAGTATGGCTAAAAAACATAATTTATAAAGAAAAAAAAACTGGGTACTTAGATTATGTGCAACGATGTCGATTTTCTACATTCACAAAAAAGACATTTACTTACTGGATTCTTAACGAGGAATCAGATAAAAAGGTTTTTATAAATCAATAACATTTTTTACAAAACTGTTTTTTAATTAATGAGGTTCGTGAACAAAATTAATTAAAAAAATCAGGAGATAAAAAAAGGTTTTTAACGTTACTTTTGTTCAGTTTGCTTCATAAATTATATGAAAAATTATTCAAAATTAAAAGAAAGAAAGGAACTACCGCAGTTTTTTGTTTCTGTTAAGAGCAAGTTGAACTTCATGAAAAAATTTAAACATTGTGAAGAATATTGTCATAAGCGAGCAATGATTCAAACCCCCGCCCTCTTGGTTCGATCGCCAGTGGTACAGGTTTATTGATCTCCTTCATGTGCTGTTAAATGTTAGCGGCGTCCAATATATTAAGCAACGCACAAACTGTTTTATAGAAACAAACACAGGATGGGTCACACCCTGATCTTATTCTATCTTCCTGATACCAGAAATAGATATTTTGGGTATCTTTTTCCTTTTCTTTTATATTTCAAGGTATTTTTTTTTTATTTATACAATCGCATCCATCATATTTTCTTTTTATTTTACTCAAAACGAGTGCTGTTTTTCTCATAGAACTCAGATACCTTAACCGGTAACCATTCATAATCCACCCATCACCCACAACGATTCTAATAGAAGCCTCCCTTAAGGTGTCAGTGCTCTGTATCAATGGGAACGGTTTGGAAATGGTCGATCCACAAAAAAGTGATATCAGGTTTTTCCGGCTTATCAAACGAGTTCCCTTGACCAGGGTAGAGCCGGCAAGATGAGACCCTCAATTAACCCTTCTGCGGTGTGCATAGGGAGCGCCAGTCGATTAGTCCCTAGGCTATAGAAAACTGCGATTCTTACTATCAAATTATTTCTTTTTAAAATTACTAAAAGTTTAAGGAATATTATGAATAGGATTTAAAAGGATATAATTAATGTGACTGAGAATCAAACAAAACATTAGATGAAATAACATTACCATCTATAGCTATGTTTTGCACGATGAAATTTTTTCTTGTTTAAATGAAAACAATCTTGAAAATAAATGAACTTAAAATAGGCGTAACTAGTACAATCATCGAATTAATTATGGCATCTAAAATTAAACTTTTGTTTAAATATTAATATTCAGAGAAGAATGAAGAAGGAAACAAAGAGGAATTGTTACCTGTGGTAAAAACATGAATAACCATTCTTAGACGTGTAATTACCTAAGTCTGATGAAGGCGTCTCAATAATAATCACATTAACGGTGCCTTTCCTCATGCTCTTGATTGCATGTGAGAAGTGATATCATAATAAATATGATTCAAACGAATGTTCCTTTTTCATTTATATATATATATATATATATATATATATATATATATATATATTTTTTTTTTTTTTTTTTTTTCCCCTCCTAGTATTTTTTTAAATCTCCGCTGTTAAATGATTTTTCCAGTCTTAAAATCAAGCAGTATGAATGAAGACAAAATGATGATTAATTTCTATCAGAATGAAATAAATATCCGGAGTCTCACTTGTCTGAAAGTTACGTTTATATTCATGTAGATCTTGGGTAGTTTACAAAGAGGGTAGCGTATAACTGTTTTCATCTCCTAAGGAAATATGATTTTCTTGGTATCATTTGTTTAGTAGTGTTGCACTTTCCTCGTTGGTATGCCTTTGACTATTTAAAATTACTCTACTTTTCATTTTTTTAAACCTTTTTGGTCCTATCAAAATAGTGTTTTACACACCTGTCCCGTGTCATGTGAATGTTCAGAGTGTTCTGGCCATGCTCCTTGACCATACCTATAAGGACTGGTATATAATACATTAAGTTACGTCCCGCTCTGGTTTCGAAATCGTCCCGTCTTTGGTGAATCTGACTGAATATAAACCAAAGTAAATTTTTTAATTAAAAAAAAAGTATGTTGCAATTATTTTATACAAAAGGTTTCCTTTTCGATTGAATGAAGGCATCAACTTTTCGAAGCTTCTCACGTCTTTATTTTGTTAAAAATTCCAATGACATTCAAACGCTCTCCACTGCGTCCCACTTTATATTTTTTACGGTCAAATTAATCATGATACAGATCTTGACCGAGTAGAACTACAAAATAGCTCTTTAACTGAACTCTTTTACCTGATTCTTCCTTTCTATAGTATACATCATCATAAAATTCTATTCTATCTGCGGTTGAACGTTTATTCATGTTTCTTGGCAATTACGTGAGAGTCACCCCCCCTCTCTCTCTCTCTCTCTCTCTCTCTCTCTCTCTCTCTCTCTCTCTCTCTCTCTCTCTCTCTCTTTCCATTGCTCTTTCACCTTCATCTTTCCTCAGACTTGTCTCCAGATTCCACTTGAAGTCCGCCATATCTTTCGAACTCGCCTCTCCGTTACCACTAGCGTAACGGTAACTTTCGAAGTATTTGTTCGTAACTTACTATCCGAGGAAGACCCACATGCTATATGTTACTGTGGTAGAGATGGCAGACGGTTCAGACACGAACCAGATCCCCAGACAACAGCCCGAGCCTGCCCAGCAGCTCACAATCTCACACATTAGTTTACATACCTGGCCCCGCCAGCTCACTCGCCTGTCATGTAACGCTAGAGTATGCGCATACAGTACTCACAAAGTACTCACGCTGACATCCTTCACCTGCTGCTCCCAGGAGAGGCTGGTGTGGGAAAAGACTTCACGGGCCTTAATCACGGCCTAAGGTGCAGTCTTTTCTTTTTTTTTTTTATTTTCATCCTGTGTTTATAGGTTGTTAAAACTACCTCTTACGAAAATAGGCGGCTATGGAAGAGGGAGAGAGAGAGAGAGAGAGAGAGAGAGAGAGAGAGAGAGAGAGAGAGAGAGGGGAGGGGGGGGGGTGTAGAAAATTTTGTTGGTGTAACATTGCTTCGCAAAAAATATCCAGATAATGTCCGTAATAAACTGGCATTTGAAAAAGCCCAATGAACCTAAAAAAAAAAAAATATCCCCCCCCCCCCCCAGAATATACTGTGCATTGTTATGGCAATTTCTTCTCTGAGAATCGACTTATCTCTGCAAGAAGTAGAGATAAAAAAAAGTCGTATGGTCGTATGGGAAGAAAACAGTTCTGTGTGTCTTCATCGTTATTATTAAATACAACCTTTTCAACGCATTCGATTAAATTGAAGCATTCCGTTTCACCTAATTTAACTAAAATGTGATTTACATCAAAATGCAAATCAATGGGCGGTGAAAAGATGAAACTATTGCTAACTAGATGGAAACGAAACATCATAGAAGGGGAAATGACGAAAAATGAAAAGAACAAATTAGAAGGGATGAATAGTGAGAAGAGGACCTAGTGCAGAAAGCTAAAGATCTTTAGAGGCAATAGTGGTTGATGGCGTCTTAGTTTTATGTGCTGTTAAAATCCATTGCTTGGTGACTATTTGGCTGACCTCCCATCATAATGTCGCTGCAGTGGGACATTACATTCGTTGGCTCAATACTTGCCATTTTATAGAGAATTGAAACTTTATTTTTATTTATTGGTGGATACATCGAAATATACACATCGAAACAAAATCATATTCATTTATTGCTGGTCTAGGAACAATAGGGTCATATTACGTCATGCTTGTAAAGAGACTAAAAAGACGCATCTAAATCCACAGCAAAGATTTTACAGAAAAACTTTACCTCCGCTGCTTGATTGGTTTTGGTTTCAGTTCTCAGCCGACAGGTGACATTCTCGCTTCTATTGCGATTTCCCCTTCCTTTTTTCTACCTGTCAGCCGTCTAATTATTGAGATTCCTGATTTACTGATCGGCTCCAGTTCCTATAGACTACAGAGGCTCTTATTCTTCTCACTAGAAGGATGGCTCATAGGGAAAACCCGGAGCGCCGCTGGTTGCAAGTTAGAGCATCTGTTCTGGTATCCACAGGGAGACTCTTCGAGGGTTCGATCTCTACACCGCTGGATTATGAGCCTGGGGTCTCAGCTTTATAGTTTCGCCTGTCATATGGGAAGGTTTTTTTAAAATGCAGAAAAAACTTGAGAGCACCTCGCTGTAGACAGGTTATTGGAACAAAACACACGCAAAAAATCCGATTTCTACGACTAAAAATGAATTTTTGAACTATTTCGAGTTGCTGAAAATGTATTCTTTGTTAGCTTACAGTTTTAACTGCTGTAGGTTTCTGGAAGAAATTATTCAAAGCCCAAGTAGGTTATATACAAATGAAAGACCAAAATCATTAAAAATTGAAAGACATGAGCACGGGCTTTCCTTGTCTGTATTCTTTTCGTGCTATCAAAGAGGGTATCTATTTAAAGAGGAAAAAACAATTTTTGGATTTTTTTCTATTAAGGAAACTTAACGAGAACATTGATATTATTTTAATTGCTTCCCTTTCTTGAAAAGATTGCTGCCCAGCCTAGTTCCCAAAAGCCTAGAGAAGACCAGTAGAATACAATTCCCTAAATTATTAAAATAAAACCCCGTGTGTGTTGAGACCAGTGGCAAGGGGCAGCCTGCCCTGTGACTGACCGCTGTCTTATCCTGCCCATGTATCATAACAGAATGTGCACCTGCCTAGTCTGGTGAGCTGGGCTCAGCGGCTCATACATGGTACAGGATGAAGAGCTCAGTTCACGGTGGCCGGAAGTTCACGAGGTTTGGGATGGGGGGAAGTGTGTTTAGGGTAAGGGCGATGGGGCGGTAAACTAGAGAGTGCAAGGGGAAATAAATGAGTGTCAATTGGGCAAAACCAATTATTATATTCTTGTTTGTTTTAATGATTTCATTTTGGATTTTTTACCATTAGGGGTTTTGTTTTTATTTTTCTGGGCCGTTTTGTTTACTTTTTTTTAAATTTTTTTCAATATTTTTTTTTTTTCAGAAGCCGGTCGTCTCTAAATTTGTGGGTATTGATGAGCATAGTAGAATATAGGTTATAGTGAGAGAGAAAGAGAGAGAGAGAGAGAGAGAGAGAAATAGATGGAAATAGAGAGATAGGTAGAAGGAAAAAGAGACTGAGGGAGAGATAAAGAGACACACAGACAGGCATACATACAGAGAGTCAGACAGAGAGACAGAGAGAAAGTAAAGAGAGCGAGAGCGAGAGAGAGAAAGAGAGAGACAGAGAGAGAGAGAGAGAGAGAGAGAGAGAGAGAGAGAGAGAGAGAGAGAGAGAGAGAGAGAGAGAGAACTTACAATTTTGACATTTTATGCGAGATAAAGGGTAGAAACGTAACGCGGCCCTATAGAGACACTTGATGTGAGAGAGCGAGCGAGCGAGCGAGCGACTGAGAGAGAGAGAGAGAGAGAGAGAGAGAGAGAGAGAGAGAGAGAGAGAGAGAGAGAGAGAGAGGTTTTGGTAGAGGTTCAGAGGAAGACAATCACACGGACACAGACTGGAATTCACACAGACAGAAAGCGATAGACACAAAAAGAGTGAGCAAGAGGGAGGGAGAGGGGACAGTGAGAGAGGACCACAGATGCTGGGACAAGGCGAGTGTGACAGAGAGGTAGGGGGAGAGAGAGAGATAAAGGAAGAGAAAGGTGGAGGATATATAACAGAAAAATTGGAGAGAATTAGGGGAAGAGATTATGTGTGAAAAAAAGGAAACCAAGGAAAAAACGGAATTGATTATAGTTGAAACGTTTTTTTATGATAATTAAAGAAAACATACCCTGTACTTGTTAGAACGTAAATTTTTATCTTTATATTGCAGAAAAAATAGAGCTTATTGTTCACAAAGAGATAATTTACTATGTTGCCTGCTTTATTTCTGAAGAAAAAGAAAATTAATGACAGGCAACAAATTGCAATAACTCCTCGAAAAAAAAATAGGCTGCTCAAAAGAAAAAAAAGAACATCATAAAGGGCTACAATTCTCATAGGATTCTCTTCAAGTCTTGAAGATGTAAACCGGAATCTGCTCATTGCTATTTCTGCCTGTATGACGTGACGCTCTAAGTTTGGTATACTTGCACCTCATATGTTACTCCAGGAAAAGTTAAGGTCTTTTCTATAGTTTAACTTTTGATTATTTTAAGCAGGCATGAAACAGAATAAGGGGGAGAGGGAATGAAGTGACCAGACGAGACAGATTGTAGACTTAGAGTGAACAGATTCCCTATCGTGTGTGTTAGCTTTGTTCCCTTAAGTGGACTATCTGAGACTGCTCGCTATCGACAACAGGTGCTTGCTGGTCCTCTGGCCTGTCCACTGGTCAGATATCTGCCTGTAACTGATGAGATGGGAACTGTACCGACCTACTGGGTGATAGCACCAGGGGTCACGGGTGTTCACTCTGCCCACTCCACAAGCTGATTAGCAGCCGATCTCTTGACCTTTACCGTTTCTTTTACTAGCCACTCTATCACGGTACATGGAGAACTTAACACCTGAGGCTGGGAGAACTGCTCTATAACCTGGATCCCAGCAGAGCTTGGTGACTTGGTGACTTGGTGTTAGAATTAAAACCAACTTTGTCCTCCACAAATTGCTAATACTCAGGCAGTGTCTTCCACATCTTCCACAGATGACGTCTGAAAAAGAACTGACAATGCAAACAAAGCGTTGAATTTCACGCATATTACTTTCTGTTCAAAACTGACGAACCTAGTATTTAAATACATGTACTTGTTAGTAAAGAATGCAAGACTTGCTTTCTACAAAAAAAATCTTTTTGTTTTTCTATAATTTGATTCAGCAACGCTTTAATACAGCCCATTAACAATAACTTGACGTCACATCTTTTCCAGCCCCGTTAGGCAATACATGTACATTTATTTAGCTGAAAAAGAAAAAAAACGAGCTGAGGTTCATTCACCGAAAAAATACTAAGATTACATGTTCGCATTTTGTTTCTTTAGAATTTAGAATCCATATGATTGACGTCTTTCTGTTTGAGAAGCTGCCGAACATGACCGTTACAAAAGATTTGGTTCTTATTAGAACCGAAAGATTTGAAGAGCATTTTTGGCTTTAGATTGAACAGGTTGCGAATCTTGAGTACTCATCCATCTATCTTGTAGGGTAATCTGAATCACTATCCAGAGTAGTTATATAGAGTTTGAAGGATGACTGGGAGGCAGGTTTGGTTGGTTGATATGTACCACAGGCCCAGTCCACCATGAGAGGTGATGAGTATTTTGCCTGTGAAAACATATTTCGGTTTGTTTGAAAGTAATTTTCCTTACGATTTTACCTCTGTTTGTTTGTATGTCAGTCTGTCTGTCTGTCTGTCTGTCTGTCTGTCTGTCTGTCTGTCTGTCTCTGTCTCTGTCTCTGTCTCTGTCTCTGTCTCTGTCTCTCTCTCTCTCTCTCTCTCTCTCTCTCTCTCTCTCTCTCTCTCTCTCTCTCTCTCTCTCTCTCTCTCTGTGTTCTTTTCCTCCCTTGCAATTTTTCTCTTTAAGGTTCTTGCTATATATCTAAGCGCTTGTCTGTCCGTCTGCCTCTGTCTGTCAGCATATCAGTCAATCAGTCTGTCTGTTTGTCTATCCGTGCCTGTGCTCGTTTCCCTCCTGTCTGCCTTCATGCCTTCCTACCTTCCTTTCCCTACCCATCCTTCTTCTATTTGTCATCATTATAGTGAGCCTCATTTTTTATGAGACATCATAGCAAAGAAAGTCTCTCATGACCTGTTTTTTTTTTTAATTTTTCTGCGTTTTCCTCCTTTTTTCGCCGGGTGTTATCAGCTTACCAGAACCAACCTTCGTATAAAACACACGTCAAAATTAATGGAGGAGAACATACACACATTAACGGGGATTCCCATTTTAAAAATAAACTTTGAAAGCAAAAATGCAGCCACAACAACAACAAAGGGGGAATCAGGGCATAAAAACTGGGAGCCCTGCAGAATTTCCTAGCTGTTTGCATCTCTACTGTAAGTTACGCTTTCCTCATCAAGATGACGTGCTCCGTTACGCTACGAACCTTTCTTCTGATGTTGATGTAACGGAGAGATGGGAACAGACGCTTCTGATAATGATGGTGGTGCTGGTGGTGGCTGAAAATTCACAGGGCGGCACATACAACTGGAAGAAAGGCGAGGGGGGGGGGGGGGGGTAATAGGAATTTAGATGTGAAATCAGTTAAAATATGGGGTTTGAAATGAAGGGAATTTGAGAAAGAGAGACAGAAAGACAGATAGGCAGACAGATAGATATTTAAAAGATAGACAGGTTTAGAGGGAGAGAGAGAGAGAGAGAGAGAGAGAGAGAGAAAGTAAGCGAGAGGAGGGCCTCAAGACAACTAGCAACGTCATGTACTGCAGTCGAGGGGATGAAACAAGGAAGTAAAACCGAAGAAAGATGGTAGAAGCCTTGTAACACAGAATCTTTCAACAACAAAAATACCTCGTGAAAGCACCCCGTGTAGCCTTTATTCTAGTGTCCTCTCTCTGTTTCTCTGTCTGTCTGTCTTTCTCTCTCTCTTTCCCTCTCTCTCTCTCTCTCTCTCTCTCTCTCTCTCTCTCTCTCTCTCTCTCTCTTTCATTTTTCATTTTCATCAATAATTCTTATAATTCTGGTATATTCTGTCTAAAACAAAACTGAAGATAGGTCTTTATAATAGCCTCGTGAACCTGATATGAGTACAACAGTAATTTTATACTTAGCCACAGGCTCGCCTTAGCTTGAAAACTGTAAGTTAAAATCAAACTAAAAAATCATGCCTGTAATGGTGCCTTAATGAGTTTGTTTCAACGTGCTTACCATTGGAAGTTTTAGACGCGTTTTCTCTTCTCTTTGTTGAAAAATTCTTCTCGTAATTATAAAACTAACTTTTGTCAACCAGTTAGAAACAAAGCAATGAGACAAGAATTTACAAAGTGAGAGATGCTGCGTCAGACTGTGCAGCGGCAGATCAGGAGAAAGAAGGATGTCTTAAGCAAACACCATCAGTGTCAGGGCGGAGCAGGAGTCGGGCTAATTAATGCCCTATCATAACCAGGCCCAGGTTAACGGTCACGTGTGAGTCGCTGGGGTGAACTGCAGGAAAAGAGGGGGAGAGGGGGAGGGGGGCTCTCAAGCCAGACGAATACACTGCTCGCTGCTCACGATTGCTGCTTTCAGTTTCACACAGAGTCATCTACTGCAGCAATGGTTCATAGTTCTCTCTCCCTTTTTATAGACTTCTGTCTTTCTTTTGAATATTGCATGTCTGCATGTCTGTTTTTTTATATATTTATTTGTCTGTAAAACTATGTCTTCTGTTGTTTTTTTTTCTTTAAAGAAATTTATAAGTTGAAAATTATATTAGGCATTTTATTTTTTTAGTGGCATATTTTGAAAACCCATTGTAGCCCATTTATTATTAATGATTAGCGACAAACCTTGTATGCTATGGTGTGATGACATCATTGAATCGATAATTATTCAACAAGTCGATGCCAGTTTTTATGCTTCAATGTATTTTCCCCTTCTTCGATTTATTTTCATCATGGATTGAAATGGCTCGTAATGAATGCCGTGAGGAATACTCTTGTGACGAAGTTAGATCCCTTAGACGGGACTAGGGAGTTCACCGTTTACGGTTTTATTATGATGGTTATTTGGAGAAGCTCTCTATGAGAGCAATATAGATAGAAAGCTGGCTGGGTCGGACTGTGGATCAATGTCGAGTCATGCCACTCTATCAGTGATACCGAAACGCCGTCTCTGGAGACTAAGGTGGTTCATCACCAGATGTAACGGTAGGTCTCATTACCTGTGCGTTACGTCGATTGATAGATCTAGACCTCCGTAGAACTTGTTGGACCACATTTACGTTTTGTTTTAACGACAGAAGGCCAAGTTGAATATAAAGATCTGCATTTAAAAGTGGAGCAAAATGTTGAGTTAATAATTAAAGAATGAAGTGATTACGTCCTTTCGGACAATTTCATTCCCTTTGTAAAGGGAGAGAAAGATACAAATATGATCCTTCGTGATGTTAGAGCATTACTAGAGCGATGCTTTGATTAGCGATTATGTTGACCTTAATATCAATATGCTCAAAACAACGAATATTTTGCTTACAGAATATAATAATTATGTTGGGTCGAAATATTTAGATCTATTTTGTTCAAGAAAGCTAGCAACGAACCTCAGAACAAATCATTTAACAGCTCTGGCTTCTTTCCACGTGATTCGCAACATTCTCTGCTCACTGCTTAAATGTATTTCTAGTGACACAATCATCGCATGTAATAGACATCAGATGTTTCAATCTGGTACTCTCGGGGAACCAGCGGATACATTATATCTTTTATTCTAAGATTATCGTCTTCCATATACAGTAGAATCGATAAAAGATACACTTAAAAAAATAACGACTTGATCATCGCAAATAGCTATATCGTATATAACAACCAGACTAATGTGAAATATGGTCGATATTTTTAACATACTACGTGTATCTGTGAGTTTCTCCGATGTTTAAACCAGTGACTTAAAAAGATAAACAAAAAAAGATGTTTGACTGTTGGGATTTGGTTTGTTTGAAAGACATTTTTTTCTGACTCACTAATGGTCATAGTCTTGATGGTCATTTTTTAAAGTTATTTTACCTCATCCAAGTCTGTCATCCCCTTCCCTGACACACACTTACTAATAGAAATACCGAAACAAAGATTCCGCCAGTGACCCTTGTCACCGCTACCATCCCTCCAGCTCAGAAAGCCCCCGTCAGGCGGCAGGCACCTGCTGACCTGATCACAAATCACAGGTCCGAACTGGCCTTCTCCGTCATGCATGGCGCGTGAATTGATTATAGTTCTTGAAGTAAACTGTTGAACGTCATAGGTTAAGTGTGGACATCGTGGCAAATCTTCACAAACAAAATTAGCATTGATTTATTAAACTCGTATCAAGAACATGGCAGACAGTTACATGAAGTATAACAATTAACACTTCAAATGAAATAAAAATAAATGAATAAAATGAAAAAAAAAATTAATACATAAAGTCTTTGTTTGGCTCAGTATGTGGACACATGGAAGTGAGGGTCTGATGCTGCTTAGCTAAAACTGGGCCAAAGTTATTACATGATTTGAAAATGTTATTAAAACGATATGAAAATTTACTTTTGCCATATGGGTAGCACTTGGCCAGTACTATACAAGCCTTTTAAACTTAACGACACTTTTAGTGAAGTTGTTCCGTTATTAGCCGGACGCAAAGGGGATTAGAGAGGATTCGACTTATGCGTCATACCCTTGCAATCTGTGAAATGTTCTTAGTAAGGCGGTTAGTAACTTTATCGATATAGCTCCGCATTTTAAAGCAATTAAGTAAAGGATGAGATGAAGATAGTACATTTGGAACCTAAGGTCAAAGTCTTATCTCTCTCACAATTCACATTACCAGGAACTATCCAGAATACCTAACTTCTCTTTTTAGCGAATACAATAACAATTACTATTGTTTGAGAACGCGCTGGAAAAGACAATGTCCACTGTCATTAACAACGTAACAGTGCGATGGGCATATTATGCTGTTATAGGTTTGACTCTAGAAACAGACTGCAGAAAGTTTTCCTCCCTAAGTGCCCCTTAACATACTGATAAAATCATTCATTTTCTTGATTTTTTTTTTTAATTTTACAGATAAAATTCATTATAGAAGCAGTGTGGCCACAGTAACAGGCATTAATGTACAATGCTTCCTCTACTATAATAGATAGCGCTACTGCCAATTTCGTGTCAGAACTATTATTTTCATTCTTCTCATGTTATTCAAAGTACATATACAAATATACTAAATCGAGACTTTGCTTATTTGAATGCTTTCCTAACAAAGAATCTGCATAGCTACAAAAATCTAATTATTCGGCTTTGATTATGATCTCCATATAATATCCCCATCCTCCTTGGTCGTTAGAATTCCGATCTGGAAGTATCGGAAAGTTTCCTAGAGTCTTGGCATGTTCCAGAACAGGTACATTAAGTTCTGACCTTTAGCACTTGCCAGGTGAGAAGGCCAATGGGCCATCGACTTGCCTCCCCTGGCATCTCCATTACCCTCTAGAATCTAACGGCACACTTAAGGGACAGTGTGGAGTCGGATGATGGGGCCACAATTTTATAGATGCCTGCACCGAGCCAGCCTGTGGCATATTCTATCCATTCCTTGTCACTCGGAGCTATTCTTCATCTACTTGCTCACTGCCAAACCGGCAACGGCCACAGCTTCTCCGCAGACACAGGTCCCATGGGCACTCTCACTCACCAGGGGGCGCGCGCCTCACTAATCACGTGACGCAACGTCTAGCCTCTGCTCAGGTCATTAAGCGTCGATCCGGAGGTAGTGTCAAGTGACGTCAAGCTGCGCTGGGACGATGCGCGCGAGGTCCCTAAGGAGCTCTGTATGGGAGCGGTGTATCATAGCGATGGGGAGGGAAGAAGCTGTCGATCATGATGCTGTTGCTGCTTGCCGGCTACATGATGATGGTGTCGATGATGGCGGTGTTGATAGCTCTGTGAAGGAGATCTGCGGACAAGGAGACGGAGGCGTTGCTTCTCAATCTTTATGTGTGAAGATGGAACTTGGGGTGTCGGTGTCAAGCCGGGAACACGCCATTAGTTCGTCTCAGGGTGAGCTGGGCGCACTCAAAGCTTAGTGAGCCGATGAAACTGACCAAACTTTATTGTACGGGAGGCGTATAAAGAGATTAAATCTTGAGTAAATATGTTTAAAAATACGATTTTTACACCGGTGTCATAATTTTAGTAATCCAAATTCGAGAAAAAATTTAACCAGATCAAAAAGAAAAGAAAAACAACTTTGTCTCGTCTAAGATCTTTGAAGAGGTAAACTCAAACCAGAGAATATCAACAAGCTAATTAAACAGCCCAGGTCTATTTCAAAAGTTCACACCGAAAGACTAAAATGGAAAGTTCATAACTGCAAAACTTTGTTTGATTTTTTTTTTTTTTTGGTGCATCTTAGATTTGAAGCGATCTAGTTTCAGCGTAAATTTCTGAGAATTCACCAACTCACTGGCTCACAATTCTTTAACTTTTATTTTTTTTCTATCTTTTTCACTCCTTTGCCCTTCTTCCCTTTCTATTATCTTGCTTTAACATTTTCCTTCTTGTCCTTTACAAAACAGGAAGTATTTTTTTTTTCTTTCTCTCGTAGAATTTAAAAAAAAATCATTTTTGTGATTTAATTAAAAAAAAAGTCCGGAATAATCATTTAGATCATGCTCATTTTATTTGTTTTCTTAACTTTCTATTGCTTTACTTTTAGTCTTGGAAGTCAAGCAAGTGAAACTAGATTGAGGCTATAAGAGAGGACAATTGAGAAGAGAGGTTTCATCCTTGTTTGTTCCTTTATCTATAGCACTTTGATGCTTCAACTTTTCAAACTATGATATGGCATCATCATTTTCAGGCGAAGACAACCGGCAATTAAAAAAAATTAAAAACGACTCTGTGATCATACCAACCTCCCTCTCCCTACCTCTCCCTCTCTTGCAGCGTGTGTCACGGGATGTGGGGCGGTGGCAGCCCGGCGGTTCCAAGCCCTCCAGTACGACCAGCACCGCCCAGCAGAGCATCACCTGGCCACCCCCACAGCTATGGCAGCCCACCTGGTCCAGCAACATGGCGGACAGGACAACAGCACCAGCAACACCAACGAAGACTGTAAGACAGAAGGTGACCTCCAGCACAGCAGTCCAGGACTGGAGACCTCCAACACCGTCTCAGGAAGGGGAGGAAGTCCTGATGGTGCTCTAGGGGGAGACAAAAACTGTGTCGGAGATAGTTCTGAGAGTGGACGAGCCACCGGGGGACCCAAACCGGAACCTGCCGTGCCGAATGAACCGCTGCACTATAAGCTGCTCCATGTCGAGTGTAAGCTGGAGATGAAGGCCTTGTGGGACAGGTTCGATAGTCTCGGCACAGAAATGATCGTCACAAAGCTCGGCAGGTCAGTGCTAGAAACTTCTCTCACTTTTCATGTAGAAAACGAAGTGGATTTGACGTTAGCACAACTTTTCGTTCTTCTCCGTATGTTTTTTTTTTCGTGACTTTTTTTTTCTCAATTTCCTCGCTTCTCTTTTGCCATTCTTTTGTAAGTAGATGCTGCTCCTTTGCATGCGCTTGTTGCCTGATTGTTTTTTTTTTTTGTTTGCTTTTTTGTTTGTTTGTTTGTTTTATTTTATTTTAAGAAAGACGAACGATATGACATTTATAAAAGTTAACGGTCGTTTGGAGTGCGATCACCATGGTTACGTGGTGGGTTCAAGAAGTCCTTGGTTTCAGTAGGAAGAAATTATAATAGTAATGAAATTTTCTCATTCGTCAGAACATTTCTTTGAGTCGCAAGATGTAAATTTTTGAGAATATGAGACAGCAAAAAGACACTTGTTAGCTCTTTTAATGACACAAAATAAACAATCGTTTGTTTTTCTCGGCTAAATCTGCGTCATGGAGCTCGGTTATTAACTTTTTTTTATAGCTGCAAGGAAACTTCCCTCAAGGAAATGTTCCAAGCTTATATAGTTGCGAATGTCCTCGAAATAATTCTGCGACTTGGTGAGAAGATTAAAAATTGGATGAAGATCGTGAAGGGCGCCTACCTTAAGTGAAAACTAAAGATATTGTTACCATAGTGAAAAAATTGGTACAACAAGATCGCTGCATAATTGTCAAACAGTTCTCAAGTAAACTGGAATCAGTGTACAGCCAATTGAACTGATTAACCATGATCATTTCAACATGAAGAATGTTTCTGCAGAGGGTTGAGTCCTGCCAAATTCTTCTTTGAATGGAGGCCAATGACACACATTTCTTTAAAAACATGGATTTATCAATATTGATGGTAAACGAAAAATCTAATTCATGCAATAGAACACTCCTTTTCCTTCACGAAAGAAGGCAATGGTGAGCCGATCAAGTGGAAAGATCATGTTGTGTTTCTGGGATTTTGAAGGTACCGTTATAACTATTTAAAAAATGAAAAACCTGTCACAGGAGACTACTGCTCGGCGAACTGGTGAGAAAAACGCATGAAAAACTCGGGGCCTTCCTACCGCAATACATTGCTCTGTGAGAACAGGGCAAGAAGCAGCTCAGACAGCGTTGAAATCCTGCCACACCTAGTTTATTTACCAGACTTATTCCCCCCTCAGACCTCCTGTTACCTAATCTAAAAAATCGACCCTATATTTATGGATCTTTTAAGTAAAAGAACTAATAATAGAACTATTCATAAGTCTATCTAATACAGCCTCAGTCCAGGTAAATTGACACCATGGCTCACATTGTAGAATGGGTTTTCAGCTTGTTTTAATAGAATGTGACGACAAGGTGAATATGAAAATTAGAGCACTTGCTCCCAAAAATTGGAAACAAGAAAAAATCTGCAGCAAAGAAAAGAATATAAACATCGTATTAATAGCTTATATTGAACCCAGCCATCAAAAATAACGTTCAACCTTAATCTCGCTACCGGTGTGATAGAGACTGAGTGCAAAAATTTATCTATTGTGTTTGTTGCATGCACAAAACATCTTGACAACTGCTCTATAATCATTCTTTCACTGTGAGTTCACAAGTAAAAGAACATTTTGTTTTAAATGGGTGCGGGTAAAATGGCTTTGGGCGTGGGTATACTATAGATTTGGATGGACAGCTGTAATTTATGACGGCAATATTTTTATCAGTCAAAAGCTGTGTGTTCTCCATGGGGATCGGGAGGGTGCCTGCTGCGTTGGAGATATTTATGGGACGATTGCAAGATAATTCTATAACCTGCTTTTATTATCCTTGATATATTGTATTTCAGTATTGGAAAAATTTCTACCTCCCTCCCTCTCTCTCTCTCTCTCTCTCTCTCTCTCTCTCTCTCTCTCTCTCTCTCTCTCTCTCTCTCTCTCTCTCTCTCTCTCTCTCTCTTTATCTATACAATCGACTAAATTTTAAATAAGCATTTGTATATTTCACGGCTACTCCATCCCCAACCAAGCTCTACCCATAAAACCCACAACTAAACTTAGGAGCGACCATGGCACGATCAGATAGTTGGCTGTACTCGTCGACCATCTGACGTTGAGACAGAGTTATCGCACAATTAAAATGTCGTAACTTAAGCAGAGTAGTACAGAAGACTCAACACTGCCACAGACTAGAATCTAGATCTAGTACAGAACAATCAACACCACCGTGTGAAAAACGATTTCTTAGTTGTCTGCAGCCATTTATTAAGTTCTACCTCTGGGGGTTTTGTTTGTTTGGTTTTTTTTCTCCTTTTTTTTTTTTTGTAACAGTATGGGTGTTAAGATTTTCAATGTACAGCTCACTTACATTTAATAGGTCTACTAGCTCACATCTTTTCCGGAAGATTAAGAATTATTCATCTGGTACATTACTTTTGGAATTTTTCTTTTTCGTTTTTTTTCCCTTACACATATTGTAATTATTGGCTCGGTATGGAAAAGACCTGAAGTCGTAAAATGGTACAAACAGCTTCAAGAAACTTTTTATCCTTAAATTTTAGACTTATTCAGGATTGCAATTCATATCTTTTTTTTCTTCTCATTTTCTGAAAAGCTCTTGAAACATTTTGTTTTGTTTTGTTTTTTATTATTTTTTTTTTAACAGATTAGTCTTATTTCGACGATGTGCCATGATTTATCAACAGATCAATGAATCAAAAAAAATTAAGTGAATCATTTTTTTAAAACTTTCTATTACATTTTTCTGCTCTTGTTAATTTTGCTAGCGCTCAATTAGGGATTTGGATTGGCATAATAGGTTTATCAAAATTAATGTCCCTTTTTATTTCATAATGCATTTCATACAAAGACTAAAAACATTAATTCCTCTAATTATTGAGGAAGATTAAGGATTTCCTTATGTAAACATTGTAGAACTTTGAGTGTTCGATGGTTACAGATAGGATACGAATCAGCAAATATCGAGCTGTTTGTCGGGGTTTTTTTAATTTTTTTTTTTTTTTTTTTTTTTGGGGGGGGGGGGGGGTGGGGGGAAGAGAGAGTGTGTGTGTGTTGAACTGAAACAGCTCAACGCCTGCGGTAAAGTGCAGCGACAGATGAAATATTTGGCAGTAAATCACACTTTGCAACAGGTGAGCGGAGTACAGGTGACACAGAGAAGGGGGAGGGCGTCACACATAACTATTATCCCCAACAACTTTCTGCGGTCTCTACCCGTGAAAATAAGAAAATCTCAAGACATGTGAAGTAAAAAAACCCAAAAACAATGTGTACTTGCATGAGTTTAGTGCTATTAATAGCTCTAGAAAGTTCGGTAGTTAGAGTGATGAACTGAGGAAAACGATGTTATTGTTATTGTGTTCGAAAGTAGCAGTTCTTTCTGTTTAAACTGACTGAGACATTCATAATCTACTTTTGCTCTTCTTAATCTTTCATACCCGTGGACATTTGCGAAAAGCGATAAAAAACTTCGTCACAGGACTGGTATACTAGAATGACTTTACATCTAGAAGAATGGTTTACATCTTCTGTTGTTTTTTTTAAACAAAGTAACGAAATTTAAAACAACAAAAAAGACAAAACAGTTATTGTGTAAGAGCTTTGAACAGCTTTACTAAATGCTTAACAGCTTAGTTAGTGTTTTCCAGAAAAACGAACTTGGCAGCATTTTACCTCAAGTATAAAAAAGACCAAAACATAGAGCCGCGGCTGGATGAAGGAACAGCACGTTTAATAAAAACAAAATGTTTAGAAACATGTTAAATAAAAACTGATAATAGAAATGCACTGGTTATTTTGCAAAAACCACGATAACTTTATTAGAGTAAGGACAGATAAGCAGGTCACACAAAAACAACAAGATTTATGGGACTTGGTGCAGGTGTGTCATAAAGATAGTTCATGGCCAGTCCAAAATCTTTTTCAGAGTTGAAAGATAATATGTCTAGATTTGAAATCTTAATGATTCAGGTGGGATAACTCCTGTGGGGTTTTACGACGCAATGAGAGATAATAAATGTTCATATAAACGAAACTGAAGAGGATATTAAAATTCATAACCGCTTGATATAACCGGTTTTTTTTTAGTGAGTGGGAAGATTGGAGTACACAACAGTGTTCAGAAAAGTGGTTTTATTTTCCACGAAACGAGATGATGCATATCAAGATATGATGTAAACTATGACGTCTTACGAGTGAGCGGGAAGGGAGGCAACTGTGCATGCATGTCGGTACAAATTAAGGTTCCTTGACAAAATACAGTAAAAGTTAGTTATTAGATGTCGAGAAAAAGAGCAAAACCTTTTGTTTATTTTTTTTCTTAGATTTTGTATTTTGTCATCATTTAAATCGGTGTAAAAGAATCTTAATGAAGACAGCTAGTGTAACAGAAATTTTTTTTTTTTAATTTTTTTTTTTAAATTCTCATAAAGACTACACAATGAAACCTTCAAAAATTAATATAGCGCGTTATGTGATGAAATCCTTCATAATAATGTTATTAAGAAGATAAAGCAACCTTCATAATCCTGTCTTTAGATAGACAGACTGACAGACAATGGGTGGGTGGAGGGATGTAGATGGATAAATAGAACGAAAAACGAATAGACTAGATCTGATACTCGGAGTGATGGACATTGGAGCTAAACTGATCTCAACAAGATTTCCGTAAAAATTGAAAATCTCAATTAAAGTGTACACAAAAACATAAACGAGCATAAAAAGTGTATATCAAATTCAAACCTACAGCTCTAATAACAATAACTACATGTTCAATTTATAAACATAGGCGAATACTCAAAATCTTACGTGGAAAATGTTTGGCCTTGTATTTAACAGAAAATGTTTTAACTAAACTTAACCTCCACAGCGTTTACACGTTTTCGTCTTCTGTTATTTGGAAATTGTCATAGGACAACTTTAAAAGTTTAGAAATATTAATAACTTTTTTTTTTTTAATTTATATGTTGTTGTTTTTTTAATTTTATAATTTTGTTTGTTATTCAAGACAGTCTTCCGTGAAAAAATGTACTCCCCGAAATATCTTGGGAAGATCATAGCTATAATCTATATTTAGATTCGACAAAACAGTTGAAGATTGGTTGCGTGGTACATTTTGCATTGCAGTGTATTTTTTTTTATGTCAGAGACATATGAACACGATAATTTTTTATGACATGAAATATGTGAGATTGTTTTCCATAAAAAAATAAAGGCAAAAAAAATTAAATATTGATAAAGAATCGACACGAGGAAAAGACCAAGAGATGGAGAGAGCTGAGGCGGGTGAGAGAGGGAGAGATAGATAGATAGATAAATAGAGAGAGTGAGTGAAAGAAAGGGAGGGGACAGGGAGAGATAGATGGGAGAAGGGCAGAGAGTGTGAGAAACAAAGACAGATAAATAATGTATACTTGACTAGAAGATAAATAATGTATACTTGACTAGACTGAGAAAGAAAGGAAAGGTATGAGAAAATAGGCCGAGTGAGTTGGAAGAAGTTTGAAACGTTGAAACGTTGAGAGAGTGACAAAATGTGTGACTGAGGAGAGAAAGAGAGGAACAATACGAGAGAAAAAGACATGGATAGAGAGAGAAAAAGAGAGAGAGAGAGAGAGAGAGAGAGAGAGAGAGAGAGAGAGAGAGAGAGAGAGAGAAAGGGGGGATTATCAAAAGGGATTCCAAAATTTTCTTTCGTCTTACTAAAGTCAGGATTAACTATTCCTGAATTGCCCGATATAACAGATCAGGGACCAGTTGAGTTCAAATTGCTAAATGGTTAATGAAGAGTTATTCACCAAGGAGCAAAATGTGTCCAGCTTCATTCCTTCCATTGAGATGATATTTTTTTTTCTTAGTAATATCTGTAACTTCATGTACGTATATACTCTCTGGTAATATTAACTTGCTCGGGCAATGATGGATCTGAATAGAGGACTGCTTTATCTAGGGTCGCCTACAATTGCTAGCAGACGAAAAACCATCACACAGAATAATCTGGGCGTTGCCTGGCCATTGCCCATTTTCTTTTTCTTACACTTAACACCGGAAGGACTCGGTGAAGCTAGTCCAGACTTTATTAGTGTACGGTCTGTGAAGCTAGTCCAGACTTTACTAGTGTACGGTCTATACCAGTATAACCCAGCCGTTATTATCCTGGAGAGTCTACTTGAAGGGTCCTCTCTTCACCAGGAAAGGTCGACAGACACAGGGCTTTGTTTGCACAACCAGTCCAATAATAGATGGAACTGCAGCCGAGAGCGCTGGGACAGACAGACACGGTGAAGGAGTAAATGGGCTAACGTCGGACATTTTGACAGCGGCAAAACATTCTCGGCTGACACCGGAAAGGGATATTGTGCAGTGCGGGGCAAAGGTCGAGAGGGAATGAGTCGAAGATCTCAATAGAGGAGCTAAAAGGGTCCAATGTCGCACCACCGATTTGAGATAACAAAATTATCATTGTTTTTTTCTTTCCACTAGTAGAATTACCTTTTGTTCGCAATCGATCAGGTTGGCGCCATATATCGTTTGGGATTCAATTTAAAAACAACAACAACAACAACAAAAAAAACAAAAAAAAACAGCAAGAATAATTATAGTTCGAAGTCCGGCCAATGAATTGTTCACATCACAAAATCACTTCTCTTTCTAAAAACTGCTAGGAGAGGTATATATAGTCCACGACTTATAGTGAGTTAATTCTCACGTGAATCCAACGCTTTCACTAATAGTTCTGCTAATCTCTTCTTTAGGTTTGTCTCAGCTCAACCCAGACTGTTCTAGAGCACTGGCGCTAAACTCAGGTCGAGGGACACGCCGATTGAATGCAAATATAGAAAATAAAGGTAGGGATAGCTCATGCCGATCGTAATTTTCATTTTTCTCTTTTTCATTTTTCCTTTTTGAAGAGTTGTGGTTCTAGATAGATTGACTTCTGTCATGTCCTGAAGTGCTGTGATTCAGGTGATACTGTGTCTCGATTGGTTTCTAGCTTAGCGTATCTTGTTGCCTGCCCGTGGCGCACAGCTGCAATATTTCTAAAGCCATGGCGCGATCAGTCAAACTTTTCATACGCTACATTTTTACCCAAACATCTTTTCCATAAAGTTAGAAGTTGATAACTGTAGGCTTTTGTTGTTGTTGTTGTTGTTGTTTTAAAAAATACAGATATGAATATTTTTTACTTGTTAGCAGTTCGCTTATCTTTAACATGAGTTAAAAAGACTTTCTTCCTACTCTTTTTTTGTTTGTTGGTTAATTAATTTGTTTCTCTGTCAAATTTTCATTCCTTTTTAACTTTAGCAAACGCTAGAGTCATGTCCGTCGAATTTTTCTCTGGTTTCATAACTGCGGTGAATTATGGGACTCATACTCAGCGCCAGAACTCTCGCCACATCTTGTTTTTAGTGTAAACATCATTGTGTCAAGCAAGCCGATTCCCATTGTTTTAAGCAATGGTGGGTCCGGTCTATCTGACGCCACTATTTGTGTATGGTATACTTGGAGGTGACACAGCGTCATTTTGTAATTGTTTTATTGGTTGTTGTTGTTCTTAGAGGACTGGGACCCAGCCAAGACCTACACAAACATACCGCAGAGGTTCGGAGGTTTCGATTTGGGAACGGTGTGTGAAATGTTTGACCTCTAGATGAAGTAAATGTCATGATATTACCTCGTTTATCTATTGGACATTTCTCAAAGACAAAGAAAGAGAGACAGTTAGACAGACAAACAGAGCAGATAAACACAGCAGACAGAGACAGAGAAAGAGGAAGAGCAGTGATGCAGAGACATAGACATAAAAGAAGATACAAGTGCGAGTGAAAGAAAATGTGGGTCATGGAAAGAAATGCGGACAGAGAAATTAATTTGTAAATGTGTTGAAGAAGTGAAAAGATGGGCTGGAAAAAAGGATAAGAAAAGAAACGCAAGAGATAAGAAGAGAGAGAGAGAGAGAGAGAGAGAGAGAGAGAGAGAGAGAGAGAGAGAGAGAGATGAAAAAAGAGAGTCAGATAGACATAGAGTTAGACAGAAATACAGACAGACAAATAAACTTACTCACAGTTGTACTTTTAAGTACCCAATACAAATTTATTCATCCTCTCCTCCTACTCCTCCTCCTCCTCCTCCTCCTCCTCCTCCTCCTCCTTCTTCTTCTTCTTCTTCTTCTTCTTCTTCTTCTTCTTCTTCTTCTTCTTCTTCTTCTTCTTCTTCTTCTTCTTCTTCTTCTTCTTCTTCTTCTTCTTCTTCTTCTTCTTCTTCTTCTTCTTCTTCTCCTCCTCTTTCTTTTCCTCCTCCTCCTTCTGCCTCAGATGGCGATCTTGGTCGCATGAATGCAGTCTGCTGTCTAGTGGAGATCATGAACACAGCATCCCTGCAAGAAGAAACATCGCACTCATGCTGCAGCATCCAAGGCGCATGGGTGTGTCTCATACGGAAACTGCAAAATGCATGGATCAAACACACAAAACAACTTTCCCAATAGTCTTCTAAAACATTAAAGGTCATCCTTCTTTGACCTTCCGGCGGAAGTTCAAGTAAACCACATTGCACGGAAGGAGAAGTGTGATTCTGTAACACCAAAATCTAGAAAGAATGCGTAATCCAAAGATTGATGTACAATGCACTTGACACACTGTCACCACAGAACAACAGAGTTGGAGAACGATGCTGTAGCGTAGCACTAGCACCCTGTAACTGCGACATGTTGCTACTTACGGCAGGCTTGGTCAACACGTGTTTTGGTTCAACCAGTTTCACGTATGGAAAGGATGAGAGATTTAAACTGATCCCAAGCCGGCCCATTGATCGGGTAGAGGTACAGAAGCGGCAAGGTCCATTATGACCTTCTAGAGGTCAAGAGATATGTAATTGTTCGGCCATGCCGTTTGAAAAGAAGTGGATAAATCTTTTCATTTGGACATTAGTATATCATAGGTATAAATAGCTCTGCTGTGTTGATACTATTTTTTCAAGCTTGCCACCAACGGCTGCAATATAAATTTAAGCTCTGTTTACTATTAGGCTTTGTCTTGAGAAGACATTTTGAAAGCTCTTCTCAAGACTTTCTTGCATGCTTTACTTCTATTTCTGGGTTCTTTTTTTTTTTTCAAAAGGTTTTTAGACCTTAGTCTTCTCAATCATCGTGATGGTTTTACCCGTCTAATACCCTGCCGTGTTGCCCCTGGGCTGACATGGTATTTCAAGTTAGTGACTAGGGTCAATACGACTTCCTTGTGGTATGTTTGTCTGGTGCAGCCAATGGACTGTCCTACTATCAAGTTAGTGGTCGAACCCTTGCAGAGATGAAAATACTGTCAGTGTACAGAAATAGGATGCTTTGCCCATCAGCTACTCCCTAGGTTGGAGGTCCCAAAGAGTCTGTCTGAGAAACTTGGCAATGCGATTCAAGCACTATAAAGGATTATAGAAACAGCTTACAAAAATGAAATGTTTGAAACCCAAGCACTGCTTGATAGACCAGCGAGATTGAAGAAAAAAATAAACTTGTCAGGTTGGTCTATTTGCAAGGAATGTTAGTCCCAATGCTACTATGACTCTTGCGTTGTTTTAATTGATTTCTTCTTTATCATGTATTTTCTGTTTTCTTTTGGCACGGTCCAAGCCTCGCATCTGTCGGATCTGTGGTCCATTGGTTGATTCAGAGATGACATCTTTAAGCTCAGGTAGTTTGGTAGGGGCGAGACGGTGAGAAAGGCGAAAGACAGGTAAACAAGTTCCATGTAGCTAGTCAAGGTCAAGAACAGAGTGGCCTTAGAGACTCGAATAGGGTTGGATAGGTACACAGATAAATCAATAGATAACTATGAACAGATAGATAGACATAGATAGAGAGATAGATTAGAAGATATAAAAGATAGACAGTTTGTTGAAGGCGATCTTACCTTACCAGTCTTCATGTGACACGTGAAACTCAAGTTAGGTAGATAGAAGAACGTGCAGATGAATAGCACAGACAGGTTAGTATAAAACAGGACAGAAAAAAGGGGCGAATGAGAAAAGAAAAACATCAAAAGTGAAACTAAAAAAAATGAATTAGAAATAGAACTGAAGATTAGAACTAAAAGCATTATTTCAGTTCTATATAAGACATCAGTCGGTCATAGTAAACATCTGACGGATGACATTAGTATGATAACTTATAGTGTTGAAGTAGATTTCTTTGTTTTACGGCTTGCGTGATATTTTATTACCTTTTTTTTTGGTTGTGTGTATGTGTGTGTGTAAAGGGAGGAGGGGGCTAGACCCAGCCGCGCCCTTCTGGCTGCTTAATTCTCAGAGGTATTATTAAATGATTGTCTTGGCGTTGTTTCTACAGACCGCGCACTGTGCCACTGTCTCTGCCTGGTCTTCATTTCCCCCAGTTGATGACCTTTTAATGGCGGAGTCACGGCCCGCGGCGGCACGAGAGAGGCAGGGGAAGTTACTCTTTTTGCAACTGACACTGCAAACGACACTACTGCCTCGGTGTTTGCGCCTGTGCCTGAGCTTGTATTTTTAGCTTGCGTGGAATGTATAGGAGCAAGTTGTTAAACTTTTCCACAGTTCTTATTGCATAGACCGCAAAAACCAATTCTTAAACAAAATCTCGTGAACGTAGTTTAGTCTTCAACGTGACCCAAGGCAAGGAAAAGTCACCAGTGTATTGTGTGAGCATCTATGTGTATGAGTGTTGCGCCATAACGCATTGAGCACCCGTCCTGAAAGAAGGCAAGCTTCTCAGTTGTGTAATGTTTTCTCCACTGTTTACACAAGCCAGGCTGATTCTAGGCCAGGCGTGACCATAACAGTTTTAGGAAAGGGAGGGAGAAAATCAAAACAGTCTGCGTAAATAATTATTTAAACCTCTTTGAATCCTTTTTTTTTTTTGTTTCCTTTTAAAATCAAAGGATTGTTTCATTTTATTTTTCGTTCTCCGAAAATGTTTTGCCAGAATTTGAAATGGGAGGGAACTAGTTAAGTCTTGTAGTTCTAACTGTTCGTTGCCTTCGGCGTACAATTTACTAAAGCGGAAAGCAATTAAAGAGTTATTTCTCCTTGAAATCTTTACAAAATCTGATGTTTTGACGCTGCAGAGGTATTGAATGTACAAAGTTATTGTGCCTTCTCTTTCCGTATGTTATTTGTTTGTTGTTGTTTTTTTCCTTCTCTTGCTTTGTTTTTTATTTCATTTTGATTTGTTTTCCTTTTTTTGTTCATACTGCATTATTTTTTTTCTTTTAGTTTAGTTATTCATAAAAAAAAACATTGTGAATGTAATGATAGCTGTGTTGGCTCAGATAGGTCCTCCTCTATTGCCGCTGTAGGAAATCGAAAGATGTTACTTAAAATATTGAATACTGAGCAACCTTAGAGATAGATCTCAACTGATTAGGGATTTTTACTTGAAATTATTTTGCAAAGAATGATAAGTTTTACAACTTGGATGGACCAAAATTTGCCACTTAATCAAATATTATTTTGAATTAAATTTCTACTTAGACCGTTATTACACGCACTATTACAATGTGCATCGTAGAAGACCTTTTCAGTCGGCCTCTGGTAAAACTACCAAAGAAAGTAGTGAGTACTCTAGTGACTAGCTGGGATTGGATATGTCAGGCTGTTACAGATGGACTCGCCCGCTGTGTTTACGTTAGCGACAAGGGAGAGAACCCCTAGGAGAAGGGAGATTAATCTTCGTCCTCCCGTGCAGGTGTTAGGGCTTTGCCTGCGAGTTCAGACTAGCGACCAAGTAAGTTATTGGCTGGAAAAGTCCGCTCACTTCCCCAGTACACTATACTCGCTTACTTCCCCTGTTTTCTATACTGAACTTAGGTCAGGCACTCACCTCGCTTTCTCCGATGGTCTCGGATTTTGCGTCTAACGGAAACATTCGAATAATGATATTCAGAGTAAACTTTGACCTAGAGGACGATATTTATATTTGCTGCCGCTATAGGATCACAAGAATGAGATTGTTGAAATATATATTTTATTGTTAAATAATAATATTGCTACTTGCTTTGACAACACTTTCAACAAATGTAGCAACCCCACACTCTATATTCAATACTCATCGTTCGATTGAAGACTTTTTCAGTACTTTATAAAATGAACGCAACACCGTATGAGCAATATTCTGTCGACTAAATTAAATTTAGTAGCAGAAGAGTATGTTTCCTATGGTCAATTCATGCGTATTGCATTCTGTACTCTCAATGTAGTCTATACATTTGTTTTATTGCTGTTGGTATTGTTGTTGTTGCTGTTGTTGTTGTTGTTGTTGTTGTTGTTGTTGTTGTTGATGATGATGATGATGATGATGGTTCCTGTGAACTACAGCTGCTCTTCAACTATTAAGCGATTCTTTAGTCTTTTTAACTTAATTATTTGCTGAACCCGTATGGTGCCGTATTCAGTCATTGTTATATCAAATGTACATTATGTGGCGAACTGGGTAAAGCTCCAAAGTTTTGTTCAAATTTATTTTGAAAAATTAAGGTGACATAACAGATTTGCTCTAGTCGTACCACCTCGTAACCCTGTTCTGTTTCTGTGCTGAAACAAGAATTCAATTGTTGAGCTTCTAAAGAGTGCCATGGCGTATGACGTAGAGATGAAAACAAAATGAAAAAGAATGAAAAGGCTGTAATGATCAAAAAAATAAAAAAAAACCTATCACTTCAACGCCAAAAAAAAAAAAAAAGACAAAGTTGAGAAGCAAAGCCACAATTATACCATGGTTGACTGGAATCCATATCATGTCGAGTGATGGATGGGCACTTTTTTACTCAGCTACAGGCACTCCACTGTAGAGATGAACAACATCAGAAAAAGATACGAAGATGATTAAGTAGAATTTACATCATACGGAAACACCGTCCGTAACTTTGGATGATCAAACACTCTAAAATGAGATTGGTTTTCATTTTTTTTTTTTTTTAAATATTTCATTTTTCATTGTCAGTTGTTAAGTCTTTAATAATTTTACGTTCGCTAAGTTTCGCGGCGAATCTTAAAAGGAGACGGTGGATGTCAACCCAGGGGCAGAGATAGGAACATGGGACTTAACCTTAACCATCAGTACATCGAGTAATTTACATAAGTTTAAAAAGTATTGACAATGTAGGGATACCTTCGGCTGTTGTTAGGTAAGCTGAGCAGTTGTTGTCTGTAACATTATTTATGCACAAGTATATTTTTTTAGTAATCTGTAGGAGGCAACCCAAAATGGGGACCTACTGTGTTTTATCTAGTAAAAGCCTCAAGCTGATTCAGCAAAACACGCGCGTATATCTCAATATGGTGAGCACCTCTGGCAGCTGTCGTCAAGACCCATTTTACCTCGCCTTACTTCCGGTTTTCTGCAATCGGGTTTCCGGTTCCCTTTGTCAGCGACTGTTGACACAGCCTGTCAGCGATAACTTAGAGCCTGTAACCTGACAATATACAGAGTCTGGGGAGGAAATTGCGTCCTTTTCTACATCTTTTCTGATTTTATGTTATTAAGTTTTTTGTATGTATGTTTGCTCTTCCAATTTTTTAAAAGTCGTATTTAAGTTTTTACTGAAACGATTATACAAAGCGATTATAATTTTTAATCGCAAATTAATTCATATCATTATATCGCTTCTTTTTTTGTTTCTTTTTGTTGTTTTTTTTCTTTTTCGTTTTGTTTTATTTTGCTTTGAATATTTTTAGTGAACTTAATCTTTATTCATAATATTAGAATCATTTTGCTTAATAAAACCTCTATGAATCAGGAAAAAATGAGACCAAATCTTTACTGAAGAAAGAAAAGTCATAGCGGTTTTCTTTCATATTCATTTTATCTTTACGTGAAACTAGAAGGGGATTATTTACTAAGAAAAACCGGATTGTTCTCTAACTTTCTGTCGGGCAAGGTATCAGAAATTGAGAATCCGCCTTTCTTCTTGCGTATTAAAAGTTTCGAACCCACATCGAGCTGTCCCTGCCCGCCGCAGAGCAAGCGTTCTGCTTCCCGGAAACTGTTTGGTGTATTTCTCACCTGTGATATGTCTGAAAACCATACAGCGAATAAGATAAGTATTTCAAAACTGCTTCAAACGAGTCTTATGTTGAGTTCCATGGTTATTAATTGGAACATTTTAAGCAAATATTGCCAAATTGCTGGCCAATAGGAATGTTAACATCTAGTACTTTTTTAATGTCTTTTACGACTCCGAGTGTGGTCTTCCTAATTTTAAAAGGAACAATAATTTAGGAAAAGAAAAGGATACCAGATAATCAGAATTTGACGTTAGACAGGAGATGTTTCTGGCTGCGCGATCTTTTTGTACAAAGCACACCTAACCCAATATTAAAGAGATAAACGTAGAATAGAGAAGACAAGTGAAGAAAAATGTTAGAACTTCACTTCAAAGGGGAATGGTCTATTGCCTTTTTATGAAGAAGCTTGGGCAGGGTAGGGGTTAGAGACTAGGCCAAATTTATCTACTATAATAAGAGTGATTATGGTCTCGGTGATCTCCGAATGTTGCCACTTTAATAATGTTTCAAGCACTGAGCTTATATGGACTAAATCTTTCTTGCTTCCATGTTGCATAGCGTGCGCCTCTCATCAACTTATGAAACGATAAATAACGTGGATGGTGAGCTGTGATTGCAGGGTTGCTGCTCATCGTAATCTTGAAGAGTTGTGGGCCAGAGGATGAGGCCTGACAGGCGCTCGTGTCATTGAGGACAACTCCACACTAATATATCTCTCCGCTCGTGTGTGTATGTGTGTGCCTATCTCTCAGTCTTCCTCTTCCTCCCCTATCTCTCTATCTCACTATGATAATCCACCCATGTCGCTTCTATTATATCTCCTTCCCTTTCCATCTCTCTCTTCTCTCTCTCTCTCTCTCTCTCTCTCTCTCTCTCTCTCTCTCTCTCTCTCTCTCTCTCTCTCTCTCTCTCTCTCTCTCTCTCTCTCTCTCTCTTTCTGTGTGTGTGTCTCTCTCAGTGTCTCTCTCTTCTCCCTCTCTCTCTCTATCTATCTATCTCTCTTCTATCTCTAACTTTCTCTCTCTTACTTTCTTACTCTTTTAATGCGTATATCGATCTATCTTTCTCCCTATCCATCTCTCTATGTATATCTCTCTAAATCTATCGATATATCTTTTATATCTATCAGTCCGTTTATTTCTCCAATTCTTTCTAAGTTTCTATTTATTTATTCATCCACCTTTCTATCTCAGTATCTATCTATATACCTATCTACTCTACCAATGTATCGATCTATCTATTTGTGTATCTATCTATCTACCTGCCTGCATATCAATTTATCTATCTATCTGTATGTCTCTCTATCTCTCACATACACTATGTTTCCCTCCCTATCTTACTCCCATAATTACTCACCCTACAAATCAATCTCTAACAGATAAGACAACCATTTCTATATCCTGCTGCGCGGCCTGGCCAATCTCCCTGTTGTCGCCCTGTGAAGAACATGCATTGTTGGAGTAGCACCTCACCTGCCACGAGCTTTATCAATGATGTAAAAAAAAATTCAACGCTCTTAGTGCGTGGATAATCTTTTCTTAAGTGGGTTAAAACGAGCTCAGTCCTCTCTCGCCAACTGTTCTACTCAATCCTAGTGACATTAAAACAAACCAGTCCAAGTATGTGTAAAAACCTGTTCTTCGATGAAAGTTTTTGCGTCACAAAAATTGTATAATTTATTTGATTATTTGATATACACTCGCCAATTACAGGTGATGTCAGACAGGTCTTTTCTGCACCTGGAGCAAGTCCCCTTCGGGCAGGGCGAAACTTAAAAACCTGAGGCCTCAAACTTCCCCACCAATGTTAGAGTGGACCCTGCAAGAAGTGTATGCTTGCACAACATCAACCAGAGCGGACCGTCTAACCGCACAGCCATCGGCCCTCCTAGCAATTATATTTAATCGGTGCGAAAATTTAAAACATAAATTTTGAAATTCAACTGCTGTTTAGCTGTGCGTTAATAAGAGCTTCCAAATTACTGCTGTCTCTGCTTTGAGATAAGCTGTGGTGTAATCAAACATCGCACCGACACTCGCTCCTTCTGATAGCGGTTAATGAGTCCACCTTCCCCTTTGGTGTGTGATAACCGTGTTTCTTTAGAGGAGATAAATCTCAAGATTAACACTCGCAACACTCGATTCCATCTTACAATAAAAGTGCGCCTGTTGCCACATAATGGACTAAAAAAAAAGTTCATGTAAAGATCAAAATGACAGATGGCTTTTGGGTTTTTTCTTCCCACCCAAACACTCTTACTTCCATCTCCAACTCTGTCTTATTTATAATTTTAAAATAAATTTATAAATAATTTTCTCTAAAGGCTAGTTTTACGAAACAAAAGCGTCGGCAAAGTAGAGAAGTACAACTGAAATTTTCTATCGATGCAAGTTATCAGTTTTGGAATCATTGGGAATTACTAGATTATCCTTTGAACTATTTATCATTTTATGTATGTTTGATTTTGAAACAGGTCAGTGCTATCCATTCATAGGTTCCTCCTCTTTTGTAATTTTTTTTTTCAATTTTCATCTTAGCTTCTTTAAGATAAAGAAAAAAGTGAAGCGTATGAAATTTTTATTTTATCTCCAGTCAAAATGGTGTTTGATGTTTGGCAATTTATTTTTCTTTTAATGTAAAAATTCAAAATATAAATGAGCATTTGGCCCGAGAGTTTGATCTTGGCTTCGTCTGCGGATTGATACCCGGGCATGGAGGTGTTATAATTACTTCTGTAGAACATGCGTCACACTAAAAAATAGAAGATCAAACTTACGTTCCACAAACCAGCAAATTTAATGCGCCTAGTAATGTCAGTGACAAGAAAAAAAAATTCTGTTTTTTTTTTCTTTTTCTTTTTTTTTTTTTTTTTTTGGTAAATTTTATCATTGTTATACCCATTACACTAAGAACACTGACAGGTCACTTGACTAAGTGACCCCTTATCCCATTACAAAAGCCTTTGAGGGAGTATTAATAATTAAAGTGTAAAAAATAAAAATTATATGATCATAAATTGTCCACCCTTCTCCTCGCTACCTGTCTATCACTCATTTTGTTACTCCATCTTACTGTATGCTTGTCTTTCTGTATTTATCATTTTCTGTCTCCCTCACTACGTCTCCGCGTCCCCTCCTTCTCCTCCCTCTCATACCTTTATAATCTCCAGTTCACCAAAATCGCGAATTGAACGAAGTCATCGGTTTAAAGGAAAAACACAGTTGATTAGCTATAACCAAGGCCGCTCTAACTACAGGACTGGTCAACCCACCCAAATAAGCAAACCTTTGCTATGAGGGGTTGCAGAAATCCATGTTATTTAACTTTTTGTCCTAGTTAGACCAGAGTCATACTCAAAGAGCAGTTCTGATTTTGTTCCGTCCATTCAACAACAATTTTAAACTGTCCTGAATGTGCGAAATAGGTAAATTTTATAGCTCACTATGACATTAAATGCAAAGGTTTGTTTCCCCTCGGTGGCTTGGCCTGTACTCAGGGAGGCCTCAGCTAGAACCACTCTATCTAATCACAGTGTATAAACTGCTTTAGAAACGCTCTCATTATTTCTTATGTGTTCACTTTACGACCCGGCAGCAGCCGATAAGCTCATTGGTCGAGAGGCCCTGGCCAGTGATAAGGCTTTACACCAGACTAATGGTCTCGACCTCACAAAATGGAAGCGCCGAGGTCAGAGGTCACGAGTACTAGAATAATAATGATCTTTTCATGACCAGAGTGATCGACTGAGCGCTGCTAACAGAGTTTACATTACAGGTTCGAGGTGGCTTTGGCGGAGTAGGATAAAGCATGGTCTAAATGATTGGAAAAAACTAAATCATATTACATTAAATGGAACTGCCAAAATTAAAAACTTAGTCCGTATGAAAACTTGCATGAGTAAGAAAACTCTTTGAAATGGAGTGTATTTATTTCTATTCTAATAGAAGTCAATAGAAACTGAAATGGGCAAAAAGAGCGAATTCCTTCGAAGCAATTCCTGTTTTATCGATGGTGTATTGGAAATTCTATTCTCTCTGACACTCAAAGAACGAAAAATTAAAAGAATGTAAGAGACAGAAACTGAGACAAAGAGACAGAGAGACAGAGACAGAAAGACATACGGACAGAGACAGAGACAGAGACAGAGACAGAGACAGACAGAGAGAGTAAAGAGGGGGGGGGGGAAATAAGAAGAAAAAATACTTATTAAGATATGCATAAATAATTGCTTTCTTCTCCTTATTCTATTTCTTGAGTCTTTTTGTTTTTTTTTTTGTTTTCTTTTTCGTTGTTGTTTTTTTGTTATTTTTTGTTGTTTTTTTTTTCTTTATATAATTTCATTCTCTCTGTATCTCAGAAAAAAAATTGAAAGTGGTAGGAAACAACAGTAATGGAAGAATAATCTATTATTCTAAAATTATATTTTCTCCGCTACCTCCTCCGATTTACAGAGACGAAGTTTACTGAATTTTGATCCGCCACGATCAGTGGCCCACGCGGTTCTCAAAAACAATTAAGGAAGAGTTATGTATGTAGGCTAAAAACTGCTCTTGAAATTTCAAATTATCTTTATTGCAATAAATTCGTCAATTTTTTTTTTTGTCAAATTTTTTAACAAAAATCAAATAACATTTAAAATACTGTTCTCTGCGGTTTACAATTTTCAAAGCGAGTGACGCTTTCTTTAATGGCGTGGGAAAATTGGAATAATTTACAAAACTAAATGAAATTTGACGTAATCTAGCGTAAAGATAAAACATGACGTTCTGTGCAGGAAAGTAGAAGCGATTTAATTGGTCAGTATTTTAAGAGCAACTGCCATTGTGGCCTTGTCTTCTCTTGCGGCAGTTAACGAGTGTATACACCACTTCTGCTTCTTTCTTTCTTTTTTTTTTTTTTGTTTTGTTTTTTGCTACGCGTTTCGTACTTGTATACTGTTTTACAAATAAAATATCAACCACATCCATTAATAGTCAACAAAGATCTGTAATAGCTTTCAAGTTAAACCCGTTTTATTAAGTTGTCACTCTTAATTTGTCTTGCATGAGTTATACAGATTGTGACTAGATTAAGAACAATAATATAAACTTTAGCAAAACTTTACCCAATAAATTTTAAAAAAATCAGGGGCGTGAATCTTTTTTTTTTCTGTAACAATGTTTGAGCAGCTGCACGTTTTTACTTTGTATTGAAGAGCACTTTTTCACCACATAAGGTCGAGCACTGCATTTTGTCTGTAATGGTCATCAGCACCACATTATGGTCTCGGTGGAGAGATCAACTGAAAAGAGGGCTGCTTAAAGATTGAACCCAGATTTAGTTTCCCTTTTTGCTTGATATCTCTCCTTCGTTTAAATAATGTCTTCATAAAAACGTAGGAGAAATTCCAATGTCTCAAGGCTTTATATATTTAAAACTGTTCTATGAGTGGCTCTGGACGAAAGATGTATCTTTCATTGTTGCCAAATTTACTTTCCTTTATTTCAGTAGTCTTCCCCCACCTGTCCCTTGTTGTAAAGTTTGCTTTTTTTTCAGTGCAGTTGTATGGCTCAGGAGGATATTAGTCTGTTATTTTAATGAAGTTTGCATTTCTTCAATGAAGTTGTCTTCCCCACCTGTTCATTTGAACGAGCAATCATGCTTGTATACTATGTATGTAAATAAACGATCACCTTGCTTTACAACGTTAGAGCTGCTAGCATAAGAGATGCCTGACTGATTAATTATTTTCTTGCTTCGTTTCATTTCAAACTTTGTCTCCTTAAAACGTCGCATCGTTCACCTATCAGATTAGAACTAATGCAGATTCGTTTAAATTATTATCATTATTATTATTATTATTATTATTATTATTATTATTATTATTATTATTATTATTATTATTATTATTATTATTATTATTATTATTATTATTATTATTATTATTATTATTATTATTATTATTATTGTTGTTGTTGTTGTTGTTGTTGTTGTTGTTGTTGTTGTTGTTGTTGTTGTTGTTGTTGTTGTTGTTGTTATTATTATTATTATTATTATTAATATTATTGTAAGTAGTAGTAGTAGTAGTAGTAGTAGTAGTAGTAGTAGTAGCAGCAGCAGCAGCAGCAGCAGCAGTAGTAGTAGTAGTAGTAGTAGTAGTAGTAGTAGTAGTAGTAGTAGTAGTAGTAGTAGTAGTAGTAGTAGTAGTAGTAGTAGTAGTAGTAGTAGTAGTAGTAGTAGTAGTAGTAGTAGTAGTAGTAGTAGTAGTAGTAGTAGTAGTAGTAGTAGTAGTAGTAGTAGTAGTAGTAGTAGTAGTAGTTGTAGTAGTAGTAGCAGCAGTAGTAGTAGTAGTTGTAGTAAGGGTGCCTATGTTTCTTTTCTTGCTGCTGAGAACCTGTGATAGCATTCCAGTTAGAGCTGTTTAACTTTTGTGGGTTTTCTTTCTAGCACATTTATTGTCTCTAGATTTTTTTAAAATTCTTCTTCTTTTCTTTACTATATCGCAGGATATATTAAATACATGTAATACCTTATGTTAATATCAAAGTCTGTGTTGATAAATATATAAAAACTTTCTGACGTAAAAGCTAATGCTTTTGGCATAGGCCACTATGCGTCATAAAATTTCTGCCCATTTTTTAGTACTGGCTGAAGAGTTTGCTGAATTGATCTCTGCATTCTATCACCTCGTTGTAATCGTTTGTAAGCAATGTCTGAACCATTTTGTAATGTCCGATAGAGTGACCTTATCATACTAACCGTCCCTTGTGTCCATCTCTCCAGGCGCATGTTCCCAACATTCCAGGTCCGTCTGTTCGGCCTGGACCCCAACTCGGACTACAACGTGCAGATGGACTTCGAGCCTGTGGACGACAAGCGCTATAGATACTCGTTCCCTACCTCCTGCTGGGTGGTGGCTGGGAAGGTGAGCACTGGGCACACAGATATGAGGGAGGTTGACGAGGGAGAGAGAGAGAGAGAGAGAGAGAGAGAGAGAGAGAGAGAGAGAGACAGACAGACAGAGAGAGAGACACAGAGAGAGAGACAGACAGAGAGACAGACAGACAGAGAGAGAGACAGACAGACAGACAGACAGACAGACAGACAGACAGACAGGCAGAGACAGAGACAGAGACAGACAGAGAGAAGGGAGAATGCAGGGTAGTCAAACAATAAGGCTTATATAAAACGTATCCTCCAAAGCTAGTCCTTTTAAATTTGTTTTAAAATGAATATAAGTTATTTTATTCGATTGTACCCGTCAATAGTGGCAACCCTACCATGATGTAATTACGATCATATTAAGTTAACTTAACTTAGGAAAATAAAATATTTATAATTGTTGTTTTTACTTTATGCATTTATGATATATCAGGCGCAACTAAATGGATCCCTCTAAAAGGTTTCAAACGGAAGCTCATATGATTATCAACAGTTATTTTTAGTCTAAAAAAATTAAGTTTTTAAAAGTTTGGACATTAATTAACTCTTTTTAGACAAACCTACACTGTTGTTTTTTGTTTGTTTTGTTTTATTGTTCATGTTGTTTTTGGAGCTGGAAGAAATTATGTTTTAAAAGGAATTTCTGATTTTAAAAAAATAATAAAAAAAAAATCTACTTTAACCACCTGCTTGGTTTGGAAAATACCTTAGTGCTAAAACATCTCAAATTAGACTTTCTTTACACTGACCCTAAACTTCTGAAAGTTTTTATCTGTGAGGAGAATGTTTTATATTTGTTTGTCTTTAAGTTGCATGTCTCTTGATTTCTCCGCCATTTCTTGGTGGCTCAGGCGGACACCCACATGCCCCCGCGAAGACACGTTCATCCCGATTCGCCTGCCAAAGGTCACCAGTGGATGAAGCAAATCATAACTTTCGACAAACTCAAGCTGACCAACAACCTGATGGACATCAACGGCTATGTGAGTAAAATTGGGGGGGGGGGTTCATAGACCGCTTGGTGAACAGTTGAGTTGGTTGGTTCATGAATTCTTTGATTGAGTTAGCGGTTGATTGCTGGATCGATTAGTTGACTAATTTTGCAGTAATTGTTGATTGATTTATGAACTGGCGCTCCTCATGAGCGGCAAAATAATCTCAGTCCTCTGACAGCGGCACATGAGAGATTCAGGATAGTGTTAGGAGGATGAGACCCACACTGTAGTTATTGACAGCGTGGTATGAATTGTCGGATATTACCTTTGGTCAGGGATTAATCTAGCATGAAATACATGCGATTGGTTTTTGTTTGTTTGCTTTTTTATTATATTTATGGTTTCTTTCTGATAGATTGTATCAGACATAAAAACTTGCAAAGGATTTTTTTTTTCGAAAAAAAAAAAACAAAAAAACCGCTTAGTTGGATTTAAATTTGAGCTCCATATTTTGCAGTTAATATAAACTTTTGAAAGAACGAAATTTTCAGCACTCTCTCTCTCTCTCTCTCTCTCTCTCTCTCTCTCTCTCTCTCTCTCTCTCTCTCTCTCTCTCTCTCTCTCTCTCTCTCTCTCTCTCTCTGCCTCTCCTGTTCTCTTCATCATAATTCTTTCTAATCTTTCACTGTTTCTATATCTGTCTCCCACTGTTCTTCCTACTATCCCACATCTCAATGTACAATGCCCCTACTCTGCACAATTCTAGCCCCCCGACCTACCGTGAGAACCACACCTCCCACTCGGCGTTGATAAATTGATAAAAGATTCTAATAAAAATATGACACCAGATACGGATGACAGCCTGCGTAACCCTTGGTTATAAACAATTTCGGAGGAAAACGTTTAGCTCAAACTGCGGAGCTGAACCAGTATGGAGTAATAAATGAGGCGAGCAGACTTCAAACATGGTCGACCTGATGAAAAGTTTACATTACCAGATTACGGGGGCCTCACACACTCAAACAAATTTGCAGCTGGGAAAAAACCCTCAGGTCGTGATACATAAATCAACGCTCAGTAACTAAAACTAGGATCATGTTTGTTGCAATATTTCTTCAAAATCCTCGGTTCACTCGTATACATTGACAATTTCTGGAATTTTTGTTTTGTTTTGTTTTTTGTGTTGAGAAAGACAAGTGTGTGTAGTGCATTCTAAGTCTTCCCGGCAAATTTGTCAGTGGTGTAATCTTTTTCTCTTTTTGCCCGAGATTTAACTCTTTTTTTTTACTTTTTTTTTTTGCCGTCAGCGATATTATACTTAAGTCGAATTCATACACATGATATTTATTATCAAATCCCATATTTCAAAACTTATAAAAATCAGAATCCTATAAAACATAATTTTGCAAAAATTATATTTCAACTCAAAGGCACTCTTTCACATACACACATCCCCCTAACACAGAGAGAGAGAGAGAGAGAGAGAGAGAGAGAGAGAGAGAGAGAGAGAGAGAGAGAGAGAGAGAGAGAGAGAGAGAGAGAGAGAGAGGAGAGAGAGAGACAGACAGACAGACAGACAGACAGACAAACAGACAGACAGACAAACAGACAGACAGACAGACAGAGAAAAGTAAGTATTAAAAAAAACTCAAAAGAGAAAAGAGAATAAAAAAAAAAAGAAAAGTCATCGCAGAGAATTCATTTGACCAGGGTAACATGGCATGTATTGTATGATCAGAGAGGATATAGATACACATATCTGTACCTACCCAGTCATGTATCTATATATCCTATTTGTTCTAATTGACGGGACCGGTGAGATAGTAATAGTTGAGATAACAAAGCCTGAAATCCGACCTCAGGGTATTTATAACCTAACACCAGGAGTAGTGCACCTTTATTTAGGTGCACTACCCCCAAAATTTGAAAACAATCAGAAAGTTATTGTAGCGGTGAGGAACATAATAAGCGAATAAGAACAAAACTTTCAACAGCTTTTCTACGGCCATCAATGGACACGGAACAAGAATCACGCAGGTTTCTTACATCTAAAAAATAAATACTGACTCGAACTTTCTCTCTCTGTCTCTCTCTGTCTGTCTGTCTGTCTGTCTCTCTCTCTCTCTCTCTCTCTCTCTCTCTCTCTCTCTCTCTCTCTCTCTCTCTCTCTCTCTCTCTCTCTCTCTCTCTCTCTCTCTCTCTCTCTCTCCCTCTCTGGTATTTCCAGAGTGGGATGAGCAGTTACAACACACATGATATTAATATCAATCTATCAAAGTTAAAATAAACAAAAGTTGAAATCAAAGCAATCTCGCTTCTTCCAGTTTGAAGCTCCCTGCCCTCCTATTTCCACATGAGGATCCAACTGTGTAGAGCTGTTGATTGCTCTAGCTAAGATAACATGCCAACACTCAACGAGGAGCGAGACCAAATTTATAGAGAACATTGTTGAGCAGAAAGACTTTGTGAAAGAGTAAAACATAAGAACAGAATATGTTGTAAGGGTGCCGAGTCTATTTTACAAATTAGCAGTTTCGGAAATACCTGATTCCTCTGCACCGACACTCTGTAACTGGAATGTAAATGTCATTTCCCGATCTATTTACAAATCCTTCAGTTTATGGCTTTGTGATATTTAACAAAATGTGCGAAGAGGTTGCGAGAGTTTGTAGCTGCCCATGATCTACATAGCGGCCAACCAGTAGATATAATACGTAATTAGTCTGTATTTGGGCTTCCTAGACCGGCCGTATCGGTGCTAAAAAGGACGTATTAGCATCCCGCTAATCAGATGTAAAAATACATGCTTGGTGGACCACTTATAGCTTGCAGCCATGGTGTGCTTGTTAAGGAAATGATAAGAGAAAAGTTTACAATAACTTATAAGTAACAGGTAAGCTTATAAACGTTTCTTAATCTTGTGTTAGAGTCAATATTGATAATTGTACTTAATGGACTACATCATCCACTAGGTTTGCAGTGACTAATTTTATTTATCTCGCTAAAAATCTGTATTTGCCTTTTCAAAAGTTGGCAGCAGCTGCTATGAATCTAATCGAATTCGAATAGTGAGCGTTTCACCAGATCTATAGGTAGACTGAGATTTTATAGAACTACCTGTCAATACACTGGTATCATATGGCATTCACAGCTATTATTAGAGCATTATTTAGAAGGGGGAAAAAGGTTAGATCTTTAAATTTAAAAAAAAAAAAACCTACTCATTTTATTCCAGATGTCACAGAAAGAAAGGTCTTAGCTTCAGAAAGCTGTCAATAATCCTTTTTTCTCTATAGGAAAAAAATAAAGTGAAGTTGTTTGATCAAACGAGCTTGAATTTTCTTTGATAAAGACGTGAGTCACTTATCACGACACTATTTAATGTAACAAATTTCCATGAACTTGTGAAAATTATTTACCTCAAGATTTATCCATTTCTATACACGTGATGACGGAAATAATGTCTTTAACACAGACAAAAGGGATCATCTTATCGGAAAGTGGGGAGGGAGACAATGAGGGAGAGCAAACATGATGTCAATATACAATTGATGATGAGAAGACCGAGGATGACGACATGTTAGCGATAATAATGACGACAAGGAAAAACGAAATGCCTGATGGCTGAAAGAATTTAAAACTTGGATTTTAAAGTTTATTAAAGCGCCAGGAAGTTTAGGAAATGTACCACCGTATTAAATAATACCCTAAAGCCTGATCTATAACCGTCATCAATTTATCGACTCAGAAAAGATAATCATGATATATCGGGCGCGACCTTAATGTTTACGTCATAAGGATACATTCTTGCAACAAGAAAATATCCATGCCCGTAACGACCAGTTAATGATTTTGATATGCTAGTTGGCTAAATTTTGGCTTCATTTTTTTCGTACCTTTCAAAATTTGAAGTTTTAATCATAACTCAAGTTCTTGCGAGAACCTTTGAAGGCGCAGGCAGATGGTTATAGATATAAACCACCTGTTGGCTGAAAAACGCTAAAGTTTATGTGGAAAACATTTTTGTTTGTAAATGATTGTTGTAATGAACCGAGGACAAACTGTGTTTCATTGAAGGGGAAGAGTGCGTATGCGTATCTTTTGAAAGTTTCTCGAAATAATTTTGCTTAATTTTTCCTTATTAATGAAATATATATATATATATATATATATATATATATATATATATATATATATATATATATATATTTATTGAAATTATGTTTTAAAAAGGATATACAAGGACATATGTGTTGTGTCTATGTTCATTTTCTAGCTCTCTTTCTCTCTGTCTATGCCTCTCTTTTTCTTTCTGTCTCCGTTTCTCTGTTTCTCTCCTCTATTTTTTTGTCTCTCCCTCTATATTTCCCATTTCCCACTATCTTTCTCTCTCTCTCTCTCTCTCTCTCTCTCTCTCTCTCTCTCTCTCTCTCTCTCTCTCTCTCTCTTTCCTATATTTCTCTCTCCCTCTTTATTTCTCTCTCTCTCCTCTCTCTCTCTCTCTCACTCTCACTCTCATTCTCACTCTGCGCCTTTCTTCTTTACTCTTTATCTATTCCTATACATACATATCATTGAATACCCCTACGCTGCTAGCATTATACAAATCATTCATCGATTAATCAATCAATTTACATATGTATTGGTAATATTTGTCCTTATCAATTCCTCGACGTTCAGTATTTATTTGTACATCGCTCTGTTCCTTCAGCCATCTATCTATCTATCTATCTATCTATCTATCTATCTATCTATCTATCTATCTATCTATCTATCTACCTATCTATCAATCTATCCATCTATCTATCTATCTATCTATCTATCTACCTATCTATCAATCTATCCATCTATCTATCTATCTATCTATCTATCCATCTACCTATCTATCTATCTATCTATCTATCTATCTATCTATCTATCTATCTATCTATCTATCTATCTATCTATCTATCTATCTATCTATCTATCTATCTACCTATCTATCAATCTATCCATCTATCTATCTATCTATCTACCTATCTATCCATCTATCTACCTATCTATCAATCTATCTATCTATCTATCTATCTACCTATCTATCCATCTATCTACCTATCTATCAATCTATCCATCTATCTATCTATCTACCTATCTATCCATCTATCTATCTATCTACCTATCTATCCATCTATCTATCTATCTATCTATCTATCTATCTAACGCTCTCTATATCTCTCTCTCTATCTATCTATCTATGCATCCAACCATCTATCTATCTATTTATCCATCTATCTTTCTATCTATCTATATAT